>CM032802.1:12785849-13385849 GCA_019155185.1 Beaufortia kweichowensis | reverse complement strand
ACAGGTTTTTTTTATTTTAGATAAATTATTTTTTTGCGTAAATCTTTTGTTAAAAGCTTTTTATTTATTAATTTTAGATATTTATAAAAATATCATTAATATTAACATTTTTATGTTTTTTTATGAACATTTGTCAAATATTTATTTTGAAGTCTTATACCTTTCCATCAATTGTTTGTTGTAATTACAATAGAATAGAATAGAATAGAATAGAATAGAATAGAATAGAATAGAATAGAATAGATAGATCTACTAGGTGTTCCTCCTGAGTTTAACAGTTAGCGTCTGCACAGTTGAATAATGAAGGCCAAATCAACTACATAAAACTGGTCAGAAAACAGGTCTGATATTGAGAAATGACAAACGTTTTTGTCACATATTGACCTTGAATTCATATAGAGTTACTGTAAACCCTGTAAAAATAAACATATTTATTAACAGTACTTAGAATATAGGCTTTTATAAAACAACATAGAAAAGATCAAATTACTCACCTATTGTTTTGAAAAAAACTACAATGACAGATGGACAAACAGCACTTTCCATTCAGTAAATCTGACTGAATCCAGATCAGTTTATATTCTGCACTTTACAGGTTACACTCCATGTAGATTCATTAGCAGTTGGTTGGAAATGTGTTCCCCCTCCTCATGTAAATTATATTTCTCTCTAATTTTCAAGTTGGTACTAGTTCTCAATGACCAACTCCTTGTAACCATTATATAATTTATAGCTTTTCTTACAAAATACTCATTATAGTATAACACAAAACTCATTTAATAATTTTTACAGTTCCAGCACTAGTCTGCTGGTGCGTGTGGTGTGAAACAGACCTTATGTGATAACATCAGTGTGATGATTGACAGGTAGACTCTCATTGACCGTGGGCCAGTTAGCGTGCGTTTGGACAGCAGCACCGGTGACAGCTGTGCGGCAATGACGGCTCATGAATATTTGAGAAGAGACTCGATCTCTCAGTGTGGCTCTGGAGTACAGTAATCTCTCTGACTTTACACCCGTGTGCATGCAGGCTCAGTGAAGGTGATGTTAAAGTATAACTTCTCAACTACTCATGAAAGTTGATCACCTGAAAAGTGATGCTATTTTTGTGAAACTCAAGGTCATGAAGTTTAGTTGCTTTGAGAAGTGTGTGAAATAGTGCTGATGGCATGTGGTTTAATCCCAGGGATCACACATACTGATAAAATGTAAAGTACTCGTATTGTTTTTTCCACTGTTTTTTTTTATTAAATAGCTGATAGCTTCTGATGTGGTAATTGTGAACCCAGCATTAGTAAAGTGGCCACAGGCTTTGCTGAGCTTGAAATCCACACGTTTCTTGTCATCGCTGCACTTGCCGGTCATGTCACATACTGTAGAAACATTCAGCAGCACAGATGTTATCCTGAAACGTGTCATTATACATCTGCCTTTATTATTTCACATCAGAGAGAGGGAACAAGCAGCATCTCAGGACATCACAGACAGATTTTATGTTTATTTTTTGAGCTTTGTAATTTTAGGGCCCATAAACTGTTTACAATTACCTACTGTGACAAATCTTCCCCATAGATTTTTTGATGTATAAAACATATGGTTTGTTTCTGTTTCTGTAAAAAATGTAATGAGGACTGGGGAAACCTTTCTGGACCTGACAGTAAACCAGCAACCCATAGAGGATATTCACATAGAAGCTTTAAAGAATTAAAAATAACATCCCATGAAAAAAGATTTTGAGATAATATATTACCAGCAAGTAGATTTCAGATGAAAAATCATTTGAAAAACGATGATTTACTGTGTAATGTAATCCCAATAACGTATTTGCTACTTTAAATTGAACATTTCTCTTTTACAGATGGCCATGGGATGTTTGCCTTCAGCTTGAAAACATGTTTGGCATCAGGATACACCTCGGTCCCAAAAACAAACATTTACAAAATGATACGCCTGAGGTCCGGAGAGAGTGTGACTCATTAAAACAACATTGAGAGTCGAGGGCAAGACTCCTAAGGTAGGTTTTGTGCCCATCTTGTTTTACACTTCGTCAATTATAAAGAGCTTAGTGTCTAGACCTGGATATTGCGTTACTTCATCAAGGACAGTGTGGCAGGAGGATGCAGCTTGGGTGAGCACCTCACCTTAAAACTCATCATTGACGCATGTCAGTCAGGCCTTCATCTGCTTCTGAGAGACAGGACAAGCATTATTATTACTATTGTGATTATTACTATAGTGATTTGTCAAACCCCTGACCATAAGGATTAAACTTACGTCAGAAAATAACACTTGGCAACCACTCGGACCACCTATAGCTAAAACAGTGATGACCTGGCAACCACACACAACACACTAGAATCATGCTGGTTAGTTTTGCGTGGGCAGGCTGCATTAACATTTTCTTCAAACAAATTAAAATTATGCAGTTCATGTATATAACATATGAGGTATATAACATAAAAAAATTACAATTGAAATCTTTATCCCGTAAATGCACAAATGATGAGATGAATCTTAATTTCTGCTTGATATTTTGTATTTTTTTAAACTATTAAAATACAATATGACAACATTTGTAGTAATTGTGAGCAAAACCAGTTGTACCATAGTAAAAACCTTCCCACATCATTCTTAAAGCCATCATATACAGGGACAGTATTGCTTAAGCGCATAATTCCCTACTGATTCCTGTCATTGGTCCCTCCATATCTTTCATCCACAGCTGCCTCTCTCTCTCTCTCTCTCTCTCTCTCTCTCTCTCCTCTCTCACTACTGATTTCCGGTCCGCCTCTGATTGGTCCATGCACACAGGAGGAGATTAGTGGCCGTCTCTCGTCAGATGGAAAGGTGACCACAGAGAGCGGGGAGAGAGAGTGATGCTGTGTCTTTAAGAGTATTTTTAGGCTGAGAGTTGATGATGGTCAGTCGTAGAGAAAATCAGAGTCAGTGGTGGCGGTACAGTGGCAGCCTGCGAACATGGATGATGAGACGCTAATGTGCTCTGGATTTAATAGCTTTTCAAGAGGATTTACATACACAGCCTAACGCCATCAAACTCTGGACTTGGCTTGTGTTTATGCGTTTAACCTTTGGTCGCTGGGACTAACCTTGGTTAGGTAAGTGTGTATAATCTGCTGTTTATTCTCTACTATATGTATGCTTTTATTGGGCATATATTAAAAGTATAATATTATGACCACATACTTTCCAAGATCAAGCTTGGCTTGCAAAAATGAAATAATGTTATGATGAAGGATGGTAGGAATAGAGTTATGTCAAGCTATTTCTTCCTTGGCTGGACAACCCTGTCCATCTTTTTTCCTCCCCAGAGCCGATATTTAAATTTAATGAAACTGGCAAACAGTGTGTGATCAAGTTACAGTATTGATTACAGCCTGACCCTCTGCTGTACTCCACATGCAGAGCTGTGTGTGTTTGCGTGTGCGTGTGTACACATATGTGACCACAGCAGGACAGGAAGCAGATTACAACAACCAACCAATCATATCAGCAGGTGTGTTTTAAATCTTAAACATATTAAATGTATATTAAATAACACTGTTGACTTAAGGCATCAAGGCCCTGTGTAATGTGACAATGAAGGCGATGTTTGTATTCGCTTCTTTATCTATTCTGGTTTGTGTGCGCGACACCAAAAGAGACAGAAAGAATGAAAGTTTGTTTCAGGACATGGCGAATGTCAAAAGGTTTATGCATGCTTGATAGAGCAACCTGTCAGGGCTGGCGGAGCGATGGAGCTTATCGACAGCAGAAAGGAAGACATGCTCCTACATCCCCAAACATCACTCAAACACACACAAACAAACAAACAAGAAGCTTGGCTTTACATGGACATAAGAAAAGCTACAATAAATCAATAAAGTCACATGAGAATGAAGTAACACTTGATTCTCATCTTGGCAATTATGACCATATATTTGTGTATTAAAAATTCTAACCAGCGTTCAGTAGATTCAGGTTTTTGTCTCATCGTAAAGCACTTAAGAGTGCAGTAATCTTACATATGTCTTCTCTACAGTTTTGGAAAAGTCTCTCAACAAAGTCTCAACCTGAGATTTTTAAGAATTTTTCATAGAAACGCAAACATTTCTCATTAAATTCTTCCAAGACTAACTTACCTGACCTACCATATGCTATGATTTTAATCTACTACAACATAATGTGTATGACAATAATTGTCTCTTTTTGTCATCTATTTTTATTTCTATTATAAAAATGACTAATCACAATAACTAATCACTTTCTAACTAATCACAAAAGTCACAAAGGTCATGCGTTTGATTCCTGGAAACACAAATACTATTGGCTAATAGCATTTTCCAAATACATAAATGTAAACTTAAAATCAAAGTTACTTCCTAAATGCAACTCTGATGCTGAGTGATTGTCCAGACCAATGAAAGAGCAACATCTCAGCCATAAACTTTTCCTCTGGGTCTGCTCAAAGTGCTGAGAATGGTACTCTAACCATGCCTAGAAAACATATTACGATCAATCTGTACCCACACAGACACACACCCACCCACGTACATGCACAGACAATTGGTGTGAGAGAGAGAGACTGATTCCAGCTCCCTAGTGTTTACACTTCCCCACGCATGACGCAACACTAAATCAGCACCACACACACGCGTACACATACACACACGGCCCTCCCCAACACATGACGTGAAGGCCGAGTGGGAGAGTGAAGCGTGGGGGACTGAAGACCTGCACGACTCGCTCACATACTCATCATACACACGGAACTGGCTCTGGGGAAACCTGACTCTCTCTTACGCTGTCATAATCTGGGTTTCAATGGCATAATTCTTAATAAGATATGGTGAAATCCCTGTTTACGGTCACGTTATTATTGAATTAGAGACTAATTTATTGCTACTGCATGTTTCGAGACGATTTGTTATTATTTTGTTGTATTCCTGCTTGTATCATCCAACTTATTCACAAGCTTATTTGAATAAATAAGATCAAATATATATATATATATTCTCGCTTACAAACATAAAATATTATATATTATCCAAAAAAATCTCATTGCTAAATGCCTGAATGTAAATGCCTGAGTGAGTAACTCAAACCATCAACTGCAAAGCCAACATAAGGGCTTTAATGCAAAATTGACTGTTATCTTTTACATTGCGAAGAATATTTATGCTATTCTTCACCATACAATAAAACCATAGAGTGACGACATGACAGTGATTTCTTTTTTAAGTGAATAATCAGTCAATGTTGAATCATTAAACCTAAGCAACCACCATGGTTTCTACACATGCTGACTTTGCTAAAAAAAGCACATTTCTCCCGCTTATTGACTCTGCACATTACAGAGAGGTGATGTATGATATTTCATAAACCACCACTAGACACTAGCTCAGAATGATCGAGAGCTGCTTCTGATGTGATGAGAAATAATTTGCGTTGGAAAAGACTAAATGGCAGTTATGATTTGGCTTTATTCTCCAGAGAAATACTGCTCCTGCAATCTGTGGTGTAGCTAGATGGCAGATTGTTGGGATTGCTCTTGTTCAGCGCATTGCTGGCTGGCAGGCTTCATCTTGTGTCTTGAATCAAATTTTTTTTGTAGAAAACTAACCTGGACTGCAAGCCAAATGCATTTTATTTAGGCGCTCTCAATCCATCTTGGTTTACAATCTTCTGACTGAGAGGGTCTCTATTAGCAGCTAATCTGAAGAAATGTCTAGAGAAGGAGAAAACAAGAGAAGTTTGACTCGAAGCTTGAATGCTGATAGAAGACAACATTATGTGCATGCAATGATGTGCATGTAAAAAGTGTCAACTTAAGAACTGCAAAGTTAGCTTTAAAGACATTTGATGGTTTGATTATTAGGTTGCTTTAAATTAAAAGCTTACAAATGTTCCAGGGTTTAAGTGTCACTTAGCAAAGAGGCCATTAACACTATATTTGTCTATTTTTTATGATGTTTAGGTCATGTATAAGTGCCAAATGTTATTTGAAAGTTGGATTGGAAGTCTAACCTTCAGTGGCAAAGGGGATATTTTACCGGCTGTTTATTGAAATATCTAAAGTCTGCATTCTGTTGAAAGCTCAATTCTGAAGAGGGATAGACCAACAGGACTCAGGTAATGGTGCTGGGCCTGGCGGCACTGATGGTCTTTTATGGATTGACCATTAGCAGTGGAGTGGAGCACATTAGATCCTCTCAGACTCCTGCCAGGCTAAACCTATAATACAGCTGGAGAACAAATATGTATTTGTCTCACTGAATTGATTGATGCTGTGTGTGAATAATGTGTGCATATAAAGACAGAGGGAGAGATGTCCAAACAATGTTTACTGTAAAATTGAGGATAAACTGATTGAGGTCATCGCTACAGGCTTTACATCGCTTACATTTTTCATCTGGCTGCAGCTGACCTTGTAAATGAATAAACGCTGCATGTTATAGCAGCATGCGTACAGGAAAATACAGTGGGGTCCCAAAGTTCTGAGCTGTCTAGAGGCATCTATTTTTTATTTTTGGAATTTAAATGAACTTTTAGCAATTTTAACTTTATTCAGTATTTAAGTAGATTTGGACATTTAGACATTTTGTACTGTAGGCCTAAGTAACATTTAACACATTGAATTAACACAGTGAATATTTTATATAGAAATATTTTTAACCGTTTACATAATTGTTTTTTTTTTAATTATAATTATTTTCAGCCCTGAATGATGAACTAATGGTTGTTATAAAATTTATGAAGTTTTGATAAAGTTTTAATGAATCGATTACCATTTGTATTAACATAGTTTTACTACAAATACCATAGAGTTAAACTATAGGTAATATAGTGAGATAATTTGTGGAATTATCTAGAATTTGTGAATATTAATTTTTATTACGAAGGACCATTCATTTTTGTAAGGGAGGATTAGATTTAGGAAAATTAGATTTAAAAAATAAATAAACATCAACATTGCTTGTCATCCCTCTCTGTGCTTAAAAGACACAGTTTTGTCGTATCATCCTAAAAAATCCCAAATAAAAATATGATAAAACTACATTGTTAACGGGTTTGTCATTGATCGATTTTGTCGCTTTAAATTCAATTTACGCGAAGGGATATGTGCTGATCACCTGTCATGTTCCGCCGCGCATGCGCACAGAGTAGAATTGTGAGAGCGGGTATGCCCTCAGCTCCTCGTAACCTCCATCCTAGACGCCGACCAAACGATCACCGAAAAACACAGGCAAAATGCGTAAATAAACAACGATGTTCGCACGCCGCAAGGTAGGCTGCTGTTTGTGTCTGTCATCTGGGCGATTTTGATGAAAAATTCAGGTTTTGTCATGTGATGGTAGTGGCAGGTTTGTTTAAAGATGAATCGTTTGGCGTGTGTGGTAGTAGTGAAATACTTCTGGTCAGCTTCGGCTTTGGCTTTGGCTTCTGGTTGCTGTTTTACAGCACGGCAGGATGCGGTTGTAGTAAAGGATGGGGAAATCCTCCGACAGTGTTTGATCAAGGACAGTAAGGGAACCTCCATCCTGTCTTTTTGATTTGTGCCTTTCATTTACACATTGGCTATTTTATGTCCCGTTTGAATGGATGTTATGTAGAGAATGATCACTGCAGATCGTGACTCTCTCAGACTGATCACCGATCATCTACAACCGAGAGGTATAAATACTCCAGTCATTATAACCAACCTATATTAGTACACGGTGTATGCTTGAGTGATCCATTCAAACAGGACACGATGTATTTCTTTACCAGAAAAGCCTTTGCATAGTGTGTATCATCTGTTTTTATGACACGCTTTACATGCATTACGTTTTAAAACGACGATTGTGTTTTACACATGAAGTAGGTGCTGTTTTATGCAGAAAGATATCTGTAGCATGCTTTCAATGATTGATTTGGAGAAGTAGAAGCAACAAAGTTAACTCCTTACTGTCGCAATAATTTGTCAAATGCATATGTAAATGTATATATGTGAAAAGAAAATCTGTACAACATTAATATGAATTAATATTTAAGTATATAGATCACGTTTCCGGCACACCGCGTGATATGTTAATGAGCTTGTGGTTGATATTTTAAGGGCGAGCGTTCAACTGCAATAAAATCGTGCGTTTACGAATAAATATACAAGGAAACCCCAGGGAGTCTTTGGTGTGTCACATCATAAATGCCACGCATTGAGTTACTGCTGTGAATAGCGTGGCGTGTTGTATTTCACGCTAAAAGAGAGACGTGACGCGTGAGCCCTGAGTAGGGAGCTGTCCAGTGCTGAAGACACATTCAACACTCGCTCACTTCTGAGAGGGAATGCAGGCATACTTGATAGGAAATATCAACATCTAAAGTAAAATATAATGTGTGGTAGACCGTTTCATCACTGTTACATGTTTGTGCTCAAATATGTGAGCTTTTACATTGGGGTGATTGTCCAACAGGTGTAGTAAAACATGTCACTGTAATAATCCGCAGTATATTCAGTATAAGAGTGTTTATGTGTATTTGTGCTTGTATAAGAATTTTGAAATTATAGTCACCATTTAAGCATGTTTATCACCTATTATCTCTCTCTTATCTCTTTTTGTGCACTTCATCGGATTTGTCCTGCTGTGTGACAAAATAATCTGTAATTTTATGTCAGTTTGTTTTGTTATTTCGAAGTTTTTGAAATAACTTCATTTAAGTACTTAATTTAAGGTTTTTGGGTTGATGTAGATGACTGTGCCCATTAATGGTTATCAAGATCATTCTTATTTTACTAATTTCTGCATTTGACACAGTTATATTGGGTCAGCTTTCTATGTAATTCACTCAGCAAAATCCATTCAGTAAAAAGATAAATATTACAAATGATTTTTGAGGTTGCCTAATGGATGTTTGGGGTGTGTAAGAGATAAACATATTGATGTGAGCTTTCTGGCTTACTGGGAAGGCTTTTTTATAGCTGTGTGCTAGGCTTTTAGAGCATTTTCTAAATGTGTGTGAATATCCCAGGACTATGAGGCATTCGAGTATTTTTATTCACTCTAAAGAAAAGGGACAAATTCAATCATTGGGTTTAAAATCAACATGTGCTGGATTGTTCCAACATATACCGTCTTCTTTTTTGACCCTACCCAGCATTTTTAGAGTGTATGTAATGTGGATTTTTAATGGAGTTTTTCATTAAAAAAGGTAACTACTCTGATAATTATCAAAACAGTAATATTTCCCCTCTATTTTTGTTAATGTTTTGTTGTTCTTAAGGGACACTGGAGGTAGATGTGAGGGATAACAGTAGCTGGTGAGGGATAACTGCAGCTGGTGAGAGAAGACCTCCCCTGGTTCCCCTCACCCCAACTCCCTCCAACATCTTCAGAACCCCTATCCCTACAGCCAACATGTTCTCCTCTAACTTTCTGGGTGGAGGGAATCCTCTAAGTGCAATGTCCTCTGCTGTGAACAAGTTAAGTCTTTTTGGGGAGGAGACAAATGCGGAAAAGCAACAGCAGCCGCCTCCAGGGCCTTCAAAGCAGAGGGATTCTCAACCGCAGGGGAATAGCCAACCAAGTGGACAACAGTCACAGGGCGTGGGTAGAGGCAGCCAAGGATCTGGACGTGGTGGATCTCAGTCACAAGGAGCTGGTCGAGGAGGACCTGCACAGCAAGGAGCTGGAAGGGGAGGGCAGCAACAAAGAGCAGGTGGAAGTGGATCTCCTAAACAGGGTGTAGGCCGGGGTGGATCTCCACAACAAGGCCCAAGAAGACCTGGGGCAGGTGCGGCTGGGTCAGAGGTGAAAAGTGGACCTGGACCAGGGGTGAAATCCATGTGTCCAGTCTGTAAAAATATAGAACTCAATGTCAAGTCCAAGGATTCACCCAACCATAACACATGCACACAGTGTAAATCAGTGGTCTGCAATATGTGTGGGTTCAGTCCTCCAGATGCTACTGTGAGTAAAAATTCTTACTTTCTCTCTGATTCTCTTCAATTTATCTAATAAAGTTCTTAATTTTTTTATTATAATTTAACATTGGTTTCCTTTCAGCAAGTCAAACAGTATATGTAATTAGTAACCATTTGCTTAAGTGGTCAGGGGAGTATTTAACTCGAGGTCCAACTAGAATATCTGCCAAATGCAAAAACTGATTTTATATAAAGGAAAAAAGAGTTTTATGAGGAAATTTAACACAATACATGGGTTAAACGCTTTTATATGTGAGTTATGATATATTCCTAACATTAAATATATATAAATATATATGTACATGCAAATATGTAACTATACATATCATGTGGTCAGTAAAAATAAAAACGTCATGCATTGTCTGTTAAAAAGTTTTTGGAAAAGTTTTCTCTTTTAGCAACACTGAAAGCTTGTTTATTTCTCAGAAAACACTGTGTGCATATGTGAAGATTCTGTATTTGTTTAAATAAAGTTTTGTATCTTCCATGTATCTTTCAGGCTAAGGAGTGGCTTTGCCTGAATTGCCAGATGCAGAGAGCTCTGGGAGAGACGAAAAGTAGTGGACCTCCCATGCAAAAAGCCCAGCCTAAAGGCTCTTTACCGTCACAAAACCCTGGAATGCACAATATATCTCCTACAAAGAAAGACACTTCACAAAGTACGCAGGTGCCACCATCTGCCAGCCAGCCGACCAAACCAACAGAGGGTCAGAAAACATCAAGCCAGCCCGGCCCCATTACAGCAAATACTAACACTGCTACTCATCCATCACAACAAAAATCTCTCCAGCAACAGACAACGAAGGGTCCTCCTACCCCAGCCAAAAGTGAACCACCATCACAGACTGAACCCCACAAAGAAGACTCTGGTTTCTTTGGTTTTGGCTTTGGTGCCGCACGATCCCGCTCTCCTTCTCCGCAGCCCAGTGCCTCTTCTGTTTCCGGAAAGGTTCTAGGGTTCGGTTCTTCGTTCCTGAGCTCGGCATCCAATTTGATTTCGACTGTCCAGGATGAACCCTCCACAACACCACCAACTTCTCGAAAGGGTTCTGCTGTCTCCCAAATCTCTGCCAAGACCACCACACCTCCTCCCTCCCGAAAAGCATCAGAGACATCTAAGGGCTCCCCCAATCCTCAAAGACCACAGACACAGGAAGATATGTTGCAACAGCAAAAAGCCCAAGACACTAAGCAAGCTATTATAATGGGATCGTCTCAGGCTACTAACGCTGATCAAAGCTCAAAAGTTCCTCCCAAAGCCTGTCCACTCTGCAAGGCTAACCTGAAAAGAGATCCATCCAACTACAGCACCTGCACTGAATGCAAAGCCATTGTGTGCAATCAATGTGGATTTAATCCTGTGCCTCATCAAGCAGAGGTAAGAAACAGATGAACGCATTTTCTTGCAGCAGCTTCACATTATGGCTTGTGCAATGAACTGTGAGCAGAAAATGTCAAGAGCAATTTCAAAGGACATGCTCTTGGTGATTTCAGTATTTTTTTTAAGGATGGATGTATTTCTAGTATCTTTGGTTTGGATGGAGGCTGTGTTTTAGAAGGCAGGCTAAGAATGTCTGTAAGAAAAATGTGCATTGATTCTCAATTACATCCCCTGCTTGAACTTACGAGAAACTATGAGCTTGACTTTAAAGGTTTTGGCTGTTGTTTATTAAAGCTTTGTGTGATGTGCAGATAATACCCGTTTTATGCTCTGTGACCTGTGAGATAATATATAATGGTCCATATAGGTCAAACATTGTTGTGAGAGGCCTGTCTATTGTGCATGGCAGTTTTAAACTTGGTGCGCTATTAATCATTTTAGAATCCTATGTAGCCTTTAGACGTGTTAACTGTTGTTTCTAATTTTGTATGTGAAATATATTAAAATATGAGGGAAAGATCTATTCTTTTATACAAGGTATAGCAGAATTCTACATACTGCATTACATATACTACTGTACCTTAAAGGGATAGTTCACCCATAAAAAAAAATTCTGTCATCATTTGTCATTCGCCCTCATGTTGTTCAAAACCTCAATGTTCCTCTTTCTGCTGTGGAACACATAAGAAGATTTAGTATTTTGACACTTCTCTTTTCTCAAAATATCTTCTTTTGTGTTCTGCAGAGACAGAAAGTCATACAGGTTATGACATGAAGGTAAGCAAATGATGGAAGAGTGTTCATTTTTGGGCATACTATCCCTTTAATACATTTTATTGTTATTAGACTTTCATTCAGTAGCATTCAGTTAATTATTACAAAGCAGAGTTGGCATACAAATTATGTGTTTACAAGTTACAACATTATGTAAAGTTACCATAGCTTGAGTTTCTTTGGTAGTTTAATTGAATAGCATAGTCTAGAAAGGTGTTATATTTATTCTTGGTAGTAGTAAATCTGCTGTCATAATGTTTGTGTGTTCCCTAAAGAGCTTTTACCACCTCTACTGTCATTATCTAAGCGTTCTGAGCTGGCTCCTAAATGGCCATTTTATCCTGTGACGTGTTTAGCACGAAGCAGCACATGGCACAATGTAATTAAACATAGTTTATTTGCAGTCTGGAGATTCTTGCAGCCTTAAGGCTAATGGGTCACATGGTTTTGCAGCGTGATGAAAACATGATAGGCGAAGGATCAGTGGGTATCCCTTTGAGATAACATCTAAGACTCTTCCAGGAGAGTTTAAAAGCACAGAGATGAGGTGTAGATTACAGTGGCATCTGCTACTCTGTTGTTGCTCAGTGTCAAGTGCAGGATGGTGAGGTAATAGTGGAAAATTATGTCTGTGATATGAAGGTCAGCTTCATCCATGGCCTTTGTGTTTCTCACTCAATATGCAGAACTTTGAATTGCCTTTAGTGTGCAAAATTAAAAGGTGCATATTTTTAGTCCATGCTAAAATTATCCAAGTGATTTCTCAGATTTGCTTGCGCCTGACTCAAGAGTGTTGCTGGCTTTCTCCAGAGACTAAACACTGAGACTTGGCAGGTAATTTAACCTCTTAGAGGTGCATTGTAGCAGAATTGATCAGCACAAAAAATATGTAAGAAAAACATTCAACTGCATTCTGACTATTTTGGACTAAATTTAGCAAGTTTTTGACTTAAGATTTATTGTAGTGATAGAAAAACTGCAACACTTTATGATCATATGGATTTCACAGCTTTGCGAAAATAGGTACAGAAATAAACTGAATGTGTTCTTTAGTAAAATCTGAAAATATTTCTTTCAAGTCAAAGGTGGTATTGCTTAGAATTTAGAGGCAAAGCGTGCAAGTAAATTTTAGTATGTTAAATTTGATTTTTACTGTCCCAGCTTAATATGTGAAGAGGTAAGCCACTGATTTATTTCACAGGAAACTGTAAACATTATGGCTCTATGGTGTTATTTACTTTTGTTTGGGGATATTATTGGCAAAGTTAGTACTCACTTCAAAATTACACAACAGTTGTGGCATAAGTTTATGATTTTAAGGTTATATTAAAACTTATATTAGAATTTACCCATAGTTCTGATGTTTTCGCAGGTAAAAGAGTGGCTTTGCTTAAAGTGCCAGACGCAGAGAGCTCTGAAAGGAATTGAGTCTTCAGGTCAACCCATTGCAAAATCCCGAACACAGCCCCAGAAATCTGAAAAAGTAGATGTTGTAAAACAGCCCCTTAATCCTGCCAGCCAACCAGCTTCTAAGAATAAAGAAACCCATGAACAACAGACTAGATCAGCAGATGCAAAACAACCCCCCACAACAAAGCTTTTTCAACAGCAGACCGAAAAACGTAACCCCATTCCTCCAGTGTCTGAACCATCACTGAAGACTGAGCCTCAGCAAGAGCAGTCAGGCTTTTTTGGATTTGGTTTTGGCGGTGCTCGATCACGATCACCTTCCCCACAGCCTGCTGCTTCTGCTGTGTCTGGAAAGGTTTTAGGATTTGGATCCTCCTTCCTGAGCTCAGCATCAAATCTCATTTCCTCAGCTGTTCAAGATGAATCTACATCTTCTCAACAGGGAATGTCAGTCTCTCAAGATACTCTCAAGACCACCAACACTACCCCAGCATCTCGTAAAGGGTCCACAACATCTCAAGGTGCCGCTGTGACAACACCTACAGAAAAGGCTAATCAATCAGCTGGTCAGAAAGAGAATAAAACACAGCCAGCTGCTGACCAAAAGAAAGCACTGTTATCTCAAGCGAAAAACCCTGAACCTTTTTCCCAGATGCCAAAAGCAGACAAAGGGGATAAGCCTTTGCCCAAAAATTGCCCACTTTGCAAGGTAGAAATTAAAAAGAACCCTGTCAACTACAACACTTGCACTGAATGCAAGAACACTGTGTGCAACCTCTGTGGATTCAACCCCACACCTCACCAAACAGAGGTAAAATTATTTTTAAATACACATTTTCATAATTAGTGCCAGAAAGGTTTTCTATTATTTGATTTTTGTGCTCTTTTTATTTTATTGTTTTTTATTGTGAATGCAAGTGATTGTTTTGTGACTAGCTATATTTCTTATTCACCTTTTTTCTCATTTTTAGTTGAAAGAGTGGCTTTGTCTGAACTGTCAGACTCGGAGAGCTCTCAGAGGAATGGAAACACCAGGACCTCCAAAGACAGAGATGTCAGCGCAGCAAAATAAAGTCCCTGTTACTCAATCACCGGTTTCACCCTCAATCCAAAAGAAAGATTCTTCTGATATGAAAAATGCAGGGAAGAAAACTGACCCTCAGAAATTACAAGAGCAGCAAACTAAGGCAGCAAATGGGTCTGTGCCAATGCAAAAAGTTCAGCAGAAAGAAAATGAACCTAAATCTGAAACTCCTAGCAAGTCATCCAAAGAAGAGTCTGGATTCTTTGGTTTTGGTGGTGCTAGGTCAAGGTCTCCATCTCCTCAGCCTGCTGTGTCTGCTGTTTCTGATAAAGTTTTAGGTTTTGGCTCCTCCTTCCTCAGTTCAGCATCTAATTTAATATCGTCTGCTGTGCAGGATGAAACTTCTAAAACTCCACCAACATCTCGCAAAGGATCTACAGTTTCACAAACTTCGAATAAGACCATGCCAACCCCACCCACTTCCCGAAAAGGATCAGTAGCTCTGCAGGACAAAACAACGCCAACACCTCGCAAAGATTCAACAGTTTCTCAAAGTTCACAGAAAAATCAAACACCACCTATGTCTCAGAAGAGCTCTGCTGTTCCTCAGACCACAAACACTGCAGTCAAGACTTTGGCTACATCCAAGGATTCTGATGAACACATTGGGGACACAAAACAACCTACTGCACAAATGCAAGAAAGAAAGACAGGAAGTGTACCATTAAAAACAGACCAAATGCTACTGCATACAAAAGACAAAACTCCCCTGCCTCCTCCCAAAACCTGTCCACTTTGCAAGACAAATATTAGCTGTGATCCTCCAAACTTCAGTACCTGCACAGATTGCAAAAACATTGTGTGTAACCTTTGTGGGTTTAACCCCATGCCTCACCAAAAAGAGGTAAGACTTGACTTCATTTGATACATTTTGTACATATTGTTTTTTCAATTATGGAAAAAAGTTTTGGTCTTTTTAGTTTCAGTAAAGCACATTTATGGTAATGTTCTATTGTTCTGTTTTGGTCATGCAGGTGAAAGAATGGCTTTGTTTGAATTGTCAGATAAAGAGGGCACCAGTACCTCCAAGCCTGAACCCCAAGGTACAGGCTAATACGGGCTCAAAACAAGACAAAAAATCTCCAAATCCACAAGTAGAAAGTAAAACTGAGATCCAGTCAACAACAGCAGTGGGAAAGCCCACAGCTATGTTAGCAGCACAAAAGCCTCCACAGCAAGACACTTTAAAACCTCAAAATGAATTGCCAAAAACCTCAGAAAAATCTGAAGCCACATCAAAATCAGAACCCTCTAAAGAAGAATCAGGTTTCTTTGGCTTTGGTTTTGGTGGAGCTCGATCTCGATCACCTTCTCCTCAACCTCCTGTTTCTGAGAAGGTTCTGGGCTTTGGTTCTTCCTTCCTCAGTTCAGCATCCAATCTTATATCCTCAGTAGTTCAAGACGAATCTTCCACAACACCACCAACACCTCGTAAAGGTTCAACAGTTTCCCTAACATCTGTGAAGTCTAAAACGCCACCCTCATCCCGAAAAGGTTCATCGGTTTCACAGACACATCCCAAAACCACCGCCGTACCATCAGCAGACACTTCACACAAGGGATCTACACTATTACAGGACACAACAAAATTGCCACAGGCTGCAGAAAATAAATCTCTTTCTCAACAGTCTGTCCTGCCTGCACAAGCAAAGGTGGATTCAACACCATCACAGCCTGGAGCAACTGATAAGTTGTCTAAGTCTCCCCCAAAAGATTGCCCACTTTGCAAGGTGGAGCTCAAGAAAGATCCGCCAAACTTTAACACCTGCACTGAATGCAAGACTGTTGTATGTAACCTCTGTGGGTTCAATCCTAATCCTCATCAGACTGAGGTAAGAGAACTCAGTTTGGTGTTTTCAGACTATTGTCATTACTTAAAAGTTCTGTAACATTGCATTACTTAACAAGTTGTGTACAATTAAAATCTTGTTTTCTTAATCCAGAGGTTAAGAAAACTCTTTTTAAGAAAACCATTAATATTTGTCAAATCTTTTGTAGGCAAAGGAGTGGCTCTGCTTGACCTGTCAAACGCAACGAGCATCCATATCTTCCCATGTAGAGCCTCAAGGACAAGCTAAGAAAGTAGCACCAGTGGCCACAAAGGAAGCAACTCCAGAGTCTCTACAAAAGAAACCAGTCCCAAAGGATTTCAACAACACTGCACAGAAAACTGCTATAGGGAGGAAGGAACCCACTGAAAGTCCAACAAAACAGCCCAGTCAGCCTAAGACATCACAGCAAATGAAATCTGAAAAGCTACCAGAACCACCACCGAAAGCTGAACCTCATCAAGAGGACTCTGGATTTTTTGGTTTTGGCTTTGGTGGGGCTCGATCCAGATCTCCTTCACCTCAGCCTGCAGTTTCTGCTGTGTCTGGAAAAGTTTTAGGCTTTGGCTCCTCCTTCCTAAGCACAGCCTCTAATCTAATATCATCAGCTGTTCAGGACGAGGCTTTAACAACACCACCAACCTCCCGTAAAGGTTCATCAGTTTCAGAAACCACACCTCCGACAAGCTCTCGTAAAGGCTCAGCAGTATCACAGTCATCATTTAAAAGCAACCCAGCACCACCAACTTCACAAAAGGGTTCTGAGGTCATGCACAACCCTCAGAAAGCTCCACCTACTACAGATAACAAACCATCAATTCCACAGAAACCAGATGAAAAGAAACAAGAGCAGAAACCATTAATTCAACAAGCTAAGGAGCCATCAAATAATATAAAAGACGATAAATTAGGGACACCAAAGGCTTTGTCTGGACCTTTTCTTAAAACATGTCCACTCTGCAAGGTAGAGCTCAAGAAAGATCAATACAACAGCTGCACTGAATGCAAAACTACTGTATGTAACTTGTGTGGGTTTAACCCCACACCACATGAAAATGAGGTGAGAAAATACAAGTGTTAAACAATTTCTTTCAAGTTTTTTTTTACTGTATTTGCTTGTTTAATTAATTTTATGCTAATTGTATGCTTGTAAAATTAATTTTATGCTGATAGTGACTTGATACTGTGTAAAACATTCTGAAAAAGTATGTGTACATATGAGTTGAAACGTTGTACTGTAAATTAATACTGTACAAACTAAACTGTGCCTTCTTAATACTTAGAAATTTTCAGTTGCATAATTTTTAACCAATCTACTTACAAACCACAGGAAAAATGGCTGTGTTTGGCCTGTCAGATGAAGCAAGCTCCAGAACCTACACCTGTGAAGCCTCAACCACCTCATAAAGAAGGTGCAGCACCAAAAATGGATACTCCCACTCCAGACGCTTCACAGAAGAAGCCAGTAGATAGTATTCAAAAGAAACCAGAAGCAGAAAAAGACATTAGGCAATCCAGTCAAAAAGAAACAGGAGAACCTCAACAGTATATGGCACATGTTCCACCAGAATCTCAAAAAGTAGAGTCCCAAGACAAATCTGGTTTCTTCAGGTTTGGTTTTGGTGGAGCTAGATCTCGATCACCATCTCCTCAGCCTGCTACCTCTGCTGTTTCCGGGAAAGTTCTAGGATTTGGTTCTTCCATCATAAACTCAGCATCTAATCTAATCTCATCAGCTGTTCAGGATGAATCTTTTGCAACACCACCTGCTTCTCACAAGGCTTCAATGTCTGATAAGACACCTCCAACCTCTCGGAAAGGTTCTGCAGTTTCACAAACCTCTAATAAAGTTAATGACACTCCTCCTACATCACGCAAAGGTTCCACTATTTCACAGAATCCTCCAACCTTACAGAAAGGATCAGAGGCTGCTCTGAACTCTAAAGGCATTCAAAAAGAAGAGGGGGCCAAATTTGAATTTGCAGAGAAACAAAAAGAAACAACTGTTGAAAGACAAGTTGAACAAAGTTCAACAGATCAGCTCTCCAAAACAGCAGCTCCACAACAACAAGGAAAGCAAGATGGAGCTTCTTCTATCTCTGAACACCCTGAAGAGTCTGGTTTCTTTGGCTTTGGTAAATCTCAGTCTCCCTTACATCCACCTGCTGCGTCTGCTATTTCTGGGAAAGTTTTAGGATTTGGGTCCTCTATCCTTAGCTCAGCAAGCAATTTGATCTCATCAACTCTGGATGAAACTACTACATCACCACCCACTTCTCGCAAAGGTTCCACATCCTCCCAGTTATCTAATAAGACTACCACCCCACCACCTTCTCGTAAAGGCTCATCGGTTTCCCAGACTTTAGACAAGATCACTACTCCACCTTTCTCACAGAAAGGATCTGGAATTTTGCACACATCTGTCAAACCTCTTGCTTCTCAAAAAGGATCTGAAGCACATGAGGTCCCTCCTAAAACACATCCTGCAAATGTACAAGAGCAGATAAAATCGGATGATAAAAAATCTGAAGTCAGTGTGGCTAAACCAACAACTCCATCAGTTCTGAAAGATACACCACTTAAAACAACACAGACAGAATCTATTAAATCACTTTCTGAAACCTGCCCGCTCTGTATGGTTGATTTAAAGAAGGACCCTCCCAATTATGATACTTGTACTGAGTGCAGAAAGACTGTGTGTAAACTATGTGGATTTAACCCTATGCCAAATGAGACAGAGGTAAGCAGCCTTTTAGCTTTGAAAAACATTACTTAATAGACATTACAAAAATAATTTAAGTAGTACATTTATTTATTTATTGTGTTTTAGGTGTGGTTTTAACTGTTTTTAACAATTTCTTTGAATGATATATTTCATAATTATTTTACAAGCAGTTTGTTAGGCCTCAGTAATTGCCTACTTGGAGTTTTTCTTATATATCTGTATACATTTTACCTTAGGTAAACTCAATAAAATTAGTAGCTTGCACTGTAGACTCTATTTTTGAAGTGCAGTTTCTAGTATTGTACATTCTTCTTTTTTCTATGACCACAGTAGTATTGTAGTTGCTGATAATTATTCAATATTAATTTAAAATTGTTTATTTTAACTGTGTTTCAGAAAAAGCAATGGCTGTGTTTGAACTGCCAAATGCAAAGAGCCCAGGTTGAAGCAAACAAAATACCTCTACCAGCATCACCGCTAAAGAAAGACACAGTTCCTGTTTCTCAGCCGAAGAAACCACTTGACTCAACTGAAGCCACGGAAAAAGAAAAGACACTTCCTGCAGGTTCTAAAACGCAGAGTGCAGTTCCACAAGTACAGAAGGCCCAGGATAATGTATCAGCAAAATCTGCCACCACACCCATGATTGGGTCCACTAAAGAAGAGACTGGCTTTTTTGGTTTTGGTCGCTCTAGGTCACCATCACCACAGCCTGCTGTTTCCAGTGTTTCTGGAAAGGTCCTGGGCTTTAGTTCTTCCCTCCTGAGTTCAGCATCTAATTTTATCTCCACTGCTGTACAGGATGAATCCTCCACAACAGCACAAGCAACTCAGGAGGTGTCAACGACTTCTCAAACCTCTGTGAAGACTACATTAACACCAGCTAATTCTGAGAAAGGATCTGATATGCCACCTATACAGAGTGCAAATTCTGCTGAGGAAAAACAGAAAGAAAATAAAATGGCAGTTCAGGGAAGCATTATAACAAATGAGAGTGAGCTGAAATCAGAGCTTCCAAAAGCATGCCCACTTTGTAAGGCAGATATTACAAAGAATCCTCCAAATTATAACAATTGTACTTCTTGCAAAAGCACTGTGTGCAATCTTTGTGGCTTCAACCCAATACCACATGAAACTGAGGTGAGAAATTTATTCAGTAATATTTTTTTTGTTTGTGCTGTATTATGCTTTATGGTTTTTAAATCTACATTTCTACAGTTACATTACAACTATTATATTTTCTGTTTTAGTGAGGCATCTGTACAATTGCCGTTATTTGTATTGATACTGTATAGTTAACCACTTTTATTATCATTCAGGCAAAGGAGTGGTTGTGTTTGAGCTGCCAGATGCACAGAGCGCCTGAACCTCCACAGGCCGAACCACAGGCTACCAAAACATCTGCATTACCACACAAACAAGCCACTCCTGTTCCCATTTCTCCACAGAGTAAGCCAGGTGTTCTATCAGAGGATCCAAATCAGTCTGCCTCTATAAAACAAGAAGTCTTAGCTGCCAAAACAAATAAAAAACCTTCTAAAGAGGATTCTGATTTCTTCAGCTTTGGCAGTTCTCGTTCAAGGTCACCATCACCTCAACCAACTGTGTCTGCTGTTTCTGGAAAGGTCCTAGGTTTTGGCTCGTCCTTCCTTAGCTCAGCATCCAATCTAATCTCTTCAGCTGTCCAAGATGAAACTTCCAAAACTCCACCAACATCTCGCAAGGGATCTACAGTGTCCCAGACTTCAAATAAGACCACGCCAACACCACCCACTTCTCGAAAAGGATCAGTTACCACTCAGGACTTGAAACAAAAACCTGAAGTAGAATCAAAGACAACCTCAACACCATCCAAAGTTACAGACCAAGTCTTGGCTAAGAAAACATCAAATACTCAAACGATTAAACCACAACAAGCACCAGTGAAAGAGGAACATCTGAAAACTTGCCCACTCTGTAAAGAGACTTTCAAGGAGAACCCACAGAACTATAGCTCCTGCACTTCTTGCAAGAATATTTTTTGTAATATGTGTGGATTCAATCCCAATCCACATCAAACTGAGGTAAGCCAATCTTGTTTTGCAAACAGAAATGTAGTCTGCTGTAGATTGCTATTGTTTTCATGGTGGTGTTTTTAAAAATATGCTGTGCTCTCTTATTTCCTATAGGTTAAGGAGTGGCTATGTTTGACTTGCCAGATGCAGAAAATGCCAGGGTCACCCCCTGTTCATGCTCAACCTCCAGCATCTCCACAAAAGACTCCAGTTCCACCTTCTTCAGAGAAAAGGCCAACTATTCCTACAGAGGAGGACAAGAAACCACCAGTGGAGACCAAAAAACACACACTGACTCAAACACCACCAAATGTTCAAAAGTCTAAAAGTGATGCACCTCCTTCCAAATCCATTCCACCACCCAAAAGTGAACAAACCAAAGAAGAGTCTGGTTTCTTTGGCTTTGGTTTTGGTGGTGCTCGATCACGCTCTCCTTCTCCTCAATCTGCTGAGAAAGTCTCAGAGAAAGTTTTTGGTTTTGGGTCGTCCTTCCTTAGCTCAGCATCTAATCTGATCTCCTCAGCTGTTCAGGATGAGTCATCCACTAAAACTCCACCAACATCTCGTAAGGGATCTACAGTTTCTCAGACTTCAGATAAGTCCAAATCAACACCACCTACTTCTAGAAAAGGATCAGTAGCTCCCCAAGACTCTAAACATAAAACACCTGCAGGAGAATCAAAGACTGCACCACCTAAAAAACTAAATGGATCAGCAGAGATGACCCTAGGTCCTCAATTAACCAAACCTCCAGATGAGCCTCCAAAAGTGTGTCCACTCTGCAAAGAATCACTTAAAAGGGACCCACAAAACTACAGCACTTGCAGTTCATGCAAAAACATTGTTTGTAATCTGTGTGGATTCAATCCTAATCCACATCAATCTGAGGTGAGTCAATCTATTTTAAATGTGTATATATATGCAACCTAAATACTGTTATGTGTATGATTTTAAATTTAAAAGATAATTTATTAATTAATATTTTCTGAATGATCGACAGGTTAATGAGTGGCTTTGCTTGACCTGCCAAATGCAGAAAGCCCAAGCAACTTCTCCTGCTCAACCACAATCTAACAAAGTACCCCCACCAGCATCTCCACCCTCTTCTGAGAAAAAGCCAAGTGGTCCTACAGAGCAGGACAAGAAACCTACAGCAGAGACCAAAACACCCATGCTTATACAAACCCCACCAAATGCTCGAAAGTCTAAAAATGATGCATCTCCTTCCAAATCTGTTCCACCACCCAAAGGTGAACAAACCAAAGAAGAGTCAGGTTTCTTTGGCTTTGGTTTTGGTGGTGCTCGACCTCGTTCTCCTTCTCCTCAATCTGCTGAGAAAGTCTCTGAGAAAGTTTTTGGTTTTGGGTCGTCCTTCCTCAGCTCAGCATCTAATCTTATCTCCTCAGCTGTTCAGGATGAGTCATCCACGAAAACTCCACCAACTTCTCGTAAGGGATCTACAGTTTCTCAGACTTCAGATAAGTCCAAATCAACACCACCTACTTCTAGAAAAGGATCAGTAGCCCCCCAAGAATCTAAACATACACATTCAACACCTGCAGGAGAATCGAAGACAGTTGCTGCAGCACCTCAAAAACACAATGGACCAGTGGAAAAAAACCCAGATCCCCAGTTGACAAAACTTCCGGATGATCCTCCAAAAGTGTGTCCACTCTGCAAAGAAACACTTAAGAAGGACCCACAAAACTACAGCACTTGCAGTTCATGCAAAAACATTGTTTGTAATCTCTGTGGATTTAATCCCAATCCAAATCAAACCGAGGTAAGTCAATGTATTTTAAATGTATGTATTTGCACCCTAAATATTGTTGTGTAACATTTAAAATTAAGATGATAATTGGGTTCATTTATATTTGCTTAAATGATTTACAGGTTAAGGAGTGGCTATGTTTGACATGCCAAATGCAGAAAGCAACAGGGCCTCTCCCTGCTCAGCCACAACCACAATCTAACAAGTTGCCCCCACCAGCATCTTCACAAAAGAAGGAGAGTCCAGTTCCACCTGAGAAGAAGCCAAGTCTTCCTACAGAGCAGGACCAGAAGCCTCCAGTAGAGACCAAAACACCCATGCTTACTCAAACAACACCAAATGCTCAAAAGTCTAAAAATGATGCACCTCTTTCCAAATCTGTTCCACCACTTAAAGGTGAACAAACCAAAGAAGAGTCAGGTTTCTTTGGTTTTAGTGGTGCTCTTTCTCCTTCTCCTCAATCTGCTGAGAAAGTCTCTGAGAAAGTCTTTGGTTTTGGGTCGTCCTTCCTCAGCTCAGCATCTAATCTGATCTCCTCAGCTGTTCAGGATGAGTCATCCACTAAAACTCCACCAACATCTCGTAAGGGATCTACAGTTTCTCAGACTTCAGATAAATCCAAATCAACACCACCTACTTCTAGAAAAGGATCAGTAGCTCCCCAAGAGTCTAAACATACAACACCTGCAGGAGAATCGAATTCAGTTGCTTCACCACCTCAAAAACAAAATGGACAAATAGAGACAATCACAAATCCTCAATTGACCAAACCTCCAGATGAGCTTCCAAAAGTGTGTCCACTCTGCAAAGAAACACTTAAAAAGGATGCACAAAACTACAACATTTGCAGTTCATGCAAAAACATTGTTTGTAATCTCTGTGGATTCAATCCCAATCCACATCAAACTGAGGTAAATCGATGTATTTTAAATAAAAATATTTTCAATATTGTTGTGTAAGACTGATGATTTGGTTTATTTATTTTTGCTTGAATGATTAACAGGTTAAGGAGTGGCTATGCTTAACATGCCAAAGGCAGAAAGCAACAGGGCCTCTTCCTGCTCAGCCACAACCACAATCTGACAAGGTACCCCCACCAGCATCTCCACAACTAAAGGAAACTCCAGTTCCACCTGGGAAGAAGCCTACAGAGCAGGACAAGAAGCCTCAAGTGGAGACCAAAACACCCATGCTTACTCAAACAACACCAAGTGCTCAAAAGTGTAAAAGTGATGCACCTCCTTCAAAATCTGCTCCACCACCCAAAAGTGAACAAGCCAAAGAAGAGTCTGGTTTCTTTGGCTTTGGTTTTGGTGTTGCTCGTTCTCGTTCTCCTTCTCCTCAATCTGCTGAAAAAGTGTCTGAGAAAGTTTTTAGTTTTGGGTCGTCCTTCCTCAGCTCAACATCTAATCTGATCTCTTCGGCTGTTCGAGATGAGTCGTCCATCAAAACTCCACCAACATCTCGTAAGGGGTCCACCGTCTCTCAAAGTTCAGTTAAGACTGCACCAACACCACCTGCCTCAAGAAAAGGTTCAGAAGCTTCACAAGTCCCACAAAAAGAGGAGGCCGAACAGACTGGTGCACAAAAAACAGATAAAAAGAAAATTCAAGAGGTAAAATTACAAGATGAAAGGACCAAGGCACAAGTCGCTGGTGTGAAAAGTAACAAAACAGTCTCTGAGTCATTGAAAGCTTGTCCACTGTGCAAGGCAGACCTCAAGAGGGACCCACCAAATTACAACACCTGCTCTGAATGCAAGAATACTGTGTGCAGTCTTTGTGGATTTAATCCCATGCCACATCAAATAGAGGTAAGAGAGTCAAATTCATTTCCAAGTTGCACCTGTGTGATCAGATACTGCATGGTTTTTCTCTAGGGTTTCGTCTGATTTTAATTGCCTTGAGTTTACATTTGTATTTACAATTCTGATTGTGCAGGTTAAGGAATGGCTATGTTTGACCTGCCAGATGAAGAGAGCACCAGAATCTACTGCTGCCCAACCAGATCCACTAGTTAACAAAGCAACTCTACAAACACTACAGCAAAACAAGGAGACCCCCATCCCCACTCCAGTTCTTGCACAAGCAAAGCTGAATGACATTGAGAAGGACAAGAAAACAGCTGCTTTAGAGGATCAAGAAGAAAGATTTACACAACAAACCACTATAGCTACAGCAAAACCTACTGAATTGCAAAAACGTGATGCATCTCCTACAAAATCTGCTATACCAACAAAGCCTGAACCTCCCAAAGAAGAATCGGGTTTCTTCAGCTTTGGTTTTGGTGGTGCTCGATCAGGGTCACCTCAGCCTTCTGTGAGTGCTGTGTCAGGGAAGGTTCTGGGCTTTGGATCTTCATTTTTGAGCTCTGCTTCTAATTTAATCTCCTCAGCCGTTCAAGATGAGTCCTCCACAACTCCACCAAGTTCACGAAAAGCATCCACAGTCTCTGAAACTGCTGCCAAGTCCTCAACACCACCAACTTCTCGTAGGGAGTCTGTGGTTTCCCAAACTTTAGAAAAGACTACTTTAACACCACCTTCCTCTCGCAAAGGATCTCAGCAGGCCTCTCCAAAAATTACACCTACTTGTGACTCGAAAATGGCTGTAACAGCCAAGCCAAAGGAAGACAAAACAGGTGAAACATCAACATCTGATGCTTTGGCAGGGGTACAAACAGCTCCTAAAGCACAGGCCAAACCATGTCCTCTTTGCAAAGTGGACCTTAATGTGGGTTTGGAAGATGTTCCAAACTACAATATCTGCACTGAATGCAAGAACATGGTTTGTAATCTTTGTGGATTCAACCCAACACCCCATCAAACAGAGGTAAGAACTCTACTGTTGTTAATGGCACATTTTTTTACAGTGCATGTTCACAAAATGTTCAATACTATTGTTTAGCAGTTTTCCAAACAAAATGAATATTTTTTTACAGGTTAAAGAATGGCTTTGCTTGAACTGTCAGACACAACGAGTGTTAAAAGGAATCGAGTCACAAGGGCCTCACAAGTTAATGTCGAAAGAACAACCGGCCAATGTATCCATGTCATTACCAGCTTCAATAACACCAGGGACATCAGTAGCTTCTGATGTTATTGAAACCCAAAATAAAGTTGTTGCTCAAGCTCAGCCTGAGACAAAAGTAACTAAACTTGATGAAGTTGCAGTCGACAGTGATCAAACCAATACCTCTGTTGTAGTTGATGTCCAAAAGAAAGAATCAACTTTAGCTTCACCAAAACTGTCAGAAGGTACCATTAAGCCGGCATGTTCTGAGATGAAAGAAACATCAAATCCAAATGAGCCAGTGAAAAAGCTTGAAAGGTCTCCCAGCAAATCTGCTTCACCTCCACAAGCAGAACCCCCAAAACAGGAATCAAGTTTCTTTGGGTTTGGGGGTCCTAAAGTGCAGCCTGCCTTTTCTAAACCACCTGAGTCCAAGCCTTTTGGCTTTGGTGGTTTGACAGAAATGGCTAGATCTCGTTCACCCTCACCACAAACTGTTTCTGCCGTCTCTGGGAAGGTTTTAGGATTTGGATCCTCCATGTTTAGCTCAGCAACTAATTTCATCTCGTCAACTGTTCAGGATGAGTCTTCAACCACACCACCATCTTCTCAAAAGGGTTCCACTGTTTCACAAACAACTGTTAAGACTACACCACCCACTTCTCGCAAGGGATCTACAGCAGCACCTGATTCTAAGGTTCCATCAGTTGGAGAAATCAATCCACAAAAGCATGATGAGGAGAAACCAGAAGTTAAACAAGTCACAGCACCCAAACCACCTCAAAAGCCGGTTGAGGCAATCCAGCACAGTTGTCCAATATGCAAAGTGGAACTTAACAGTGGTTCCAAGGATGCCAAGAATTTTAACATCTGCACTAAATGCAAGACTACTGTGTGCAGCCAATGTGGATTTATTCCAATGCCTCATCAATCAGAGGTAATGGATACCGCTCCTGTCTTTTAGCATGATTAAGATTTATATGTACTATTAACAGTTTCATTTATTTGAACTTTTATACCCGAAGTAGCTACAGTAAGCTGCTATTATTAATACTATAGTTTACAAGTAACTTATTCAACGTTCCTGATTTTTACTGTCAAACACTTTCATGCTATTGTATTTTTTGCTTAGGTAACCTGATATATTCATGCATTTTTATTTATTAATCAATATTATTGAAAATAAACCTATTATACAATAGTATTTACAGTATATAGTACAATTCTCTTTAGAACTTTGTTTTTCAGTTGTTCCATGACAAAAAGCTTATGAGTTTTAGTGGAGGATGTAATGTCTTTTTGCCACTGCTCTGAAATCTTTACTCTATATCTTTGCAGGTAAAAGAGTGGCTCTGTCTGAATTGCCAGGTACAGCGAGCACAGGCAGAAATGGAAACATCTGAAAATACCCCAGTAAAACCCCATTCAGTTCCCTCTGTGAAGGACAGCCAAACGCTATCCAAAGTTGACAAATTAGCTACTGTTCCAGTTGAGCCCAAAGTTGTTGAACAGACCATCGCAGCTGCTGCTGAAAAGAAAGTGGCACCTGAAAAGAAAGTCACACCCGCTAAGGAAGTAAACAAGGAGTTAATAGCTCCAGGTCAACAGCCAGAGCCTACAAAACCATCACAACATGCAGCCTCTCCTGCAAAATCTGTTCCACCTCCACAAGCAGAACCCCCCAAACAGGAATCAAGCTTCTTTGGGTTTGGAGGCGGTGCTAAAGCACAGTCTGCTGGGAAGATATTTGGCTTTGGTGGCCTGGCAGAAACAGCTAGATCTCGATCACCTTCCCCACAGTCTGTTTCTGCTGTCTCTGGAAAAGTCCTGGGTTTTGGATCGTCATTATTCAGCTCTGCGTCTACTCTGATCTCCTCGGCAGTACAGGATGAGTCTTCAACAACACCACCAACTTCTCGAAAAGGCTCAACAGCTTCTGCAGAGTCTCTCAAGCCTTCCACAACACCAACTACCCGCAAAGGCTCACTTGCTTCTCCCAAAGGTACGCCACCAACATCTCGTAAGGGATCTGCTGCAGTGCCAGACTCCAGTAAGACACCTCCTGCACAAGAGGCCAAGGCACCCCCTGAAAAGAATCTGGAGGAGAAGAAACTAGAGCAGCTTAGTGAAGAAAAGGATAAATCTGACACAAAACCATCATCCACTGCATCCACTTGTCCGCTGTGTAACGTCGGGCTTAACATGGGCTCAAAGGATCCTCCAAACTACAACACCTGCACTGAATGTAAGAGTGTTGTATGTCAGCTCTGTGGATTTAACCCAATGCCTCACCTTGCAGAGGTAAGTCATAGTATTGGTCTCATTTTTTTACTAAACAATTTTCAAAACAAATGTCCATTTCTTTTTTCCTGAAAAGCTGAAAAAGGGTCTTTTATTTTTGAAATTTATGTTGCAAAAGCATGTTTTGATTTGATTCAATTTCATTTAATTTGCGTTGTGAACTCCCTTTTGGGGCTTTAGTCTCAAAGAATGCAGTCTATTTGATGGTGATTAAGCTTATCTGTCTAATATCTTTCTTAAGCCATTGCTCTTGTTATGTGTTGGTGACTAATCAGTTGATGTCTTTGGGTGCATGAGTCTGTCAGACGGGAAATCTGGGCTGGTGGTTTCTCCACCGTGTAGTTTGTAACCTCTATTATGCCCACTCTTGTTCTCCAGATGGCTCTTTTTTAATCATTGTAATTTTGCTAAAACTCTTTAGAGCTGAGAATGCAGTAAAAGAGCCAATAAAGGCATTAGCGTTCTGTGGGGGCCAGTAAATGATTGGCATTATTTCAGGTTCATTCAATAACAGCCGGCAACAACTAAACCAAGTAAATTGTTGGTTTACAGCTTGAAAAGTAAAAGTGAGCACTCTGTCCCTGTGGTGATTTAAAAGTGCAGTTTGTGTGAAATAGATGACAATTTGAAAGATGTTTCAAAATTGTGTGTACTCTGCATTGCAAATGTGGACAAACTTATTTGGTGAGATGCCCAGATCTTGAGGAAACACTAAGCATGAAGTGCTTCAAGGTGGTGAAGGTGGTTTATAATCTGCATGAGTGGTATTTATGAGAACATAGCTTCATGATAATGCTGAAAGGTGGTGAATGCTGACTCTAAAGGAAAAAATCTCTGTGTTTGGACAAAATGTATGATTATGTAACAGGCTGATTGTAGAAAGCCACAGCTCGCAGCAGTCTGGTAAAGAGAGGGTTGTGCAACAGCATTATTTGATGGGATCTGCAGTGGGCAAGGCTGATATCACATGATATTCCAGTATGTGGAGGTGAGGGAAGGGAGGATAAGAAGTCAGATGTCTACTTTGTGTAAATGAACCGATGGGCAGTCTCTCACACCATCTGTAGTGTGAGCATGTCCTGTTTATTAATGGTTGCATACTAAGCGTCATTCTCGGTTACTCAGTCACACTGAAATGCAGGCAACCATTATTTGTTATTGTGTTGAGGTAAATGGTAAAATAGTTGTCTGTTTGTTGGACCAGTTAGACACTAGGGGTGGGAGAAAAAATTGATGCATCGATGCATCAGGATTCTTTCTCTAACGATTCTGAATCGAGTCTCAAAGATTCATCAGAACTTGTTCATCCTGAATATAACTTTGTTAAAATAAAAGCAATAAAATTAAACTTCAAGATGGGAATACTGTCAAAGAGATTCTAACTATAAACAAAAAGCATAAAAACTCTTTTATTTATTTAAAATGCAAATTTATCATATTTGCAAAAATTATATGAAGAATCGTTTTGGAATCGGATCGTGAGTCCCAGAATCGGATCGGATCGCGTAGTACCTAAAGATTCCCACCCCTATCAGACACAATTGATGGTTTGATTGCACGTTAAGGTTGTATTTGTTAACATTAGTAGATGCATTAGCTAAGATGAGCTAACAATGAGCAATACTTCTACAGCATTTATTAATCTATTAATCATTTGTTAATTTCAGCGCTTACTAATACATTTAACATAACATATTTTACATAAACACAAGTTATCTGTTAACGTTAGTTATTGCAGAATGAACTAACATGACCAATTATATTTGCATTAACTGAGATTAATAAATGCTGAAATACTCCTGTTTTCCACAAAGAAAGCGATCTACTATCTTGAACATTTCATTTTTCCTCTGAATGTTAGAAAAGTAGTTTCATTGATGACCCACTTACATTAGTAGCTGCCTTGCATTTTATGTGCTTAATCATATTTGACATTGCATTGTCATTCTGCCCTTTCAGATATGACATGCTGAGGCTCTTGTAAAATGCCCTTAACACGAGCCGTTGATTTTCCCCTCTAAGATCTTTCACCTTCTCCTGCCACCACGAGAGCAACCCCTGTCTGTCTGATGTTAATAAAAAAGAAACCATTTCAGACCCGATCAACCTTTAAATGACAGTGTATGAATGCACATCTGTCATGTGTACACCTGTAGACACGGCCTTAAAGGCTGATGCTTGATGTTAATATATAATAGTGAATTTCTGCGCCCACATCGGGTAAGCTGTTGGCCAAATATAGCTTTTGATTTTAATGTATTACAGCTAGCGTCAGGACAGAGGCACTAAGAAAGCTGTCATCAGACCCGAGGGGACTTGGGTGGTTTTGGATGCTATTTAGGATCGTATGCAGTCTTATATATTTATTTATTTGGATTCTTATTTTGTCCAAATTACAGGTTATGTATGAAAATAGGAGAAGATAAAGCATAATTTGCTACAGTATATATAATATTTTATCCAGAATTTGAAGATTTCTTGCATCAGTAGCAGTCCGAGTTAGTTCATCAGTCACACATTTTCACACATTTTCTCCTAGATTTGCATATCACAATACAAATAAATTAAGATATATGTCATGGAGACGATTGTTTATAACATGTTCATTTATGTTCAAATTAAGTCTTTTTTTCAGGCGTATTCAGTTTTTTTTATTTACACACAGAAGGCTAAATTTTAACATTAAATGTTGCCACTTCTTTAACAAAACAACAAATTATATTGAAAACTGTTTATTTTCCTCTTTTTAATTTTGTTTAAAATATCATGATACAATCATAATGGTGAACAGAGTTCGGCATATTGTATCATATTGTGATCTGAACGTATTGTTACGCTCCTACATTTTATTCCAAAAAGATTCATTGATTATAAATAATTGACCCCTTTAAAGAACAGTGCATTATGTTTTGGACTGTCAGCAGTGGTTGACGTCTGCTGTGTTTCCTCATTGTTCCTTTGATGATAATAGACTGATACCCAGCTGTGCTCAAGAGGAAGTGTGTGTGATCTCCGTGGGACTGGTCTTTCCATGGCTTGTCATTAACAAGAAACAATACTCTGGTGGTATAAAACATGGGTCACCACACACACAGAGTCTCTCTCTCTTTTGATTGTGTGCTTGTTTGGGTGTGTTTTGGTGTGACTGTGTTTGTGCCCTGCGTGCTTTATGTGCTGTAATTTGATCATCCCAATGTGCTCTACAATTGTGTTCAGCGTACGGGAAGAACTAAAAGGTGTGTTGTGCTTGCTAATAAATTATGTTTATCAGACTGAGACTCAGACAGGCACGTAAAACCCGCTGGACTAATTTAATAGCGTTAACCAGCTGAAATCATATAACCTGCTTATAAGGGACATCATATAATCATATATGGGAACACAGTTGCATTATTTATGTATTCTTCTTAAATAAATAGATCAGACAAGAGCATCTGTTATTTTTATCTCAGAAATTTCAGTTCTGGAAAGATTTTGCAGGCAAGCACCATTTGCAATCGAATGAGATTTGTGTTTTTACGTCATCTGTCTGTTCTAGGCACTTTATTCTTTGAATCTCTGACCTGCGCTTGCTGTCAGCATCTTAATGATGTATATAGGTCCCTCACACCTAACCACAAATGCGACAGAAATCACAGACCGCTGCAGAAAGAGAATATTACCGTGTTCTGAAATGCAGACGGGAACTGTTGCCGAGTCAAAAGGAGAGCACTGTGGGTGTATAAATAGTCTGAGGCGAGACTATCGAGAGAGAAAGAAAATTAACTTTTTTTAACATTCTTTCCCTCTCCAGCTGCTTTTAAAGCGTTGAGCTCTTCAGATGCCCAGCGGCATGTACCTGCATGTTTGTCTCTTTCAGTGAAAGCAGTCAAATGAACATCACTAGTGCAGGAACAAAGCGTCTACTGAAGCACTTTTTATCCTGTCAATGAGACTACATTCAATTAAAGTACAAGCATACAGTGAATGAATTGGACATCTTTAATTCTACATTTTGCAGAGGCAGACATGAATAAGTATAAGATTTCTCAAAACTCTCAAAAGACAAACTCTGTCATGGCAGTGGGCGGCACGGGGTTGGCTTTGCGCCTTCAGTGGTGAGCACTCTGCTTATTACAGATTAGTAGGTCAAGATTCTCTATTATCATTGGGCTTGATTTATTAAGACTGTACCGCTGCGGGGGTGGCTGAAAGCTCACTATATTAGCCAGCTACAACTGATGCCAAAGGCATCTGCCAGGAATCAATACGGTGTCAGACGCAGCTCTGAAATGCTGGCGAGGCACGGCACCTCTAATATATAACTTTGGCTATAAATTCATCTTGTTACTTAAATGCAAATCCGTTTCTGTTTTGTAGTATGGGCAGGCTGACAAAATAAAATAAATCCTTATTGATGCTCACTGAACTAGTGAAGTAGTTTATTTCACCTGGATGGCGATGCGAGAGGTTTGTGATTTTATGCAAGTCAGTACTTAATGTTTTTGGGCTGATTGGAGCAGCTGGAGTTTGGAAACACTGTTAGTATGCACACATACTCATTTTAAGACGCTTTGTTTTAATGGGTTTTGGCAATGTGAGTTTGCTGCCCTTTGCAAATGAACGGCAGGAAGAGGGCTCGAGAAGCTCTTAAGGAAAAATGTGATTCTCAAGATGGCTGGTCTGGAGATCTAGCTTAAGTGTTATGCACATTGTTTCAAATATTAAAACTTTGCAACTCTTTGGTTATTTAAAGATGAGGTGATTCTGAGCATGGTAAAAAAAAAGGTCAGATATCATCTTGTGTTGATTGTGTCTTGTTGTGGTGCTGTAAGGCTTGTTGTGTCTTATCATCAAAGAGCTGGAGTTTTTTTTTTTGTTCTTGGGTTAATCACAGAAACAATGGCCCATGTGAGCCCTCTCTCCAGGCCCGCTGGTTTGTGCTGCTTGCCTGTAATTAATGAGGACTTTGTATGGCGGGCAGCCAGGCTCAGCTGATTCAGAACCAGCTGTGATGGGCACCGAGATCCATTTATGCAACAGGAAATATTGGCTAATGATACTGCTTTTGTTACTGTGATAAGATGCTAACAATGCCATAAGATTAGGTAGTCATTGGATAAAATAGTGGGATAATTTCGGGCAAATGGTATGGTCAGCTTTACCGTACCAAGTTTTTACCATTTTCCATCATACTGATAGCTTAGATGTCAATATTTGGTGGTTTTGATACCCATGTAAGGTCTCTCTCAAAGCGTTTTTATGTTTAAATCATGATTTTTGTCACAGTCAGGTAAAGTTAATTTCAGAATTAAAATAAAATGACTAATTAATGTTCTTTGAAGAGTCATCTCTTCTCCATTTTTAGGGTGTTATTGCTTTTGGTTTGTGCATTTTGATTAACACAAATCCTACAAAGTATGTTGCCTTTAAAAACGTGTGTTTTCTTATCACATTTTCCTTCTCTTAAACAGAAAATGTGCATGTGCATTTTGTTGTTTTATAGTATATGGCTGGTGATTACTTGTATTGAGATTCCTGTCATGTACTAACACTTTGAGGTCCGAAGCGATGACGCTGGGTAATGTACCATGTTTTACATCCTACATTGCTGTGAAGCTCCGAAAGCAGCAGATGATGAAATAACGAGAATATTTTTGCTTTGCTTTTCACTTGGCTGGTTTGTGCTAACTATCTGTGAAATGGAGTTGAGAAACATGATGTTTGCAAGGTTTCAGTTGTTTTGCAGTAAAGCCTAATTCTCCAGTTTATGAGAGACTGAAGGAGCGAATTTACTTAACAGTTCCCACAGTCCGTAGTCAACAGTCCAAATTAAATTTTTTAATCCTGTTTCTTTAGATGCTAACGCACTGAAAAGGCGCCGTGGTATATTTTAAGTCATTCTTGTCGATGCAAATTTGCCAATGTCTTTGCAAATGGCAATGCTAATTATAGGATTTCCATGTATTAAGAGTCAGTGCAGTTGTTGTTTTATTACAATCCAAAGTTTGTCTGTTTGTAATTTTTCTCAGAGATGTTTATGTAAATTTTTAGTGATTATTGCAATAGTATTTTATCTATTGATTGGCAGTGAATGGAGAAAAGCATTAAATCCAAATCTGAGATGTAATCATGTACACTTTATGCATTTTTGCAGCTGTTTTTGTTGTGTACTGTAGATTGCAGCTGTTTGATTCTGTACAGTCCTAGACATCAGGATTTTTCTGTGTCCTCCACCATCTTAAAAACAGCCAGCAGTATATGGAATTACACCGGGCAAATTACATTTAGCAAGTTTTTTTAGTTGTGTGTGTGTGTGTAAACTATTACCTGATTTGCATAAATCCTTTAGTGAATTAGGTGCTGAAATTTTGCAGACAGCATGGAAATAAACAACATTATCAGCTGGCACAATTCATTCATAGTGAAGCTCTCCACAGACTATAATCCCTGTTTTTCCAAATTGTCAGATGTGATGCTACCCAGTATATGCAGTATTGTGTCTTTGCAATAAGTAAAACCCACCTTTTGATGAATGATGGATTCAATTTATTACTCGGGGACTCTTGACATTGACATTTCTATTTAAATGGCTGAGCTGTTGTATTTGATCTTGGAGTATGACGTCTCTTCTTGACTGGTCTTTGTGGAATGAATGTAATCATCGTGGCATACAGTTCCAGTGATCTGAATCATGAAAAGCATATTTCTGCCAATGCAATTTTCTCAGTTGTCTAATGAAACAAAGAGCAGAGAAGCAAGAAAACATTTAGAAAATACAAAAGAAGACTTTTGTAAATGTATCAAAATATCCAGCAGCTTGTAAGGCGCAAAACCCAGTCGTGAAAGCCATGACAATATATATAAATCACCATATGCTGTCATTACGAATGGCATTTCATTTCCTTCAGCTTTTTGAAATCTGCTCAGAATTGAGTTTAGCACTTTCATTGGGCACATTTGTGATATTTCTCTCTTTTCATTGCCTGCAAATTCATTTATTCAGATTCCTTCAATTCTATTTTACGTACGATGATCAGCACTCTACATTGCCTACGTACAGTCTTAACAAGAGGCAGTGATGAGAACATTATTCCAGAATGTAATACATGCTATAGATGATGATCGGTTCCTTTTATTGTTAATTAATCTTCTGATTGGTCTCTACGCTCTGGTGGTCTTGTGATTTAAAGCGGGCTTCTCATGATTTGCATATGTATGAGCACAGTCAAGATTCTGATGAGGGATGATGATTGCATGTTTAAGTGAATGCCCAACCAATATAACCTGTTTGAGATGGTGACAGTGTTGAAATTTGCTTGTTCACAGTTGTTTTATTCGTGGAAATTTGTAATTTTTTTTTATTTTTTAAAAGTATATGTAATTTTTTTTTAAAATATATCTCTCTGAAGGCTGGGTGTCCTCTTGTATATGTTTGTATTTGTTTGACATGCTCTGGATGTCTAATTTGCTAAAATGCTAAAAAGATGTCTTGGTAGGCAGCTTACTAGTTTTGGAACAGAACAAAAGGATCAGACAGATTGTGATTCTGAAGATAGGAACCTGGTTTCCATGGTGACACTTGGTAATGACCTGGTCAGATCCTTGTTCTTTAGTCTGGGATTTTGTTGTAATTCATGTGTTCTGCAGGAGGAGGATGTTCTAATGTACCCCACTGATTTGTCCTCATTGTCAGTGATTGCACATCTCAGCTGTTATGTAACTACATCTGGTTTCTTTGCCCTGATAAAGGTGTTAAAATAAAGTCTGTGTTGCAATGTTTTATGCTGTTGTTAATGAAAAGAGAGAGAGAGATGGAGATTTAAATTATGTTTTACTTACAGAATTGTCTGTGTTGGAGAGTAGTTCAGTTTGGGGCTTGTCTTTCAGTTTTATACTTTAAAATGCAATTTCTAAGAAAATCTTGCAGCTATAATCACAGCTTTTTGAATAAGCCTTTGAGTATGAAAAAACTCATTACATCATAAAGAACAGTGCTTAAGTCAGACCGTGTGTCCATGAATTGTTTGGTTTATTTGCGTCATTGGGTGTGAGAATAAACCATAATCTCCTCCTTGGGCATTATAGTGTGTGGGTGTTTGATTATGCTTATGTATTGTAAGCATATGTGTTTAAGTCATTTTTATATTTCCTTAGTGTATGCAGTTGTTTTATATCGTAAAAATCTTTTAGAATTCTAATTGTTGAATTCAAATGTACACAATAAGAGTCTCAATTGTACATTTTTGATGCTGCAGGCTCTGTGACAGGTGTTTTAGAATAATGAAAAGGAGCTATTGTAAAATTGCTGAGGATTTATCCTAAGCAATACACTCGTCTCTGTCAATTCTTTAATAAATAAAGTGCATTTTGCCCTAAGGTTGTTAGATGCTTATTCATTAATATTTCACAGTGTTTGACACAGTGATAATAATGGTAAAGGATAAAGAAAATAGTAACAAATAAAATGTTATGAAACCCCTTACAAACAATATAGTGCTGTATTTTTAGTGTGATAGGTTGATTGTTTGTACAGTAATCATCATTCAAAAGATTACATAAAATAGATACATACTAAAAGATACATACTAAAAACGTAGATGAAGATAACTATTTTATAACTAGATTTTTTTTTTGCAGGCGGAGTGGTTATGTTTGAATTGCCAGACACAGAGAGCTCTAGCTGGGCAGCTGGGAGACATGGGGAAAATGCCTGCACCCACAAAAGCTGAGCCAACAGTCAGTCCCAAAACAGAGCTGGCCAAGCCCCCTGTATCTGCTCAAGCATCTACTCCGAAACCAATATCTGACAAACAAGAGGAGAAAACTGTCCCTACCATTGATGCAAAGGCAGTAATGACTTCTTCAGCTGTCTGTACACCTTCTGTTGCTTCTGTCACGGATGCTGCTTCTACGGTCTCTCATCAGCCTGTTGGTGCTTCAGTCCCCATTGCTGATACCAAAGTGAAGATGGACACAACAGTCGAGGATATGCAGCAGACAGTAGCTGTACAGGAAAGGGAGGTGATGGTACCGGAACAAACTGTAGACTCTCAGAAATCTGTTATTACTCCTGCTGAGGTCATTTTGAAAGAAATAGACAAAAACACTGAAGCCCTTACTGAGACACAACCTGAGGCAGTGGCAATTGGGACAGAAGTTGTAAAGGTGAGCATCATGTACATATGTTTGATTTTATGCTAAAAAATTTCTTTAAACTAAATAGATAGTTTTGTTGTGTTGTATGCATGTTGTACTAGACCGTATTAAAAGATTTGTAATAAATAGGAGGCAGCCGTTTTAATAGTGTTTTGTATTTAATGCAGGTAAAGGAGGCTACAGACACTTATCCAGCTTCCATAAAAGAACAAAAGGACAATGTTGTGATTCAGATAGATACAAGTCTACTTGACATTGGTGAAGCAGCTAAAGTGGACACCTTAAAAGTTGCAGATATTAAAGACCAACAAGGACAAGACAGCATGTCGATTTCCGCAGAATCATACAGCTCAGCTGAAGAGGAGCTTAAAGAGATACAGAGAGTTAGTGAAATGTCCATTAAAGGAACAACCACAAAGCTTTTGCCTGTCAAAGTATCGGATACTGTGAAACAGTACAATGAGGATAGCAGTGGGAGTGAATCCTCCCCTCACATACAGAGAAGAAGAGTGAGGCCTGCTTCCTCCAGCAGTGAGGACTACAAACTAGACAGTTCTAATTCTGGAGATGATGAAGAATTCATACGTAGACAACTTATGCACATGGGTGCAGATGAGGAAGTGGTACCATCAGATGAGAAAACCAAATCGGAAAAGATTCAGCAGAGGAGCAAGAAACACAGCTGGGGACCACAAAGATTGAGACAGAAGATACAAAGAAACCGAAACGAGTCCTAAAGAAACTTTCTGTTGAGCCTGAGGAGTGGATTGAAAGCCGTCTTTATTCTCATGACCGAGATGACCAATATGTACAAGTCATCCCTATCTCAGAAACATTACAAGAATCCAGAGTGGAAATAGATGACAATGAAAAGATTACAGTGACTGACACAGCAGTTGCCATTACACCAAAATCCCCCGTTAGACAGATCACAGAGGAGTATGAGAGTTTAATTGAGGACTTGTCTAAAGGTGATGGGTCTTCCAGTGTGCAAGTGTCTAGCATCACGCCAGGGACGGCTTCACCTACTTCTGTGTCCTCTATCGATGAAGACAGCGATAGTAGCCCAAGTCATAAAAAGGCCAGAGCAGAGAGTAAGCAACAAAGAAAAGCAAAGCACAGACAACAAGGACAGTCACTTCCCACCATAGAGGACTCATCTGAGGAGGATAAGATGCACAGGGAAGATGATCAGCTGAAGGAGGAGGCTGGAGATGTCGATCAGTTAAGAAAGGTCACAAAAAGATCTAAAATTGAAAGAAATGATTTAGCCATGCAACGGAGACGTGATCATTTAAAGTTACGGCAGGCCTCTGGGATGGAGGAACCTAAGTCCTCGTCTTTCTCTGACTTTTCACCTAGTTTTGAATCTGAACCCGAAAGTGACCAGAGAGAATATAGAACATTATCATCTGAAACACACAAGGAGCATGATGCTGCAGAAAAGCCATTAAAGAGTGCTGAAGAGGCATATGAGGAAATGATGCAGAAAGCACAAGAAACCAAAACATTAGAGAAATGTACACCACCTGATATTGAACCACTATATGGAGGTATGTTGATAGAGGACTATGCTTATGAAACTTTAGTTGAGGAGCATGAACAGACTATAACAGCTATTACCTATGAGCAAGATTTTAGAGCGGTACCTGAGAGCGAATCTGTAAGGATTCTAATGACACCAGAGGAGGCTTATGAGGAGATGATGCACAAAAGAAGGGAAGTCTTCCAAAAGGAACAGGGAGCTAAGCAAACAGATAGAACTGCAGCATCCACTTTCTTGCCACTTGATGTCAGTGATACTTGTTATGTAAATATTTCTGGAAATGATGCAGATAATACAGATAAAACTGAAAAGGCACTATTACAAGCTGCGGATGCCTATGATGAGCTGTTGACGAAACAAAAAGATGTTTTAACACCAGGAACAAGTCCAACCCAATCATCTCCTGTATCTCCAGCCTCCCCTCTCTCAGTATCAGAATCGTCATACGATTCCCCTGAGGTGATACTCATTCCCTCAAGTGGGGAAGAAGACATTGCACCCGAACCTATTGAATGCATTTTGGAGCCTTACATTACGGAATCAACATCTTCTCAAGACATTGTAAAGAAAGCTTTATATCCTATTCCTGACCTAAAGATCACCCAGTGCTCGTCTGGTGAAGAGGAAGTCGATGAGGAAGAAAGTTTCACACAAGAAGAAGAATTACCTGAGTCCACTGTGGTTTCTCAGGATGAGGAGAGGCCAGAAGAACCAAAAGCTTTAGAAGAATCATTTGAGGCTGATCCCATTTCTGTAGTTTGTGAAATTCCTTTATCAAAACATTTTGCAGAGACAGCTGAAACTCTTCCAGTTCAAGATTCAACTATTTCTCCACTATCCCCGCCGACATCTCCAGCTATTTCATCCCCAGATTCATATATGGAATATTTACCACCCTCACCCTCTCCAGGTGCTGGCCAGACACCTGAACCAGTTACTCCAGCAAGTCCCAGTGTTGACTTTTCTGCTCCAGTTGTAATCCATATGCCAGACTTAGTGTCTGAGCAAGCCACCGTACATCAGTCACCTGCAACTGTTCCCCTTGTTTCCTCCACACAGATAATTGTATCACCTTTGCCACCCCCACCCCTTGTCTCAGCAAATACTGCAACTCCTACTCCTGGAGTTCCTGTTTCTGAACACATTCTCAGCCCAAAACCAACCCCTGCTTCAAAACCATCTGTTATATCAAAACCTACCCAGAAAATGATTCATACTGAAACTCCTGATAAGGCTGCACCCCATATTCTGGATTCAGCTCCTGAAGATTTAGTTGAAAAACCATTGGCTTTTGAAAATCATGAACCAATTCCAGATCCAAAGTCAGTCACATTAGAAAAACAAAGAGTTACACCAGTGGCTCCTACACAAACTACAATTTCAAACCAGACTACTGTTCCAGTATCTGTAGCGGTTACAGATTCTCTCATAACTTATACGGTTGCTACACCTATTATACAGTCTCAAGAGACTTCAGTTGTTGTTCAAATGCCAAGTCTGGTTGCAGCTCCATCTGCACTTCCTGTGGTCTGTCCAGTACATCCTGTAGCCTCTGCCCCTGTTCCAGTTGCAGTCTCAGCAGTAGATCAAGTGCCTATTTCTGTCCCAACAATGTTAACAGCATTAATACCAGGAAAGGATCCATCTATGGAGCTAACTAGTTCTGCTGAAACCTTTGGTGTGATTTCTCATGCAATTGCTGAACAGGTGACTCTGCCAACAACTGCTCTATCCACTGCTCCTGCCTTAGCAAGCGGTACTCAGCCATCAACAAGTATTTCCATTGATCGCAGTTCAAAGGAAACTAATTTAGAATTGGCACCACCATCAGGCAAAACCACACCTATTGTACCCCCAGCAGGTCATGCAGAGCCTGTTGCTGCAAAGACCATCTCAGTTGTTTCTCCTACTCCTACTACTACTACAGCTGTTGCTTTTGGAGCTTTACCCTCCCAACGAGTTCAACCAGTGTTTGTAGAAATTCAGCCTATGGTGGGAGAAATGCAGCAGAAACAGCTACCACGTGACGCATCAGCTACAATTTCTCCATTACAGTTAGTTTCACAATTGAAGACACAGCAAGGCGAAGTTGTCATCACACTGCCAAATTTTGAAAATGTATCTCTGATTAATCAGACAGCTCAAGATGTCATATCAAGCTCAGTGGCAGTCAGAACAACTATCAGTGATAGTAAAAGCATCCCTGTTATTGTTAGTGTTTCTCCTTTTACTTGTGCAGCCACAGTTTCAGCTTTATCAAGTGCTGTTACAACAGCTGCTGGTGTCAGTGATTCACCAGTTCCACGTTCTATGACAAAGCCTCAGGTAATTGCTGTCTCTCAAGAAAGAACAGTTAAACCTGTCATTGAATTTCCACCACCACCTTCAGCTTCACCACCAGAACTGCCTTACATCACAGCTAACAAGGTTGATTTTAAACAGCTAATGACTGCAGCTTCTTCTGAACCCCCATCAACTGTAACCAACACGACAGCTGTGACCCCAACACATAAATCACCACCCCCTGTTCCTCCCAAACCAGTCTGTATTCCTCCGGGACTGGTATTTAATCACAAATCAAGAGAGAGCGTAAAACCACCAATTAGCCCTGAACCAATAGTTGTTCAAGCAGTTCGTGCTGCAACTTTGCCAAGAACAAGAGAACCTCCAAATGCACTGTCACTAAGTTTAACTGCCCCTGTTGAGACAAAGTATAGTGCTTCATCACCAAAATCACCCCTGTCACCTAGATTTGCCAGAACTCTTGAAACATATGTGGTTATAACATTACCCTCAGAACCAGGGTCACCTGTAGAGAGCATTACAACCCAAGCCCCAATGCGCAGATCATCATTGCCAACTCCAAGGCAGCAGGTTCTAACTGGTGCTCCAAGAGTTTTTGCTACAACTGTAGTGGATGCACCTGTGACAGCAGTTTCTGTGCAAATGGTAGCAGCCCCACCAAAGATTACCTCAGCTACAGTAATACCCCCTCCAGCGGTGGCTAAACAAATTGCACCTGAAACTGCACCGGTCACAGCAGAGATATCTTACATTTCACCGGCTGTGGATTTGGCACCAAGTATAATGGCACCTTGTATAACTGTTCCAGTGGCACCCGTTACTGCTGTACAAACACTGTTTTCAGAACCACTTGTAGTGGCACCACCAGAGGTAACACAGGCTATGACTGTGGTTCCAAGTGTCACAATAGAGAGTGAAATGCATTCTCCGTCTGCCCAGTTTACCACAACATATGACTCAGCACCAGTTGTAATTTCTTCACCTGCAGTAGTTTCAGCAGCACCACCAGTATTACCAGCAACAGTGTACACTACACCCTTCATGGTTTCTGCTTTTGCAGTGGCTCCAGCACCAGCAGCGCTTACATCAATACCATCAGAGGAGGTAACAGTAAAATCTAAATTTGTTGCACAGCATACGGTAAGTGAGGTCATGCCAGAGCATGAGATGCAACAAATACAGCCAACATATTCTGCACCAATAACAATAACCCAGATTCCAATTTCAACTCAACATGAAGACATTCAAGGTTTAGATGTAGAGGAAGTACTAATCATCTCTGCTCCAGAAGAGGCATTAAATGGATTGGGTCCATTACCAGTTTCAATAACACCACTCCAAGAGCAGCAGAAAGTTTATGAGCAAATACAAGAAAGCCAAGCAGTGTCCAGAGCAGCTGCTGTGCCATCACCACCAGTCACATTTACCCAATTTACAAAATCAATTGAGAGTCAAGAAATACGTGGACAAGATAAAGTCATATCAAGCATGAGTCAAGTATACTCTGCTATCTCAAAAACTGAGCAGCATCCTGAGAAATTGCCTAGTCTTGTAACTCAAGTTGTCACTACTGAAGTGCAAAGAACTACCACGGTTTCAGTTGTTCAGGAGATGATACCAGTTGAGTCCATACCTGCCCAACCTGCTGCAGTCATTCAGCCAGAAGTAAATGCAAAACCCAAACAAAGTGGAAGAGTACACTACCCCAGTGATGTCATAGATCTTACAACATTTAAAGTGAATGTTACAATGACTGATCAAGGAATGGATCTGACAGCCCCAGATATAAATCGGTCATCTTTATTAAGTAATTCAAGTGACAAGCGACAGGTTACCGCCGTACAGCCAGAGATTGTGAATCTTAGTGCTGAAATAATCCCTACTACAAAGCTCTCTGTTGTAACTGATAGCATAACAATTGTCACATGCACAGCTACAATTGCCTACAATAACAATAGCATAGTTGAAAAGCCACTGAACCTGGGAAATGCTACTTCAGTGCCTCTTCCACTTACCATGCACAACCCATTTGAGCCACTTGCACAGATAGTGTATAGACCTGTAAATTCTAAACCTAAACCTACAACCTGTACAGAAATTCCTATTAACCTGTCATACAGAGCTGCTGCAAGTGCAGCCCCTCCTCTAATACCTGTTTCAGTAACCCCAGTGAGCTTCACAAATGGCACTGCCGGTATACCAGTACATATAGAGCCATCAGCAGTTGGACCTGTAGACCTAACCACTTCAAAGCCCTGGAGGACCATGGTTGCTTTGTCATCCTCTTCTGGGGTGGTTACAACTGTTGTGGAAGATGATGGTACACCAATTGATCTTACATTGGGAAGGCAAACTGTTTGCTGTGATGTCATTTACAAGCTTCCTTTTACAGGGAGCTGCAGATCACAGCCGCCAGTGACCACACAACCAGACAACCAATCTGTTTTTAAAGAAGATCAGTACAATAATGCCACATCACCTGTTATTGAAGATCTCAGTACCATGAAGGCTTCGGTATCAGACAGTAACTTCAAAGAGACTGACCTTTTTGTTTATAAACGGAAGAATGGATTTACCTATCAGAATGGGGCAAATGAAGCAGCTATTGATTTGACATCATCTAAACTTTCACCAGGTAAACATGTGTCTTTAATGCCTTAAAATGTTTAGTTATTTGTTTATTGGTCCCCTATATTTTTAGTTTATTCTTTGAATGCCTTGGTTTTTATTTGTGTCTTTCTGTTCTTGTTTTTTTTTTTAAACAGATGCATGCATTTGCCTCCGTGTTGTCCCTCCATGTTTTGGCTTTGCATCCTGCTAATCTGATGAGACTGACAAGATCTTTGCATGCTGTTTGGCTTCCATATTTTAGTTAATTTGTTCATAGTGCATGGCTTCAATATACACTGGGAAATAGAGCAATCGTTCATGTCAGTGCTGATGATGCTGTTGATTTTTTTCCATGACCTTACAGATGAAGCATTAGATTACTCCAAGAAAGGCACCTTGACATTTACTGGAATCATGACTTCTCCACATTCTGAAGAAACGTCATTTGGAGTTAATAGTTTGCTAAGATCATCAAATGGCACTGTTTACTCGTCCATTGGAGCACCTTTGCCATCCACATATGCCATTACTACCCAACCAGGTTCAATATTTACCACAACGTACAATAGTCTCCCTGAGCCATTTTCTGCCCTTCAAAATGACCCCGTTCCATATGGCTTTCTACAAACCACAGGCACTGACGATTCAATATTTCCACAATCTGTATCAAAAGATATCCTACCTTCTGCACTAGCTGGTCTCCTTCCTTCACTGGCTGTCTTTCCTGAGCTCTACTCCGATGCTACACTTGAGGCAATAGCAGCCTCTCTAGATACACTGGTAAATTTCTCTGACATGGATGACAGCAAGAGCCAGCAATACAAAGCTGAACATGAATTTTTACAATTGGAGAAGTTGAAGCAGTTGTGTCTTGCTGAAGAGCTGGAATGGGAAAGGCAAGAGATACAGCGCTACCGTGAGCAAGAGCAATTCATCGTTCAGAAAGAGCTGGAGGAGCTTCAGAACATGAAGCAGCAACTCCTACTGCAACAAGAAGAGGAACGTAAAGCCCATCTGATTCTTCAACAAGAAACTTTTGCACAGCAACAGCTTCAGTTAGAGCAAATCCACAGGTTACAGCAACAGCTCCAACAACAACTAGAAGAGCAAAAGATATATCCATATAGGTTTGGACCAAATGAAGGTATATCCCCACCTACCAGCTCGGATATTATACTTGAGTCTAAATATGCTGGTGGAGATAATGGACAGTACTGGCCAGTAAAGGATGACAACTCCATGTCATCTGCAGTGACAGTTCATGACAGTTCTTTTCCTCAGTACAGTTCAAACATTCCTATTTCAGTAAGTGCTCAGACAAGGGAGCAAATGCAGTTGTCTTCAAACCTGCCCGATACAGCTAAGCCAGAGCAAAGTGTAGATTATAGTGGAAAGAAATTGATTGAAAGTGGTGTTCAAACAGATGATGAAGATGGCGTTGAGAGGATTCCTCCTGGTAGAAGGAGAAGAAGTAAGAGAAATGTTGATAGCTGTGTGCAAACTGATGATGAGGATCAGGATGAATGGGATGCCCCTGTACGGAGCAGACGCAGGTCCCGTTCCAGTAGATATGCTGATGGAGAGAAGGGTAAAAGCTCTAGGGTGTCAAGTATTGCAATTCAGACTGTAGCAGAGATTTCTGTTCAAACAGAGCATTCAGGGACTATCAGGAGTTCTCCTGTTCGGGCTCAGGTAGACACAAAGGTAGATTTACACAGAGATGGCCTAACAGGAAGTGACTCTGATATTACATCAGACAAAGATAAAATACGTCCAGCTCCTGCTGAGATAACTGTTAGCACACACCTGACAGCTAATGATGCTGGGGCCTCACTAGTCACCAAATCTCCAAAAGTATTATGCTCTCCAATTTCTACACTATCCCCAGGGAAAAGCGCACAGAAAATGCTTACTGCTGATTCATCAAGGCATCTGAGTAGCCCAAGATCACTACGGGCCTCACAGCGATCGCTGTCTGACTCCAAGTCACTCAGTCCAACGACTGAAGACAGGATGATGTATCAGTACTCGGAGACTTACTCGGTAAGCACTGCACTTTACATAAAGGAAAATTCATTTTTAATTACTCTTTAAATTACATTTCAAAGTACCTTGTTTTGGAAGTATCATGTATCATGATATTTTTTCTTTGCATTTTTGTTTTTCATATACAGAGCAAGGGTTCTCAGAGTGGGACACAAGTTGGCAGTCAAAAAAAAGTAAAACGCACCCTACCTCACCCACCACCGGAAGAAGATACCCTCCTTGGCCTTTCTGGGTACAGCACGGCTTCTGCCAGAAGACGAATGTGTAGAAACACCACATTGGCACGAGCCAAAATCCTGCAAGATATAGACAAAGAGCTGGATTTGGTTGAACGGGAGTCCTCAAAACTACGTAAGATACAGGCAGAACTTGATGAGGAGGAGAAAGAGATAGATGCTAAATTAAGATATCTGGAGATGGGTATAAATCGAAGAAAAGAGGCTTTACTGAAAGAGAGGGAGAAGAGAGAGAGAGCCTACTTACAAGGAGTGGCAGAGGAGCGAGACTACATGTCAGATAGTGAGGTCAGCAACATCAGAGAAGCACGGGGTAATGGTCATGGACTAGAACGGCCACGGACTGCCCCACAGTCTGACTTTAACCAGTTCATCCCACCGCAAACTGAGGCCGAATCTCAGTATGCTTCATTATCAAGCCCGTATTCCCATTATTATTCCCAAAGCCAAACAGCAGGTCAATATCCTCAGCAGACATTATACCAGCAGTCTCTTTACCATCAGCAGGTATCTCCCTACCAGTCTATCTACTCATCTGTGCCCTCACTTAATCAGCAGTCCCAGCAGTCTGGCTATGACCATTCCTCACTCCTTCTGATGCAACAGAAACCCCGTCAGACTACTTTGACTGATTTAGAGCCAAAGATTACGACAAACTATGAAGTGGTACGCAATCAGCCCCTCCTAATTGTCCCTACGTCCACAGAGAGTGCCTACGGAGTTTCTAATCTCGGGGGTAAATACAGTTCCCTTGACTTGAGGATGGGCCTAGAGGAGAGAGCCAGCATGGCCAGCAGCCCCATGTCCAGCATATCAGCCGAGTCCTTCTATGCAGACCTTGATCACCATAATGCCAGAAACTATGTCCTGATTGATGACATCGGAGAACTCACCAAAGGATCCTCAAGCCTTGGGTCAAGCTTCAGTATTGCTGATAAAGATATTGGCAAAGCTGAACGTCTGCTCCGGAGTGCTGAGGTTCGTCGAACGGCAGATGTGACAGATTTTCTCAGCCCTCTTCAGGCTGCTTCCCGACTGCATTCATATGGTAAAGCTGAAGAGGATTCCATGGAGGAGCCATATGAACTAAAGATGTTAAAACAGCAAATCAAGCAGGAGTTCAGGCGAGGTACAGATGGTCTCGATCAGCTATCGGGCCTGCCTCACTACCTCCATACTGACACTAGTTTTAGGCATTTCCCCAAAGCTGAAAAATATAGCATAGGGAGACTAACGTTGGAGAAGCAAGCTGCCAAGCAACTCCCCGCCTCTGTTCTCTACCAGAAACAGCTGAAGAATAAAAAAGCACTCACTGACCCTAAAATTACTAAGTTTTCCCCCATTCAAGAGAGCAGGGACCTGGAGCTCGACTACAGCAGTTTTTTGGCTTCTGCCAGCTCATCAGTTGGTGGACTGTCTGCCAGGGCTAGACTCCTGCAAGACGAGATCACATTTGGTCTCAGAAAGAATCTAGCCGAACAGCAGAAATATCTGGGTTCAGCACTTGGTGCTAACCTGGCTCAGTCACTCAACTTTGGACATTCTGTCAACTTGGGGCCAACCATAAGATCATCGTTTCACGAAGATGGTACATACCCCAGTGGCAATCGGTCCAGACCTTCCTCTAGGCCTTCCTCTGTTTATGGACTAGACCTGTCTATCAAAAGAGACCTCTCAAATTCCTCACTACGCCTGAAAACTGAAAGTGAGGGTCTGGATTCCCAGTTTGTCTCAGCTAGGGCTAAACCAACAAGTCTGCCAATTAGTCAGAGCAGGGGTCGAATTCCTATCGTTGCCCAAAATTCTGAAGAGGAGAGTCCGCTCAGCCCTGTTGGTCAGCCCATGGGAATGGCCAGAGCATCAGCAGGCCCACTCCCACCCATCTCAGCAGACTCGCGGGACCAGTTTGGCTCCAGTCACTCTCTTCCAGAAGTCCAACAGCACATGAGAGAGGAATCCAGGACAAGTGGATATGAACGAGACATTGCTTTTATAAAGGATGACCTTCAAGGGGCCATGTCAGATAGTGAAGGTAAATTTGTTATGAGATCTGTTTATTTCAGTCCTCATTTCTGTTAATAACCGTTATTTATGCATGTTGCTATGTGTGCAAGTTCAACTCAAATTTCTTCAAGTTTCTTCTTGTTTCAATTTTTCAATGTTTTGTTTTATTTGTTTAAATGAACTTTAAAGCTGTCGAATTTGCATGAAGTCATCATTCTTAAAATTCTCACTTTTATGTGTACACTTTATGTACAGAGGTTTACCATGTGTTTGTTGTATTTCAATGAGTATGCATGCTACATGCAAAGGAAACATGATGTTTCCTTTTACCATTATTATTCTTTCATATACATATATGTGCAAAAACAGCTGTTGATTTTTTTTTCCCAATTATACACTAGGTGCCTTGAAACCTTCCCTTGTATTTATATTACAACAATGCATAGTACTGTCAGAATTGGGTGACGGGTTATCATAGGATGCAGTGTTCTATATTTGTCCCAAATACTGTGTTATTGTCATAATTTAGGTAAGTGTAAATTTGATAACCTTCTCATGTGCCATATTAGAAAAACAGATGGACGGTTAAAGACTAGAATATAAAAAATCCCAGTAGATTTTTTTCTGCCACCAGTGGGGTATTGATAAGGGCATTTATTTGAGTAATAATTCAACTTCTATCTTCTGGTGAAGATAACTTTATATTTTGTATTCATGGGAGTACCTGGCTCAGCTTGGCTGGTTTCCATTAATCCAGTTAAAGAACATTTCAGGCTGCAGGTGTTAGCACAGTAATTGGACAAATCATGTGTAGTGAATGAACACATTTTCTTTTGCTGTCCTTTTGTGTAATTTTGTACATTTGACATGTATTTACATTTAGATTAGCACTTGACATTATTTAGTAAAGTTATTTTGTTTATATGTTGACTTCATTTACCTTAGCGATCCATTTTTACCATCTGCTTTGAATTGGTCTGTTTAAGATGTTTTCTTCATGTCATTTTACTGTCTGTCATGAGTGTTTCTAATTTTCATCCTCAATAAATTACTCCTACTTCAGTTTTTTGCATGGCTTATGAGTGGAAATTGGAAAGTGCTTAATTGAAGATTAATTTCAGATATGTTATTCTTTCTTTATATATGTATGCTTGTGTACTTTTCCCTTTACTGAAGTGAATGTACAGTCCACACATGTGTTGTAAAGGTTTACATTGTTAATAGTGTTTAGATTATTAAGGTTTTACATAGATAATTAGTGAACTTTCTGAGACGCGCATCAATTGGCAAATTAATGTAATGATCAATATGTTGTTTACAATCTTGTCAAGCCATTAGACAGGTTTAGTGTACGGGTAATAAAATAAAAGAAGTATAGGATATTTATAAAATAAATATACATAATATTTAGATTTTGTTTACCTTCATAATGTTCAAAGTTGCTGTTGACAAGAAGAATTTTTTTTAACATAACTTGCATTTACAAGTGATCCACATACGACTGAAGCGTCTAGGGAAATATTTTGGAGCAGTATTAACTTTAAAAGTGTTTTTACACTGTCTTAAAAGTATAGCCTTTATATTACATTGAGACTAATATGATAAAAGTTTCAATGCTAACTTTTGTCCCACATTTCAATATGAGCTTGGTCTTCATTCTTCCAAAATACCTTGGCCTTTACCTGTTTGTTACTATACACAGGATTTCTGCGGGTATTTACAAACTGAGAAATTACAATTTGTGGTTAACATGAATTAATTAAGCTCACCAAGTTTTTAGTACACTTAAAAAAAACTTTTGCGGTCTAGAAATAATGCTTGATGTTACAGTACGTTACTGGTTTTGCATTACTGTAATGTATTTAAAAACTTGTAGATGATCCATAGTTAGCCATGTTTGTTGTTTTATTGTAGCTTTGTGAAGTTGTTTACTTTAAATCAAACAACCACCAGGCTGGTCATAAGTTTCTTAGACCCCAAACAGGGCAGTCATGTGTTTTTACTGTTTTTTTTTCCTTTAGGGCAGTGGTTCCCAACTTTTGTGTGTCAGCTTCATTCATCAGTCCTAAATACTGACACTTTTATTAACATCAGTTCTGTGTTCTTTTTAACTGGTGTTAAACAAGATATGATTCAACATTATCAATCATTTTATTGTGAACAATTCAAACATGCAGAAATTATGATCTCAGTCCTGTTTCCAGATACCTTTGGTTGGGAATCACTGTTTTAAAGATAATTGCATGTAATAGTAATCATATTAGTGGAACAGTAAATATCACAATGGTTTATTTATTGGCACAAATAAAACTGTTTTAAGGCTAATTTTACTATGAATTCTCTGAAATACAATGTTTGCGCTACAGCTGGAGGTCCTAGCTGGAATGTGAAAGGTGAGAACTGCTGTTCAACAACCTTCAAATCAATCATTAAGCATAAATCGACTTTCATGTGTGCCATAGTGATGGGCATTTCTCAGTGGTGCATCCTGGTGTTCATGATCACTACACTCCTCAATGTCTCTCTGACATGGCCTGATCATATCAACCAGGGCACGTACATGTCTACATGACTACATATGTGTTCATACCGTATAGGAGCGTCTCCGCTGGTTCTGCCAATTAAGCAAATGCATTGTTGATTTAAGGTGCCATTTGCTTTGTGGATGGACAGCATATTAAGTTCATTATTATGAAACTGCTGAAAACAGATCCGGTTGTCAGTTTATTGTTTAATTCGATTAGGAGTCAAATGATTATTTGTGGTGTCCCGTAGTGCACCAGCCGAAAATAAGAAATGCTTAGCTTGGAGAGTATTGTGATCAGGACAGCTGCAGGTTTATGCAAGACACCCAGTAAACAGAACAGAAGATATTGCTCACCCAATCTATTTTGGGTTTGTGCTGATGTTTCTACTTTAGCTTAAATTATAAAGTATTAAGGAGAAAGTGAATACCTGACATACCTGGTAGAGGAAAAGAATAGTAGGTTAATATGCGTCAAGGGTTTTATCATCCTGTTTCATCCACAATTAGGTGGTATATTGACAAAACCTACACTCTCAACCTGATAACTGTCACTGCACATATTGGGCATACACATGAAAATGCACTTTAGAAAAAAAATATTTTTAAACACTTTATTTATTTATTTATTTATTTATTTTGAGGTTTAGTCGTTTTAAAAAATATCATTCACATTTTTTTTATGTTTATTGTTATGAAAATTTCTCACATATTTATTTTTAAGCCTTAGACCTTTCCATCAACATACAGTTTGATTAGATTAGAATTCTATGAACGGTGACCGTTAACAGGTTAAAAATAAAGGTGCAAAAAGGGTTCCTAACCCTTTTAAGAACCCTTTTTGGTTGCCCAGAAATTTGTTAAGTAAAAGGATCCTAGAAGAACTATTTTTGTCATCTGAGGAACCTTTTACCACTACAAAAAACCTTTTATACAAGAAAAAGGTTTTGTGGATTTCTTTATGGAACAAGTAACTTTTCGGGAACCTTTATTTTTAAGAGTGTACTATCATAGGAAGTATATTGTTTAGAAAGTCTAAGATGATGTGTTAAGGGCATTTAAACTATTTATCTCTAAAAGAGTCCCAGTATTACGTATTAGTATTGCATTGGTAGGTGAGAGTAAGTATTTTATAGGTTGAACTGTTTTATATGGTACATTAATGTTATTCAGTGCATTCTATCTATACATTGAATCAGCATCAGAATAGAAGTCTTGGACATTTTTGTTGGAGTAGCTAGTTTACAGTGTGCTAAACATATGTACTAATCATCAAAAATGTGGTGATAAAAATGACATCTCATCTACATACCGTTGTACGATACAGTGTATGTAGCAGTTCTTTATTAAATTCTCAGCGCATGATGTGTAGGCCGGTCCTAAAGAAACACAGCATGCGTGTTCATGTGTGCATGCCTTCAACATGTCTTAGATCATCACTTTCCCTGCCTTCACCAAACCCTGTCACTACATCACCCGGGGTCATCTACTTAAACAGCCAGACCCTGTGATGTGGAGGTCAGCTTGAGATACTGATTTTGTTCATAGAAATCCTGACCCAAATCCATCAAGTTGTTGAGTTGTGGGGTGGTGAAGGGATGGTTGGAAGATAAGTGGTGGAATGGGACACATGCATCAGTTTTGTCATTTGTGATTGTACTGAATGGCTGTTTTTCTTGTTTTCTAGCATACCACCTTCAGCACGAAGAGACGGACTGGTTTGACAAACCCCGACGCGGTGGACCAGAGGCATTACAAGACAGGAGACAGGTGAGGCTGGACCATAATTTTACATCATTTTTTTGTTAGTCTTGTTTATTCACAAGCTTCTGGATACCATTTTCATTGTAGATAAAAGGCAGCCATTACCCCTTCCCACACACTCGAATCAAACTTCAGCGCGACCCTAAGGACCAAACAGTCTCAGGTATGTTTACGCACAGCAATTACTCCACGAGATCCAGTGAGATGTCATCAATTAGGTCCGGTAAACTAAATTACTGTAAGGAAGAAGGAGGACGATGTATTGATCAGGAGATCAAATTAAAGACTTGTGTTACTGAGCTGCTCTGATTAGGATTCAATTATCAGCTAAACTGAACCTGATTGTTCTCAGGGAACGGGCTGGGAATCAGAGTCGTAGGTGGGAAGGAGATTCCAGGGACTAATGGAGAGATCGGAGCATATCTTGCCATGGTTTCAGCGGGAGGATGTGCAGAACAGACAGGGAAAGTAGTTGAAGGTAAGAATAACTTTTCTTTACTATAACAATGAATACGAATAAAAACATCAGGGATGTTCTTAGTTTAACAATAAAAAGATTTCACAAAATATGGATAAATAAAAGACATTTAGGGGATGTGTAGTATAGATATATTTTTTTATCCTTTTATCCTTATTTTCATTTTCTGTTTTTTAAAGTGTTTGTGTCATGTACGATTCTATGAAAGAAGAAAGTGTCTAATTGAAGTGGTCATTTCTCATTTTAGTATAGGGATGTTGTTGTTGTGGTGTGATTGCTTTTCTTGTTGACTAGTGCTGGCTCAGCATTCACTGTCAATTTACATCAGCTCTTATGAAACTAGCTCAGCTTCCTGAACACACTTTCGCTTCGGGTGAAAATCTAGCCTGGGGCGTGTAATCGGTACTATTTTATAACATTCAGTTTAGCCAAACATTTTCATTTAGGCTGTGATACAACAGTATGATCTTGGTATCAGTTTCAGAATATGTTTTTAGACTCTCGTTAATATGATAATGTATTCAAAAAGCATAAAAAGAAACACTGTGGAGAGATTCTTTTTATAGTGTGAAAATCTGTGTTTATTTTATTTATTTTCTCCCTGCAATATGAAAGCACTGATTTGCTGGTAGATTACTCGCACATCTGTTATCTATCTTAAGTATGTGCTGTCACTGATACAGTGTATTAGTTCCTGCTGCCACGCTGTAAAAAATGATAGTGAGCTGATAAAACACTGAAGATGATGATCTAGAATTGTTATACTGTGAGCCAAAAATGCGTTAAAATTGTATAACTGTATGTACATGTAAATGCATACATGCACATACAGTACATGTTGCTAAATTTATATATAATAATAATAGAAGGATTTAATAAACTTTTTTTTTTTTTCATTTTTATTTAAATAGATTACTAAAATTATATTAACGTTATTATTTTACTGTTTATAGACCATTTCACAAGATGTAAACAGCACTGGTCCAAAAGCACTTCCTGTCTCAGTTTTGTAACACTACACAATGTCAGAACGAAATACAACCAACAGAAAGAACATTTACAATGGAATCAAAATGTTTAATGAACATCTTAAAGGTTCAATTACATATGTGAAATACAGAAAAACTGAAACAGGAAGTGCTTCTGGACCAGTGTTGTTTACATCTTGTGAAATGGTCTATAGTCATATATTTGGACATTTATTTATACAAGTAATCATGAGTAAATGTTGCATGTAAAATATTGTGTAAATAAAAACATAATTATTTCTAACATTTAAGATATGATTTTGAAAGCTCGTTTGTTAAAAATGCTTTAGTGTATAAACCAGATTTAATGCGCAACTGCACTTGAATCTTTTAGTTATCACGTCAAAGCTGAAATAATGATTTTGAACGGGTGATGTTAATATTACAAAATGACGATATGACGTCTTTGATAACCGTTTCTGAAAGTCTTTTGCGTGATTGTGTGGAGCAGAAAGAATGTTTAAATGAGATTCTGTTGTCATCATCCACTGAAGCGCTCCGTATGCAGAAGGGCTATCTGAAGACTCGCTTTCATTTGTGTAAGTGCAGGAGGTTTGTCCTGAAGTGGGCTTGAGTTTGCAGTGTTGCTTTAAAAAGACCTCTCTCGTCTGCTTTTGCTTCTTTCGCTGATGCTCAAAGACTATTTTCGTGTGTGTTTTCTTGAGTGGAGTGTTCAGTAAGGCATAATAATGAGAAGAAGCGCACGTGTGTGTTTGTGTGTAGGTCATTCACTGATTGTTTTCCCTGAATTTCCCCTCAGGGATCCAAAAATCACTTCTAACTTTCTGTCTGTGTGTGAGTAAATCATAATAACTTCTGGCATTTTCTTTGTCTCTTCTGGCTGAATACGATTTCAGTGCTTTACACATGTTTTGTTTGATGTAGTCACAAAGTATTGCAAAACAAAGCTTTGGTTCTAGATTGAATTCTTTAAAAATATATATATATATATATATATATATAGGTGACATTTAGTTGCAACATCATCTTCACTTTTCGTCACTCTATAAAGTTTACTTTATCTTGGTTGAGATGTGCTGTGAGTATGTGCATTTATTTTTTAAAACTAATAAATCTTTTACTCACTGTTGTTCAGGAATGCAGGTTCTGGAGTGGAATGGAATCTCTCTGGTGGGAAAAACATATGAAGAGGTGCAAAGCATTGTGGGTCAACAGTGTGGAGAGGCAGAAATATGTGTGCGCCTGTAAGCTACACTAATGTTTTCTATGTTGAAGAATACATTTCTAACAAAAATGTACCAACAGTTATTATGGTAAAACAATGTTTTTTTAGACATTTACCATTGTACCTATGCATTATTTAACCAGTTATCAGTTAAATAAACTGTTATTTCCCTATTCACTTTAATATTTGATATTTTGTTGAATTTGTTGAATTCTAATCTAATCATGACAAACTATATATTGATGGATATAAAATATATACATAATAAGGTATAAAACTCAAGAATAAATATTTGACAAATTTTCATAGCAATAAATATATATGAAATATTAATGAAAAATGTTAATTATAGATTTTTTTCAAAAATAATGACAAATGACAAAAAATACAATGACAGTTATCAGGATAAAGTACCTTGACGTGTCGTGAAAACCATGTCACATATATTATTAATTATCAATTTAGTAATATCCAGTGCCGTGATATATATAAAAGTAATATCGTATTACTGGGATATTGTACTGTACCATGGTAGGGCATCTACTTTAATATGCATTAATTAAATATTGATTAATTAAATGAGTCTTTATGCAAACACGTTAATAGATGCATTAATGATTTTTTGTTTGCCGTCGTGTAGAGACCTGAACATGCAGTCTCACACAGAACATCCTCAACAACTAGACCTCCATACACAGCTGAGATCCGGTGAGTGTTTTTATCATTTCACACTTTGTCGCTGATACTTCTGTCTTATTCATTTTAATAGACTGAATCAAAGTTCACTTAAGTTCACCATGGCATTAGGTGGATATTTTCTATTTCTGAATTGTGGTGTCAAAAAATACTACTAAAATTAATAAACAATATGAACAAAATAACCCAAGGTTAGGTATGACCCAGGTTAACAAATTCAAGTTTAACATGGCAAAAAATTCAAACACATCATAACTTCATATAGTTTCAGTTTTTGGCTTGTATCTTCAGCTGTGTTGCTATAAACCCAATACATGCACTTACTCATAATTCACTTTGTTAAGAAAAAGTTCAATAAATGCAAGTGTTAAAAGCTTCAGAAATACCATCTCTGCTTATTTTGTTACTCTTGTCTGTATAGAAAAAAATTATTTGTATTGACCTGTAAATTGAAATTTGGGGATTTGAGATTGTTGTGTGTTATTTATAACTATTCTGCCGTGTAGGTGAGCGTCAACGTTCTCCAGGTGTAGACCCAAAGCAGCTGGCCGCAGAGCTGCAGAAGGTATCCCAGCAGCAGGCTCCGGCCTCCGTTCTGTCCGCTCTGGAGAGAGCCGGACATCTGCATTCTGCCACAGGATCTGCAGCATCCAGCGGCGTCCCCAGCCCCGGACAGCCCGGATCCCCGTCTGTTAACAAGAAACGCCATAGCAGCAAGGTATCATGGGTGTGTGAGCGCCTCTGAAGAACCTTATGTAAAGCGTATATCAAATGTTCTGTCTGATCAGCTAACTGCAAATTAGATTCACAGCAAATGGCTTTATTTTTCATTCTTTTTTGTTTTAGTCAACAGAAGCCCTAAAGCCACAACCACATCCAATCACTGGTGAAATACAAGTGAGTCTCTTGTTCCTGGTGTTTTCTAATGAAACAGTGTTTGAGTTTTAATTAAATTACACACATTATAGAGAACAATTGTTGCATAATGTGGTCATTGATGATGTCAATCAGTGGTTCTCAAACTTTTAGGATAAAGAAATTTCGAGTACGACCTATTCACTGCCATATCACATCTATCACAATCAAATTAAAAGCAAAGATGTCAATCTTCTCTTGGCTTACAATTTGATTCCATTGGATTACTAATACTACAAACATTGTTTGTTAAGAACTTATTTACAATACATACACGTTGTGGCATCATTTAAAATACTGCTTTGTTTCTTTAACAACTTTCAACAGCTTTAATGGTGGTTCAAGTTCAAATTATGAATACTGTATTTTCCTAATTCCATATTATATATTTCATATTGACTTCACTTTTTAACTACTCGATCATATATAAAAAGATTTATATAATAAGAATAAATATACATTTATATACATTCAAAAATAATAAATGCATTTTTATGAATCAAATAAGTATAAAAATATGTAAATAAAATGTATTTGAATTTAAATTACATTGACTTGTATTAGAACGTTGCAGCATCTCAGACCCAATTTTACATTAGAATCTACATTTAGAGTGTACTAAATGACTGTAAGATACTGTATCTCATACTCACTTTTCCCTCAGCTTCAAATCAACTATGACAAGAATATGGGTAACTTGATTGTTCACGTGCTGCAAGCAAGAAATCTCGCACCTAGAGAAAACAACGGATACACAGATCCTTTTGTTAAGGTCTATCTCCTGCCAGGGAGAGGGTGAGTATCTATATACACAAGTGCGTGCGTGTGTGTGTGTGTGTGTGTGTGTGTGTGTGTGTGTGTGTGTGTGTGAGAGAGAGAGAGAGAGAGAGAGAGAGAGAGAGAGAGAGAGAGAGAATATGAGATATACAGAATATCTACCTCTGTCTCTGTTATGTTTGTCCTTGTCTGCATATATAAGTGTTGTAATTTCATGTCTAATATTTTTCTGAATCTTAAGTTTGATGTTTTTGGATCTTTCCCTCCAAGGTTTCTTCCAGTCATCTGTACATAACAATTATTTTAGAAAGTCTCTAAGATATACAGAGTATTTAATAAGATTCACAGTATCATTAAGGAGATAAGAGTCTAATTTAGGAAATTTAGGAGGTGATCTCAATAACAATATGTTACCCATAATAATTTCTGCTGGGCTAAAAGTTCTCCGTAACCTTACTTCTTTATTACCGTGATGACATATAGGACTGTTAAAGTGGAAGAGATCCTCTTTAGAGAAGTCAATTTTTATTAGCTTAGCCTTTCTCTCCTAACATGTTACCTAGTAATCAAGCTGAATGTCTCAAGCTAAAATCACTTGAGTATGGACACAGCCCGATCAATATGACTTCCACCGGTATGAGGTGTGTAATCTTATATCTGCCATCTCTTAATGGCCATATCTGCCACGTTTATGAGATTAGACCACATTACCTGTGCAGATGATCTTTCTGTCTGATGATAAACGCTGGACTCCATCCAGATCTTCAGACAAAAAGCTTTTCTCTCCTTGTCCTCCCCTGTTTTTGGATTCTCTGACCATTGTCTGTTTGTCTGTATGCTTTTACTTTGCATTCATACAAATCTCTGGATTGGTTCAGCCAAGTCATGGTTGTCCAGAACGCAAGGTAGCGTGGTGATTCTTTTTCTTTTCATTTTGCTGTTTCATTGGTGTGTGTGTGTGGTTTTTCTTTGGTTATTATTGAGCTGTCATACATGGTGAACCTCATTTGTGGTGTGTCTCAGATCTACCTCAAAAGCAAAACTCTACCTCTGAAGTTTACATTGCCTCTGAAGTCGGTTTGATGTGAAATTCGTTAGTTCTTGATACTGTCCTCTCAGAGTGATCCATCAGAGTCTCAGGCAATGCTTTAAAAATGAAAAATTTGTATCTGTGCTTTTATAAAGTTAATTCTAAATCGAATTTAGAAGTGCTGACATTGTTTGCCATAAACTTGTGCACATTAAGTCTCTGTTCCAAAATCTAGTGAGCTGCCCTAACCGTGATGTAAGAACTTTTGAAGTTATAATGATGCTAAAATACACAGCACACAAAAATGTTTGGTTGCACAACTTATTATTAATTACACTAAACAATTCTTATTAAAACTTTGAAATGTTAAATGAAATGAAGAAGCTGCAATCCAATTTTTTAGTGTTCTTCTTTCCTAACCCTGGTACGCAATGGTAAGTTTCTAATAATGATTTGTAAGTCAACTTACATGTAGATAATTGTGTAATGTTTTATGTTCCAATCAAGATAGTGATATAGATGCAAAAGTTATGGATTGCAGTTTAGTTTAATAATCAACATTAGTTTACAAAAGTTTTTTACTGAGCTTGTTGCAATGCATTGTAGCAATGTAAAGCAGACGGTTTGGAAAATCACACCTCCATATCAGCTCACTGAAGTTTTGGGATGACGTATAAGAGTCTAGTCCTGCTGTACGCTTGCAGACACTCATAAACTCATGTAGATGTAGACATTCTTCCACGCTGTGATTTGATAATGTCATCATCGTCATTGGTGGCATGAACTACATGCGTCAGTGTTGCTTCCTGCGAGCTCATCTTCTTTATAAAACTATAGCAGTGTGGATGAAGATATTCTTCATATCCATTTGAAATGATTATAAAAGTTTATTTCTCTGTGTTCTATCTCAACCCAATGACCTCACAGCGCTGAGAACAAGAGAAGGACTAAATATATTCAGAAGACTCAGAACCCGGAGTGGAACCAGACCGTCATTTATAAAAACATCCATCTCGAGCAGGTAAATCTCTCTCTCTGTGTCCAAACATTTGTCCATCAAATATGAAGTTTTTTGATGAGTCTAAACATAAAAACAACATTTTATATATTCCCAAATATTAGTATTAAACATGTTTATTGAACAGTGGTGTGCACAGATCTCTTCCTACAACATATTATGCCGGATACGTTTTTTCTCAGCATCTCTATAGCTATCTATATGGCTATATATAGTCAAAGGAATATGCACAGAACTCATTACATGTAATCAAAGTAGTGTAAGACACAAGGGAAGTTACACCACAGCCTCATCTCCCCGTGTGTCCCATTTTTCCATCCATACTTGGTATTCCATGTCTAAAAAATGTTAAAAAAGTTAACCCAGTTTTGGTGTCATTGCTATGCTGTTTACTGAGTCACAGATTTGAGGTTTGAAGATGTTCATGCTGTGAATTGTGTCTTTTTTCGTACCTGTGTTTTATACAGCTGAAGAAGAAAACTCTGGAGATTACTGTGTGGGACTATGACAGATATTCCTCAAATGATTTTCTAGGAGAAGTGAGTGTTACACAATATCAGTGTCATTCACTTTGCAAACACTTCTTATACCAGAGACAAACATTTAGCATAATTCTAAAGGAATAATTGAAATGTTTTCCTTTCCTGAGGTTATTGTCAGGATGTTATATTTTATTAAATCGTTTTTAATTTCCTGTCAGTATATCTGCATTAGTCATCTACAAGACCCAAAAAGAATCTGCAGACATTTTACACATTTTAAATGAATAGGAAAACTTCTCGTAGCTCAGTTGGTTAAACATTGTCTTACAGTTTAAAGGTTGTGGGTTTGAACCCCAGAAAACACACACACTGCTAAAATAAGTGTCTGTCAAATGCATACATTTGTTAATGACAGATGATTATGTAATTAAATTAAATATAATATTTAATAAATATGCGAGGTGTGGGATGTGAATAACTTCCTTTTGAAGTGTCCTTTTTTCTCACAAAGTTCATATATTTTTTGATAGGTACTCATTGACCTCTCCAACACATCTCAGCTGGATAACACGCCTCGCTGGCACCCCCTAAAGGAGCAAAGTGAGAGTATTCACCATGGACGAGCCCCTCCTCCACAGGGGCCAGGCGGTCCTGGAGGCCTGGGAGGTCAGGGAGGCCCTGGAGGTCACGGGGGCTCTGGAGGACAAGGAGGTTCTGGAGGTCAAGGAGGGCAACCGGGAAACCAGCAATCACCCAAAACCTCTGTCATCAAGAGCCGAAGTCACGGCATCTTCCCTGACCCGGCTAAAGGTAAGCCATGCGGATGGAGTGAAAATAACTAGTGACGTTTTATTATGTTACAGTCCTTGAATTGTTTTGCCTCATGGCTATATATCTCATGGTATGTTTACAGACACACAGGTACCAACCATAGAAAAGTCCCACAGTAGTCCCGGCAGTTCCAAATCCTCTTCCGAGGGTCATTTACGCTCTCACGGCCCCTCTCGCAGCCAGAGCAAAGGCAGTATTACCCAGGCACACCTGGAGGAGGCCGGGAACGCCATCGCTGCGGCCGAGGCCGCCGTCCATCAGGCCCGATTCCAGCCAAGTAACCTTTACTTCTTCACATGAGCTCACAGCATCTCTGTTTTCTGTCTGCATTTTCTTTCTTTCTGTCATTCCTCTCGTTCTCACACACACTATTTGTTTCCATTCCCTCTTGTCCTCACCTTTCTGACACATCTTTTTATCGTTTCTGTTAATAAATGCTTGTTTAAGACCTAAATTATTAAGCTCAAGTTCATTTTACATCAGATTAAAAACATTTACTTAGTCCAGAAAATATTTTCTTAATCTTTGTAATAAATCGGAACAATTCCTTTTGGTCTGAATGTGTTTTAATACCTCCCTACGTATAAATGGTTTATTTTCTAATAATACGTTTTTACAGTCGATGTGCATTTTATTTTGTAGAAAAAAGAAATTAACCTATTTTAAATATATTAATATTAAAAATATGAATTAACACAATATTAACTAACTAAATGATTTCTCGTCTTAAATCTAATACTACAAGCTTGCGTTGAGCTGATGTAAATCTCAGGTTTGGCAGCGATAGGTTTTATTTCGCATATAAAAGTTAATGTCCACGACATTCAAGCAAAAGCAAAGGGTAATTCTGCAGCAAAAATTGCATTTGATGCATGAATTAATTCCTAAAACCTGATTTACATTTACATTTAGGCATTTAGCTGACACTTTTATCCAAAGCGACTTACAAATATTAGGAGACAAAGAGGAGACATTTTTCTGCGGCAGTTAATTCCATCATAATCCGACAGACACAAAGATAGATGCCAAATTGTAGTTCGACCAATCAAAGCAAAGCAGTCATACGTAATAGCTACACGTTTGTAAACATTCACCAGAAAATCCCCACATGGTTACATCCAGAGCATGATAAACCTCTCTGTTACCTCATTTCCTCCCGCCAGTAAAACCCCAGGCCTTACCCCAGATCAAACCCATATCTATGTCCGCATGACTGTGCTGTGTAAATATCATGAGCTGGTTTCATGTGAGGGAGACCGTTGCTTAATGTGGATGAATCCGACACACACGGTGTAGAGACAGCCCCATCTAAAGGCAGAACCGGCCCTATTCTGATCAAACAACATCATCCGACCAATGAGAGCAAAGTATCGAGTCAGATGACCTTCATGGAGGGATCACTGCTAGAGGAGGTGAGAGGCATGTGACTCCTCCCTCTCTCTAAATATACGATTAAAAATCACTAACCCAGCAGCTCACGTTCATTATAAAAGCCAAGCAGAAAGCAAAATGTTTAATAAAATCAATTACATTTGCATTAAAACTTTTGTTTTGATAGTGGACTGTAAAGCAAAACATTACATTTACCTTTCATTTCACTATGGTTTCTTGTGTTAGTTCCTCATCTGCTTATTGTTTTGTTTTATGTAACGTCATGTGTAAAGTTTACATCTATTATTTTTATATAATGCAATTGTGTATGTTGATGTTAAAATTGTAAATAACGTCTGCTTGCTAAATACGGCTCATGTTTAATTGCTGTTGCATTGTGTGTGTCTGTTTGTGTGTTTGTGCATGTCTGCAGATAAAACAAACCACAGAATGACTGATGGTGATGGATATACTCTGGACAGTGAGGATGGGATGGCTACTAATGCACTGGACAGTGCCATCTTTCAGGTTCCTCAGTTGTAAGTATCGTATGATATCGTATGATATAGATTGTCTTTCTTTCCTTATTAAACATTCCAGAACAAATTCAGAGAAAATATTGTGTTAAATAAATGTTTTAACCCTTTAGTTAGTTCACCCAAAAATGAGATGATATTGTCATTTACTCACTTTTATATCATTCCAAACCTGCATGACTTTATTTTATTTAAAAGACATTTTGCTCAAATTTTTCCATGCAATAAAAGTGAAAGAAATCTGAGACTACAGAAACACATGTAAAATACTTAAAATAGTAAAATGTAAAATAGTTTTGGAACATTTTTTTTTTATTGGTTTCATGTGAAACCCATGAGATTACATGTAAAAAAGTAAAAACAAATGCATGTGTTGTGTTTGTAGAGGAGGTTATTTCAAGCATGAGAATAAGCACTACAACTGATTTTCAAATCGGACGGATGCAAATGGATGATCACTAGGTAGTTATCACCCCTTTCTGTTTGACTTTTCATCAGGAAAAACATTCCTAATGGAACAGATAAGAACAGCAGAGGACTTGAATCTGTCAACCTGTCTGACTCCGAGGGTAAGAATCAGTTTGAGCCATTTGAGCCTCATAAAAACAAAATCATACGTCAAACTGTGTGTCATTTGAAGCGTGTTATACAGGGGAGTCGATGGGGTCATGTTCACCCATGAGGTTGAATTAGCACATGTCAAAAAGCTGTTTAGGAGCCGATGAACCTGTTAGACAGGAAAACAGCAGTCATACCCTTCTGTTCTGCTCTCGACATGCCACTGTGTCACTGTTATACGCTGCTGAATAATTCATCACAGCACAGGGTGTGAGTGTGGGTGTTTGTGTGAGCTTGTGTTTTTGTTGAAAGACATCAGTGCAACAAAACATGGACTGAAACTGGATTGTGAGCTTTGCAGAGCATTTCTGATTTTATTATATGTTGCATAGTTTTTATATATTATTGCTTAACAATATTTTGTCAACTCCTTGATAGTGTAATTAAGCATATTGGTAGATTTTAAATATATTTGCTCTATATTTTAACAGAGTATTATGGAAAAAAGTTCCCATTTATCATTTTTAAAGCTGTTTTCTTACTACAGTTAGACATTGCCATTAGACACGTTTCCACTAGAGGTCACTATTTTTCACAATATATTTTTCATTCATTACCATGACTTAAAGCCTTGTTTATGACCATAAAACAAAATAAAAGGAAATAAATATAATAATTATTATCCTAACTTTTTTATTTTAGCAGCGCATCTGTTTATTTTTTACACAACAAGCTTTTAGTTATTTCCTATCAAGGTAATAAAGTCTTTGACCTTCTCATGTGCTGTAGGTAAGATGATGGGGGAGATCAAGGTGGCTTTAAAGAAGGAGATGAAGACTGAAGGAGAGCAGCTGGTTCTTGAGATTCTGCAGTGCAGGAACATCACCTACAAGTTCAAATCTCCAGACCATCTACCTGGTAATGCAACGTTCCTTAAAAACTCCTCATCGAATCCTCATCAGACATACCCAATAACAAGAAGTAGTGATGGAACCAAGTGAATACGACTTTGAATTGACACTGACACACAAAAATGAAAGTTGTTGTATGAATTTGATGCGTCATATATTTTTATCTATTCTTCTAGATCTGTATGTGAAGCTCTATGTGGTGAACGTCGCAACTCAGAAGAAAATCATAAAGAAGAAGACAAGAGTGTGTCGTCATGACAGAGAGCCATCATTCAACGAGACGTTTCGGTTTAACCTCAATCCGGTCGGCCACTCTATTCAGGTAAACAGACTAACAATTCAGATTAAAGCTGTAAATATATACGCCAGTATCTACACAAGGCTGCTGTCTCAAGTGTTTCAGTCACGTTAATACCTCCATCTCCATCCTTCTCCGTCTTCCTTTTCACAGCTGTTCTTGGTATCAAATGGAGGAAAGTTCATGAAGAAGACACTGATTGGTGAAGCCTACATCTGGCTGGACAAGGTCGACATGCGCAAGCGAGCGGTCAGCTGGCACAAGCTAGTGGCCACGACCAATCAAACACAACCGTAATCGGCCAATCACAACCCACCCATCACTGCACTCCAGCAAAGTGAAATACAGGTGGGTTTGTGAATATGGAATGACTGACAGGTGATTTATGTCGGTAATGACGGAAAGATAAAAACAAGCTACTGAATAAAATAAATGAAATTAACTAAATACAGTCTGAAGGCTCTCCCACTGAAAAGTGTGTTTAAGACATTTCTCCATACATCCACCAAGATGGTAAATTCAATGTTTGGAAATGATTTCTGCAACATTCCTGTTGGTCTTATGCATACGTGTATCTACGATATCCTAGGCATAGACCATTTATTACTTGAGACTTTTTACATTTCATTGTCATCTATCACATTTCCAAGACTGTATATGTATATTTATCACAAAAGCAACATTATTAGGAAGATACACATAGTGTAGCAGAATTTATAGTTCTTCAAATAATCGACACAATCATTTGATATGTAATGAAATGTACCATATCAGACTATGTTATGCACTGAATGGAGGTTACACTGCAAGAAAAAAAGACAATCTTAAATGTAATAAGTCTCTCTCTTTATTGAACAACACCAGTTTATGTCTTATTCAAAGAAAATGTTGAAACTTCAGGTTTTTTGACTGACATCAGCTGGAATTTGACAGGATGAAACTGGTGAAAACTTTCACACGAGGAGGTTTATCAACCTGATGTTTTGACAGTGGCGGTTTGTTGGACAATAAAAGAGGCTGTATTTCGTGTTTAGCATCTCGAGTTCTCAAAATTGTCTTCTGTAAAGATAAAGGGCGTCTGTTTTCTGTCCGAAACTTTGATCGTGCTGTATGTCCACGATGTGTGTTTGTTTTGAGCAGCATCTTGAAGTAAATGTCATGTCAGTGGTCAAATGTTGTCATCAATAGTCTCTGTTTTGTGACCATGTTGTATGTGGAATCCAAATATGCAATGACAAAAAAATAATAATTAACAATTGAGAAATTCACATAAGGGTTCTGGCTCATGTAATAGGTTAAAATCCGGATTTAACGTTTGTGTTTAATTTGATGCGGGTGTCTGTCCTCTGTCACGTGTCATGTGTTTTATGGTGGTGCACTGTTTAAAAATGCTTTTCAAATCATCTGTGTAGGTAAATCATAATTATCTCAACATAAACACTGCCTCTTTAACCTTCACCGTGTCAGTGTACAGCAACACAATGTGCCATTGATAAATAAAGGCACACATTTATGTCTTTCAACTCAGTGTTTCTATCATCTCACATATGGAAACACAGCGTTTTGCAAACAAGCTAAGGTTTCCTTATTAATCTACATCTTGCAAAGGCGATGCACAGATGTTTCTTAATAAAAGGTTGCTGTCATCGTAAGATAAACTTTTGTGTGCCAACCTGATGTTTTAATCAAATCCACTGATTCAGTTTGGGTAATCTATGCAACATGGATTATGTTCTTTGAATGCATATACCTTAACATATAACATAAAGAGTCTAAATACATGTATATGTTGATAAAAAAATGAAATGAATTATATGAATATTGTATAGTGTTTATTTTTTACTTCCTCTTTTATGGCACAGTACATATTGATCGTATGCACTTTAGGTTATTGTTCTCATAGATTTCCAAATATCACGTTGGCATTATAGTGTCACTTATACATAAAATAATAAACCATCGAGAATTTTCTGAGAAAGAGAAGAAAAAATAATACTTGTATTATATTGTGTCCTACTGTTAAGGGCGTGATTATGATGGCCAATTAAATCCCATAATGAGTTTTCATGTAGAGCATTACATTTCTGAAAGTTCCCTTTAAACAAGCACATGAATCTATTTGACGGTTATCAAACCTTCTATTGCAGTTTATTATTACCCCATTCGTTTTCTGTTGGGGATGAATAGTTTGATTCTGTTACCATAAGGTGTGTGAATGTGATTTGGTTATTTTTTTGATTTTGTAAATATATATGATATTTTCTACAAGAAGAGGTCTGAATATTTATTTGGTCTGATGTTGAGCATGTGACTCTGTCTGTACATACAGTATATTGTATTTGTCTATCTGTAGAAGAAAGTAATAACTGGATTGGTTTAATCAAGTGTTCAAACCACCCATTCCAATCTGTTTGTCAGAATCAGCAACATCTCCCAGAATCAAAATGAAGAGGTTTAAAAAAAACAAAAAAGGAAAGTTTGGTTTCAAATTGAATGGTTGTCAAAGAGTTTCTATGTTTTAACATAGATGTTGCATGTTTCGTTAGATGTCTGTTGATATATTTTGACTCCGGATTCTGTTTAAAAAGAAAGAAAATTTGAACACATCATCTGAAGTTGTATGCTGACTGTAAAAATGCTTGTAAAATGAGTCTTGTTTTTCACTTCGTGTAAAAAAGAAAAATATATAATGTTATGGTTTTGTGGTTGTCCACAGGATGTCATGAAATTATGCAAATTGTGCAGTAGAGAAAAAAAATAATATATGAAAACTAAGAAATAAATGAAAACTTTCTCCCTGCGTCTAAATAATAAAAATAGATTCTATTTCAAATGTGAAAATGTGTGAAGTATGTTTTGACTATTGATCTGCTTTACTCACTTACATGATTATGGGTTGTTTAGGTAAATTAAAATATTTTCAGTCTTTAAGTTAAAGGCAGTACCACAAAGATTATCCATTATTTATAAATCTTTATTATATATATATATATATATATATATATAAAATTTAAAGTAATAGAGAAGACTGTTTTTGTTGGTTTCAAGAATAGCTGTAATTTTCTTGAAACATAATTTCTTTTTTTTTCATTTTAATGTTTATTTTGAGGAGAAATAAACGCAACTGTTTACTTTATGTATATACAGTATTTGGCCACTAGATGGAGATAGTATCTAATAAATACACATGATGTTGCAAAGTGTGTTGCATACAAAATAAATGAGTCAACAGTTGGAGTAAAAAAATCAAGTAATTAAATAGCTGAACCTGCGTGAACTAGTTAATAACAAATGGAGGAACTGCAACAAATGCTTTCTAAAAAAAAAAAATAAATAAACAAAGTAAAATGGATGAAACAAAGTGTGACTCATATCTCACATCATAATTCTCTCTGTACTTTATGAGAGCTAAATTAAAGGACACAAGCTTAGATTACAAAAATGCATCACACAAAGAGTACCTCTCTGCTGTCAAACAGATAACCTCAGGTTTATTTCAAAGCAAAAGCAACAAGAGACCACAGAAAGACACTCTAAACAGACTAGGAGAGGATGTTGTGAACATACATTCTCTCTGGTGATGTGAGGCAGGGCTAGTTGCTATGGAGACCGTGGATACAGGGGTAGGAGGGCCCAGGGGAGCGATGGAGCTTGGATATCAGCATGTGCTGGTGAGTATGTAATACCCCTCATCCCCCTCATCCTCATAAATTCTTCTTTTCCATGTGTCTATGTCTAACAGGGGAAACATGTAGAAAAGCATTGTTTGCCTCCAAAGCTGGAAGCATTAAACTTGGTTTCTATACTGTAGATGTCGCTATATTGTACATGTAAAGTTAATTAGCTTTCTCTAAGTTGTCCCTAGAGACGCTGGGTTATTTGTTTCTGGCTTAATCAACGTTGTAGCTAGAGTTATTGAAACAGCCCTGCTGAAATAAAACAAAACAAAAGAAACCATCACAGAAATTGTTATAGATTTAATGGTTATAATGGGAATTGTATTGGTTTTAATGAAAACCGTAATGGTCTCTGTGGGTCTTTACTGCTAATGTGTTGTGTTGGAATGTTATATGGCGGGTGGGAACCAACAGAATCTCATTTTAAATCCTATACTAAAATAAATTCCAAAAGGAAGTACTGTACATAAATGAATGGTTTAATGGAAAACAGCTGATGGTTCATAATAGTATTTGTAATGGAAACCATTCATTTGTACTGCTTTTCAGCAGGGAGAGTTATTATAAAAATACATACAGTACCGTAGCTTCGGTCTCACGTGTGTTGTCTAGACAGACAGCTACAGAGATTTAATGAGCTTGGTCATTAGCTCATACTGAACGGCCCAGGGCCAGGGCCAGGCCGCAGGCGCACTCAAACACATTCACACACATTCAATGGCACATAAAGAGCTTCAGCCACAAATGGGCCTCGAAGGTCCTCACAAATAGTTTTAATGCACATCGATGTCTAATACAGTGTCAGGGCCTCTCGTGTGACCCCACATCTACAGTGTACACATTAAACCGAATCTAAACAAAGTGCACATGAACTCAGCATCCTTTAATCATCAGTTTTGGGCCATGCAGAAGAGGAAAGAGGTCACAACAGTACTCTCCATTTAAGATCTGTGGGGGATTTTAATGAGAAAGTGTGTTTTGATGATGGCACGGCTTCTTTTCATTTAACAGAGTGCTGGGTTGGGTCTTTCATCCTGGTGCTCTCTAAGCACAGGGTCATGCTGTATCTCTTTTGCATCAGAGGATGTGCTCATTTGTGGTGCGTCATTAATAAATACCTCCTCCAGCCTCTTTTGGACCGCCGATTCGATGGATGCGTGCTAATGGACCAGGCAACAAAAGCGCAAGGCCAAAGCCCGAGAACATTATTATAGAGCTCGCGCACTCTCTCTCGCAGTCTCGCGCCCTGTTGCACGCGCCTCGTTCTGACACTCGTCGTTGCCGCGGAGAGCGCGGTTGCTAGGCGACGGGTGAAAGCCGAAATCCCTGGGTAACTCGCCGCTTGCCGCCCCGACCTGCCTCGCATCCTAGCACGGTCGCTTATTAACTCTTATGTCATCTAGAAGAAAAAAGTGTCTCATTAAGAAACCAAGCAGAGAATGGAAAACGCGCATAAAGAATTTGTGCCTTAAGATTTTTTTTATTAACCATATGCATCCATATCATAAAAACTCGATTTTTTTGAGAGATAAATGCTGATTTATAGAAAGCAAACTGTGCATGTCAGATATTGGCTAGAGATATGTTATAAATTAATTATGAAATTATGTTTTTACGCACATATATTGGTCAACAAAAGTGCAATAGTGCTGTTTTACAAAAAAAATCTACAAAATTAGTTTTTGAACAACAAAAACATTACATTATTATGTAACGAAAAATTATATTATTTTTAAAAATGCAATTCATTACTCTAAAACTAATCTAAATGGTTTTAAAACAAAACTAAAATCTAAATGGCCAAACCTCTTTCCTTTCGTTTCAAGAGGACATTGTGGCACTTTTACGCGCATTCTTAATTGATTTCAGGTGGGTGTTACTTGGTATGTCTTGAGGAAGCGAGAGAGAGAGAGAGAGAGAGAGAGAGAGAGAGAGAGAGAGAGAGAGAGAAAGAGCGAGCGGGGGAGAGAGAGAGATTCTATCCGATGAAAGATAGAAGTCTATTGCAATGAGAGGGTAAGAGAGAAGGGTGGGGGCACAATGACGCTGATTCGGGGCTATTGATCTCTCCCTCCCATTTACACCGGGTCAGTAGTTTGATGAGAGAGAGAGCGCAGGATCACAGAAGAGCGACACGCGCTTTGGCCATGTAACGTCAAGCGGTGCGTATAGAGATATCCAAGTGGACACTCATCACCAATCCGATCCTTCTCTGTCTCTAACCTGATGACGGCTGATAATCAGATTAACCAGCAGGACAGCAGAGCAACACATCATATCTCTGGAGAAAAGTAACTGTTCGTGGAGCTGCTGTGGATTTATAAATGATGGTGCGCTCGAGATCAGGAGGTCTGATCATGAATCCGTACAGAAGGTCCGTTTTGATGCTTTTCATCTTGTCATCTGTTCATATATCTTGCCCATCGCAGTTCCCCAGTCCACTCATGTAAGTACACTAATTTCGTTGTTTGTTTGTGGAAGAGCACTAAAAAGACCTAATGTTTCAAAATATTGATTAAAATAATTGTTCCTTTCATTTAGCCTGTGCAAGTTTTTGTGAGTGCGTAAACTGTACGTAGCCTATGTAATATTTATAGCTATATATAATGTATAACTTTTTTATGATAATCATAACGTCACTGTAATGATTGATCACCTCATGGATGAACTCCATCCAAACTTTCAACTTATATCCAATATATATACATTTCTCACTGTAATGATCTCAAAGGGTCGGTTAGAGCTCATTCCTTCTGTTTCCATTTCATTTTTATTGTAGAAAGCATTTTTTTGCTCAGATTTTTTTAATTGATGCTTAAAAAGATTAGCTAGTTTATACAAAAACTAAACATATTCTGCCATCATTTACAGGTGTCTAATGTCTACCTCTACATAAATGCATGGTTGTGTGTGTCCAGGTCTTTGGTTAACATAATGAGTATGGAAACAGACGAGTTTTAACTTGTAAGAATAATAACAATGTCTGTGGCAAATCTGCATCAGATTAAGAATTAATGCTGAATACTGTTTTCTTTATCACTACAGTATACAGCCCAATTAAGTCCATCACAGTTCCCCAGCTTGCCTGCTGTACATAAATACTTTGATATATTGTGGTTGTTTATTTGTGTCGGTACAGATTAACTTGAGAATAATTTCCCTCGTTGAATCCAACTGCTTTTTAAAAAGACCGAATGGTTTACTAAATGGTTGTGGTAACCTATATTTAAGCCATTTTATCTTCCTTATGTCATGCCTTAACATACACTCTTAAAAATGCTGTGTTATCTTTCAGCCAATGGTTGGGTCAAAAAGGGATGGACACAATTGCAGGGTTACTGTAAATTAACTTCACAAATGTGTATATTTAACCCAACCATTGTTGAAACAAACAAACATTTTAGGCTAAAACAACCCATCACAGGTTAACGTATAACCCAAAAGTTATTCTCCTGTATAGTGTTGCATATTTTTTTGCATGATGTAACGGTAAACATTTTGGAGTATGTCAACATTTTTCCAAACAAAGAAATGTTAATGTATGACAACCTTAGTCCCTTTTACTTTAAAACATCTTTGTGTTCACAGAAGAAAAAAAAATTACACAGTCACAAGATGTCACAAGAGTAAATCATGACAGAATGTTTCATTTTCTGGTTTAATTTTTGTGTTCCTTTTAATTTGACCACCTGTTTGTGTAGTACATGCATTCAGTAAAATGAATAACCCTCTTGGGTGGTAGGAACTGACGTAGGTCGATACATTTATAATGGTCGTAAACAACAGGGTACAGTTGTTTCAGATAACAAGTGCTTTTGGTGAATTGCTTCTTCCAGTGGTTTTTGTATAATTTCTCTTAAAGGTTAAAACAACACTGTACACTGTTATCTTCATGGAAGTCGAGAGAGCGAGAGACTCAATGCGCCTGTTAAGATGATGCACCTGTAAGACCAGCAAAAAAACAAAACAAGAATTTTTTTTTTTTAAAGCAGGGGTGCTAGCAAGCTACTTTCATTTTTTTATTACAGAATTACATTTTAAAAGCCAAAGATCTTTTCAAATCCAAAAGTTCTTCAAATAAATTGGAAATGTTGAAAATGTTTAATAGGCATGATGCTTCTGCTAAAATAAACAGTCTTTGCCATCCCTTCCATTTATACCCCAGAAAAACACTTATAAAGTACAAGTGGCCAATATCTAATTCACTCAATTTTAGCAGTGTAAGACTGTTCTGGTTTCTCTCACTAGTGCATAAACAGACTCTTTCAATAAGGACCTAAGGTAGGATCCCTATAGAGAGATGACGCAGGTGATCACTGTGGCCTTGTGACGGTCAGAGACACCTGTCCCTCAGTCTCACACTGACCCACTCACTGGCACAGAGACGACACACATCTCACCTATGGAGAGAAAAATGAACAGATTATGCTTCCGTATGCTGTAAAAGGGAGACCAACTTTAGGAGACCAACATGTGGCATCTTAAATAGATGCCACCTGTAAAAAAAGTCCAAACTATTCCTAAAGGACTACTCTGAGTTATCACAGGTATATTAACAATTATTCTTAATGATAAGAAATATAACCATATATATGACATGCTCAATGTATGATATTCGTGGCACATTTCAACACACAATACATTTGACTTCAGCTTTTAAAAAGAAAAGTAAACATGTTTACATTCAATACATTTATAATGGAAACTTCATTTGAAGACCAGAGGGCTTAAATGTTTGTTATTTAAACTATTTGTTAGGTTGTGATGTTTTTCTATTGAGGTGACACCACTTGACAAACAATCTTCAAAACATTGCAATAGCAATTTGAATATGTTTTATTATAAAATCTTAATTATGATAAATTAAGGTGAATTGATGAGTGGCTGGTTCCCCACGGCTTTACAGGACCATTATTTATTCAGGCTCAGTATTTAGTATATGGAGTAATGGAGCTTAGACATGAGTTCTTTAAAAAAAAAGCCTGAAGTCACAGTACTGTTCTCCTGTCAGCTGAGCTCTAATCCTCAGCCTGTAAAAGGATTAAGTAGCTTATTATAGAGGAACGGAGGAAAAGCTCTGAATGGACCTGGGAAATGGATGTGAATGAAATCTCACGTTCACTGGAACAAACTTATTATGATCAGTGTTCAAATTACCATTTCAGCCGATTCATCTGAAGAGCTGTGGGCTTTCCTACTTTGTAGTATATGCTGATAGTCAGACTTATCATTTTATAATAATTCTTTTATGATAATGTTGCCTGGGAATATCTTAAAATGAAAGATAAATGAACAGTTGGGGATCTTTTACTTCAAGCCTTTATCTATAGATACTAGAAGCATTCTTAATGCATTCATAAAGTAATGCATTATAAATACACCTTGAAATAAGTTGAATATTCTTGTAAATAATTGTTATATTATAATGCATTAACACAAGATCAACACCTGTTGCATGCATTATGTGTTATGTTATATAAGGCACGCAGGCACCAAAACTGACGACAAGTATAACTGACCCTTGTCTTTGGTAACTCACAGCCAGATGCTATCTTCTCACTTTATAAAGTAATATAAATTTTTCATGTCCAGTTATTTATTTATTTGGTAAGTAGCTGTGTAATAGGTGGGTGTATAATGCATTATACATAATGGCTTTAAGAAAAGTATTACCAGGATTTGTTTTCTTCTGTCATACCCAGGAGTGTGATAGGGAAATGTAGAACTTCATGAGAAATTTCACATCATTTACACCATGAAAGTTTACTGGTTAGTGTGCAACATCCTGCGAGCCAACAAAATCCCTGTAAGTGAAAGTAGCCTGACAAGTAATGACTTATTCATACTGTATTTTAAAAAGTGTGTGAGATTTTACATTGCTGGAGGCATGAACTTGAGAACAGGATATTTTGACTCAGGAGATTTACCATGAAGCGAGCTGGTATGACCATGTCTGTCTACCCCAGCTCATTAGAAACCACCACGGCCAACAGATTGTCTCATTGCAACCTACATCTGTGTTTCCAGTCCCTAAGGGGAGAACAGACTGAAGAAAGAATAGAATGTGAACTAGAAGAGAATGGAGGAGCCCATATTAAATTCACAACTCTTCTGCCCATCCATCATTTTTTTTACTCTTGATTTCTGCCTCCAATTCAATTTAACTAGTGGTTAAATTATACTTGTATTGGCACTATGGTGAATATTTTATTTCTGCTCTTGTTAAATAATGTTGAAGTACACAGGATTTGACAGGCAGATTTTGTAAATGCTATATGGATAGCGGTGGCTGTATAAGCACTTAGCGTGCACAAACTTTAGTGATTACACTCCTGAATTGCAATGTAATTTTGTAATCTTGCAGAAGCATTGATGTATTTCTAAGCAATAATAATATGCAATACTGTACTCAATTCTACGTATATATGTATTATTTTCCTTATTTTGGTTTTCTTTTCTTCATATAAAGCTGGTTTTGTTGTAAAAAAAGCGCTATATAAGTAATTTAAATAGAATTACACATGGAATCTATGACTTGTATGAGCTGGTTCGTTTTAGCATACAGCGCAACCCGTGTACTCCGATTCAAACCATGTGTAGCTTAATAATATTTACGGACATTATACTTATCTATTTAATGATGACTAAAATACATCCGGTCCGGGATTTTCAGATAAGAAACGCCAGGTACAGTCATTTATTGTGTGCTTGCATTGTAAAACACACTTCCTTCTTGACATTGTTGTTACTGTTTATTGAATGAATGATCTGACTCGCCGTGGTTTCCTCAAACACGATACACTGTAATGAGCAAATAGGTGCGTTCAGCTGCAGCGATGCGCAGGCTCATCGGCCTATGACATTGAAGTACCGCGAGAGCGATTTGAAAGCGAATTATGCGTTTGTCAAATCTCGCGGTAGTATGTTGTCTGCGCAGCGCCGCCATCTTGAAAACGTCTCTCGACCTTAACGTCAGTTAGTCAGCCAGCGTTCACCAAAACACGCCATTGAAAATTACACAGCGACTTTTTCCTCTCAACATGAATTCTGAATGAACCTTTCTAAAAGTTCCTGGCTCTTATCAAGATGGAGAATACATGGAATGTAGAAACGTCTCAAACATCGCAAAAGTTACGCTGATGTAGCAGACTTCAAATGGTAACCTCCGGACACCACAGAAACACGATCACACCATGAATGGGATGATGGATTCACTGAATTTATTCCCTTAAACAAAGTAGTGAGGCAAAATTAGTACACAGACAATCGAAAGGCCTACTCTCTCATCCTGAGAAGCGATACATTTCTCTTTGGTGTCCCATAGTGATGTTACGTTCGTGAACGAATCGTTCTTTTTGAACGAATCTTTTAAGTGAACGAATCGTTCTCGTTCACGTAATCCATTGACTCATATTTCGCTTCACTGAAATTCCTCCGCCCGCAGCAGCGGCGCTATTAGCAGCGCATGCGCACATCAGTGAACCGGGTAGTTGGGACTGTTTCACCCTGTCAAAGAATGACTAAACCTCGAGCCAATAGCCTTCGAAATGAGATGTGACGGAGCATGTGATTGGTTGAATGTAGTGAACTAATACGCCCATCACTGACTGAGTCGCTGTTTTGAGTCTGTACGAGATCTCGTTAAGTGAACGAATTGAACGAACTGGTACATGAGTCATGACATGTCGTTCGTGAATGAATGTGTACCGGGTAGATCGGTCATTGTAGCATGTGAGTCAGTCTCGCTTCAGCAATCAGCAGAAAGTGGATGCAAAGTGCAGCAGGTACTTTGGTAATGTGCACATATACGCTTGTTTATATATATTCATATTTAACATAGGCTACAGAACATAACTCCACGATTTATGAATGTGTAAAAGTCCCACCAAACAATTAAAAAAAGTTAATTATGCAAGAAAACCTTATGTTTTGGTCATCTGAACCTTATTTTATTTATTTAATGAGTAGATTACACATTTTAATAAAGTCAAATCAGTTTTTGCAACAAGTGGTAATGCAGTACAATCGTTGACTTTAGACACATGACCAATAAGACACTCTTTTTCGCCCCTGCTGGCGTATATATGTAATTTGAAGAAATGGTTACTGAACGAATCAGTGAACGAATCTGAACGAATCATTTTGGTGAACGAACTGAAAATGAACGAATCCCTGGAAAGAATCAAAATTTCCATCACTAGTGTCCCACTAATTAAAACCTCATCTACAACAAATCTTAGCAACTCTCAGAACCATTGAAAATAACATTAATGGCAAGTTTTGCTGAAGTTAACTAACTTAATTTATAAATTTGTACTTATACTTATAACTTATAAATTTGTACATATAACAATCAAATTAATCTCAATGTCTCAATCAGACGGCTACACTGACAATAAAAGTGAGTATTTAATTCCCTCATGAAATAATCTGATTGATGTAAGATCGCTATTTTATACGAATTTAAGCGTGTTGCATGACTTTAATAATAATATACTACAAATAATATAGCATACAATTATATGCTATGTCAACGTAGTATATTTTGTGTGACTGTAGTTTGTACGCGTTATTATGAAAGGGAGGGACTGTGTATGACAGTGTCAGAGATGAACTTTTTATTAGATGGAGATATTGTCCCCCTAAATTTATTTTCAGATCTACTTTTACCTTGGTGAGGGTTTTTTAATTTGTGTCGTCCAACTATGTTTAACTGATTTGAATGGTCACTACAGTATCCAAACCCATAAATAGTTCCAATATAATATTTTAAAATATGAAATGTTCTCTGACACAACAAAGAAACTAATTTCAGTGTAATTTTCCCACAAAGCCCTGGTTAATTTCTGACTCTGGTACGGTACATGCTGATTTAAAATAAATCTAAAATGAATAATAAATAATTATTAAAAATAATAAAATAACCAATAAGGTAAACAAATTTAGTTTGTCTAATGAACAGTATCCATTATTATCTATTAGAAATGGACAGTTTTCCAATCTCCATTGCTTTGATAGACTTGACACTTCTCCTTGGATTTCTCATGGTTTGGATAATTTTAGATCTGTGATCACAGATGCCATGAAAGGCTTGTGACTTGGTCCTGGTCTTCATGAATTTATTCTTTTTGTTTTCTTCAAATATAAACGGACTAAGGTGTTGATGTGTAATGTTTTTAATCAGTTGTTTTAATGACTGGTAATGACTTATTTTTCATATAGATTATGTTAACTGTTATTTTGAAGTTTGTTCAAAATTCTTGTTGATGTTCTTTTCGTGGCCATTGCTTACAGGTGTGTATTTTAAATCCTTTGTTTTTTGTGTAGTGTTTTTACTCTCATTTATCACTTGTCTAAAGCTGTTAGGTATTGCAGACTTGTTTATTTGTCTAATAATATTAATGAAAAAAGAACAAAACCACATGAAAAACAAAAGAAAAAGGTTACAGAGGACAACTTAAACTTTTTAGCTATGTGCATGTGTAGGTCTGGACTTCGTGGGCTTTTACGGCTTATTTATTTTGACAGATATGCTTGCATTGTGGGAGCTGGCTATTATGTTTGAAATCCTGTTGTTTCTTACCATTTTTATGCCTTGTATTTTAAAGCCCTTGTCAGGAGATCACATAAGCACATACCGCCAATTTCATTGAATGTAATTTGGTCGATTTTCATAGCTGCCCTCATTATTTAATAAAGACATTATTGTTTATATGAAATCATATTTCCTGACCCCTCTAGATATGCATACAGATTGCATTTTATATTTAATATATTATTTGTGTTTGCAGGATTAAGGAATGGGTTGATCAACATCAGCAAGAGCTGGTTACTTTAGCAGACACAGCCAGCGCTGGGAGTAATCTAAGACAGGTCAGAGGGCAAAATAATTTAACATCTTACCATATTCGCACACACACCTTTATAGATTGATGTATGTGTATACTGATGTCTTTAATAAAACCATCATGAATTTGTTAAACCTTAATGATGGCCTGCCTAATTATCAAAATAATCATTAGCATTAAACCACTTTCTCATTACGTTATTGTTGGAGTATCCATTGAGTGTCTTTGCCTCTTTCATTGCAGATATTTCTAAATAATAAGGATTATTTCACTGTGGAAACAAATAATGCAGCAAAGCTTGTGGAAACAGCAGCAAGGAATATAGAAAACTTTTTGCATAAGAGAGCCAAAGCGCTAGAGGTAAGACCTTACTGCTTTATGTATGAATGTATTCCTCATATAAACAAACATGGATAATTACAGGATATGGATGCTTAATTTTCACACTTATGTAAACAATCAGATCATATAATTAAGCAGCACTGTAGATCAGGGTCGGTTCACCTACTAAAATCCCTAGATCGAGTAGTGCAACTGTAATGTTTGTCTTGTGACGGTTTTCAAACGTGGTGGTTTACCAATATGGATATTTTTGGCTTCACGTTGGAATCTTAGCTTGGGTATAGTGTTGTTTACTTTGCAAATTGTTGTATAGAATTCTTGCCTGTTTTGCATACAGATGTTATAAAGTGGATAGCTTCAGATATTCTCTAATTTGCTAAAAATGTTCTGTAAAGCAGGTGTTGTTGTTATGAGCATTTTTTCATTGAAATTGACCAGGTGTCTCACAGACAGCGAAATGAAACTGCATCTGTTCTCATGTGTGCCCATACTGACCTGCATGGACTTTTGTTTGTATGTGAGCGAGTGCACACAACAGCTGGCGTAGCCTTTGGCCATGGGGCAGCAATAGATGGATGGATGGATGCCAACAGGTTATAATTGTTATCAGCCTTTGAAAGATTCCAAGTGCCTGAGCCTGCTGCAGATGTGCCGGGCTTTCCCCGATTCACTGATGCCAGCCTGCAGACCTGGAGGGGCTTGGCATCCACAATATATTTGTCTGGCTGTGGGTCCATTAACATGCAGTGGAAGTCTCAGAAGTGGTCAAAGGCTGTCTGGTAATGATTGTATTAGTTTGTGTGAATAATGTTGTTGTCTTTGTGCAGAGGATAGAGAGAGAGGTATAGAGAGATTTTTGGACTGGCTTTCTCATCACATTAATCAGGTGTTCTTTGGTCTTCCAATGACAGACAGACAGGCCTTTGGGAGTTTTCCTGTTCTTTCACTGTCTTAATAACACACGTGCCCATTTTTTCTTTTCTCTTGTTTCTCTGCGTCTATCAGACACCAACGCTGACTTAAATGTTTCACTGGAAAAGGTTTAATCTTGTTTACCCTTACAATTTGTCAGGTAAAATTGTGAGTATGAGGACAGGAAGAGTAGACCAGGCTGAAGGGTTTTAAAAACACTTCTCAGAACTGGAGACTTAAGGTTTCACTAGACCAGCTATTGATGCCTTTTCTTAGAAATGCTAAAAGGAAGCTTTTTACTACGACACTAATGAGAAGTAGTTGTGCTGTTGTACTGATGTTGTATTTGGAGACTATTTATTGATTATTTGGTGTTGATTACTGTTTCTTGTAGAGTTACATTGCTTACAAGACAAGCACTTGCATGTATCTTTCCAGTGCTTGCTGCTGTAGTCAATCCGATATTTAATGCTTTTGCTAAGTCATATGATAACTAATTGTTTCAGCAATGCTATTAACCTTAACAGAATAAAACTTCTGCATAATCTGTAAGGGATGTCTTCTGTGCTTCACAGTTACCTTAAAATTTTCAGTGTTGTTCGGGTATATAAGCAAGAGATGTTCTGTTGTGTCCCTGACAAATGTATTATTACCGGCTTAGTTGTTGGTAAAAGATGGATTTGAAGATATGTTCTGCAATTAGTATTTGTACTGGCAGATACTCAGGGTTGCAGTATATGTATCGGGCATAAAAGTGATATACAGCCATTTCTATTGCTAACATTATTTTACTTTATACTTGGGTAGTAATTTTTAACGTCTGAAGCATTAAGTGTGATCCGCATATCCTGCTGTATTTTAAGTGATGGCTCAAATGATGTATAAATTAAATGATTAAGTGATTAAGTGCTTATGATCGTTTTGCTGGTTAACACTATTTAGATAATGAATTGGTATTGGTCTTCTTACAAATATTTGCATAGATAATTGTGAATTTGCATTTCTGCATCAGTTGATCCAGCTCTAGTATCTAGTTGTCTTTACACTGGTGGAAAGACATTACATTATAAGAAAACAAGACACGTGTTAAGTGTCATGATGACAATGACAAAGCAGCTCTGACGTGGCATTTTATTTACACAGAACCAAATCTTGAAAGCTAAGCTTACATAAAGCTTTAACACCACTCATCTGCTACATTGCAAGCAGTGACATTTCCTTCAGGAAATGCAAATCTAGTTTTGCCTGTTTGTGTTTTCTGATGAATGAAAATTTAATCGCAGACATAGCTTTAGCTTTGCCCTAAAGCTCCGTTTAGTTGACTGGTTTAGGATTTCTTGCCTGTCTGTGTCTCTCTCTTACACCGTCCGTCTCTCTCTTTTGCTCTACTGCACCATTCTTGAGCACAAACAGACACAAACCCTCAGACGTCTCAGCCCAGCCCCTGTGATCTTCTTTGATAATGCAGATGAAACGCTGATGGTTTTAAGCTTTGCAGTAGTAGTCCGTCTGATGTTTGCATGTGGGCCGTAGGTCCATTCACCTGTTTTTTTTTCTCCGTATTACAGTACGTTTCTAATAATCACAGGTCCCTTTGAGGTCAACAGGCCTAGAGCTAATAGTGCATCTACTAAATAATCCTTTAGTATATCTGTTTCCTTATAGTGATACATTCCTGTTTGTTTTTCTGTTGAAGAGGAAATCTTTTCATTTTCACATGCTGGGGTGTTTGATCCATTGTGGCCTTTGGATGTGTACACGATATACACGGTTTTATCTAGATGGGATTAAAGCAATTTTTTAGCTGTGAAAAATACCACATATCACCTTTATCCGTGTGCCCGTATGTGTAAGTTTATCGATCCAGTGGCACGGCAGTCTGAGACAAGACTGGTCTTGGATCCTGCGTTTGATCCTGTCTGGTTCAGCATGCATTATTAAACAGCCTTCCCCTCCCGTTGATCTGAGATAACCAGCTGACAACCTGCCACGCTCATCCTGGGGCGTACTGGTGCCCAGCAGGTCACTCTCTTAAGTGGGAGTACCGAGCCACAAGGCCGGCCTCGCCCACTGGGCTCAGGAAGGGTCCTCTCCATCTCCTGTATGTTCCATGAATCCCATGACTAAATTATTTTGAATGCATCACCAGACGTCACGTCGTATGTTGCTGTTTGCTTCTCACACCCACAGTCTAACTTTCCCGGCTAGTGAAATGTTTACTGCCTAATTAAAAGGCATTTCTTCCATCTGTGGGATGAATTTATTTTTTGTTCAGTTATCTTCTCTAGACCGCACATGTTCGCTGTTTGGTCTGACTAAGTAGCTAGTGAAATGTTTATCTGCCTAATTACCGGACGTTTCTTCGATCTGCAGGGAGGATGTACAGATTTTCACAATTCTGTCATTGTCTCAGGAGAGAACACGTTGAATATTAGAGACCGGGCAGAATGGCTGCATGTGCGTCAGAAATACACAAAAAGTGTTGCTTTTAGTAATGGCACTCCAGTAAGTGTGCATTTTGTCTGGCTGAGGCAATTGTCGTTTTAAAGCAATTGTTATCTACAGAAAAATCTCAGTGAATAATTCACCTCTTCCATGTTTCTATTAATAATAAATGTGAAGCGTTTGTTTGAGAATAGATAGATCATTGTTAGACTCGTGTGCCAGGAGAGATTGTGTAGAGAGAGGGGGAGAAAAAGAGAGATCAGGGAATTTTAGAGGCTAGTCATCCGATGTTTATCATTCAAATGTTTAATGAATAGTTTGAAGTTTAATTCTGTCTGTGAATCCAGGATTGGGATTCATGTATTAATAACACTTAATCTTTGTTTTTAATTTGCAGTGAAGTATAAGTGCACGTCTGATCTCAAGGGTTCTTGACGAGTTTTGTGAGATTCGTCTCTTGGAGCTTTTTTAAGATTATTGACTAAACACTAGCCTGGAAAATGAACAGGGGTTTTAATTCCAGTTTTAATTTCAATTTAGGATCGACAGTTGAAAGACTTTTTTGTGTGCTTGCATATGTATATGTGTACATGGGAATGCACCTGTTCTGTGCAGCGTTATGAGTCTATCGTCTTTGTAAATGTGTTTTTTTGTGCTTCAGGTGCTGTTTTTTGTTAACTGCATAAGGTTTGTTGGCGTTTCTTTGTGCATTTGTATGCCAGCGGTGGAATCTTAGCGACGGTGTCTTTGTCCTCCAGCTGTTGTGTTATGATGTCTCTTGGTGTTATTTCTGTTTGATAATAGGCACTGGGGTTTGTGTCTTGTTCTTGACACTGAATTATTAATGTATTATGTTGTGTATTTGCATGTGTTCGTGGCTGTTTGTAGATGTCATGTGAAAGGTAATTAAGAGATGAATGATTTGAATTAAATCACCTTTGTTTGTGTGCGTGCGTGTGTGGGAGAATGTGCACATAAAAGCAGTTTGTCTCGTTATATTTATTTAGTTCATTTTCACAATGTTTGTTTGACACTTTAAACAATTTCTTCTTACTTTGCTCATGCACCCCAGACGGCCTGTTTTCTTCTATATAATCAGATAATTAATAATTAAACAGGGTGTGACCCTTGCAACAGTTTCAGATTTGGATTCCTCACCTCCGGGCAAAAAATGTCCTTAGGTACAAACAAATGGCACAAGTGCAAGCCAGAGGACAATTATTTTTTTCAAAAGTTACTACTTCATAGCTCAGGAAACGACTTAATCCTCCTTTGAAACAACTTTTCTTTTTGGCTGATGTCACATAGGCCATGTGGGCAGGGAAAACGTTACCCAATAGCCAATTAGACTTTTCTTTATTTAGTTTTTTAATATGACATTTGTTTTTCCAGAACAAAGGTCCAAAAGGAAAACAATAGTACGGTATACTAGTTACAAATAAATATCTCTAGTGCACAAAATAATGGAGTTCCAGACAGATCAATGGAGTTCATTACAATAACAAAACACAATTTTTTTGTTCAATTAAGGTATTAAATCATGATTCAGCTGTTCAAGAACACGCTGCAGATGCCTCTTGTTCTATCCAACATATATCGGGACATTTTCACACATATCTGTCAGACTGTGATGTCGGTTTTGTAATATAACGTCTATCAGCCGCCACTTGTCATGAGCTCTATTTTCAGCAGTGTTACATACAGAAGTCATATCGTGTCTCGGTTTATTGACGTTTCATCACACTTTGTGTGGGACATCAGCTCGCATCCTCGTGTGTGTGTGTCTCGTAATGAGTGCGGTTGATTACAGAATCTGTGTGTCTGGAGCAGATGTTGCCTTTCATTCTCCTGTGAATATTCTTCACATCAAACGCAGCGACCCAGAGGAACTTCCACTAGTGTTACTCATACGTAAGCGCGTTTCAAAGCACGGGCCAACGATGAAACGTCTGGCCCAGAATTATACGGAATCTGCACTACACAAACGTTCAAGCAGACGAATTGTTATTTAGGCTGTTCTCCCGTTCACCTGAGCACAATCATCGTGTGTGAGATCTGCAAACGATGTAAAAAGTCTGTATAGACAGATGGGCCTGTCTTTAAATGATTACAGTTTGATGTCTGTGCATGAGGCCAGCAATTTCATATCAAAGCACACTGTGTACAGAGAGTTTTTAATAAGCTCAGACGGCTCTATGTGACATCTGTGTTATGTTCTTGGTTATTTTCTCGTTCCCTGATAGAGTTGTTTATTCACAGCTCAGATTCTCATTAATTGTCATGTTATTGGGCTTAGAGCACTTGATTGTTGTTTATATAGGTAACGATGGTTATGTGACATATTTTATACTGCTACTCATGGGAAAATTGCTTTTTTGCATAGTGAAAACAAACAAAAAACGTTTTTCTGGGTCTTTGCTTACTAGATTAAGTCGTTTTTTTCACCCTCGTGTCATTCAGAACCTTAACATGACTCTTTCTTGTGAAAGAAATCAATGCAGGACGTATTGTTTGGTGACCAACATGTTTCAAAATATCTCTTTTGTGTTCCATAGAAGAAATAAAGTTGTACAGGTTTGGAATGACATAAATTATCCCTATAATGTTTTTAATGCATTAGTAGATAGAAAAACATTTAATTGAATGTGTTGTGTTATATTGGGGTCACTTACTGGTTATTTGTATCATCTGTAATTATAGTAATGTGTCTCAGTGTGTGTCTTGGCGGGTGTGCAGATGGTTCGTGTGTGAGCGTGGCATTTTGCAATCATGAGATGAATGAGTACACACTCACGTCACGGAGTAATAACCCATTGGTGGTGGTCTTTATTGCCCCCACCAGTGTGTTCTGGCCTTTGTGAAAGGCCACTGGAAAGAGGGAATCTATCCCTAGAGCTCTGTTAGGCCACAGACAGACCCATAAATCCTTCTCTCTAATACTCCTACTTTCGCCTCTATTGGCCAACGCACCAAATTGGATGCTTTGCATTCTCAGTCTGCCTCACTTTAGACTCTGTAGCTCTCTCTCTCTCTCTCTCTCTCTCTCTCTCTCTCTCTCTCTCTCTCTCTCTCTCTCTCTCTCTCTCTCTCTCTCTCTCCCTCTCTCCTCTCTCTCCCTCTCTCCTCTCTCTCCTCTCTCTCTTTTGTTATATTCCTGTTGGTTTGACTTCTCAGTTTCTTTTATGTCATTGGCCTGATGCATTATTTTCATTTTCTTACGAGTGGTATAATTTTGTGGTTGGAAGAAAATACTTTAGGAGGCATAAAAATAGTGACAAACAAATGAGACAATTGTTGATATACTGTACAGTGAGATTATAGACCGATATATAGCAGATATATTTAGATTTTTTTCACAAATATTTTTTTTTGAGATCTTGGCAAAACTGAATGCACAGTTTGTGACATTCTTGAGATATCTTTTGGAACTGTAGAAGAAATCTGTTTGAGATTGGTGAAGGATTTGTTTTCTGGAGAAAAGTCTTAAGAGCTTCTACATTTAACTTCAGTGCTGTCTAGGATTAACAATTGAGATAAATAGAGATCTTACTTCTGGTTTTGTTTCCTCCAGATACATGTATTGCCAAATCACATTAGTACACTTGTTTATTTTGTTATTAAATGTTTACTGGATGTGAGGTAGGAAATGTATAGAAGAAAGCTTCTTAGTATTTGTATGTTTTCACCGTTTATGCCTTATCTCACTTAATAACTTTTTGTTTATTGTTTGTGTTTTCCTGTAGCAACAGTGGCAGATTTCCAAATGATAGATTTAATTACCATCTAAAGTCAAGTCAAGACTTTGTTGTTATTTATACAGTGAAAATCTTTTTTAGGGATAGCAATTTTAGGGATTTCATTAGAGTAGAGTTTTACATGGTTAAGGTTGATTTAAGTTAATGTCTGTGGTTGTAAATTGGTCGGTGGTGTCAGGATGCAGGCTGTTGTAAATGGATCATTGATTTTCAGGCGAGTTGGGCTCGGGGGACGTATTTGTCTTTAGGCTTCAGCCTATCGGCTTCTTCATTAGCGAGAGGCTGTCAATAACTGCATGTGTGTGAAGATAGCCAGCGGGCCGCTGGTGGGGGCAGCCAAAGCGTGATGAATGCTACACACACTGATGTCTCTGTATGAGCGAATCTACATTCATATGCATCAAACACCTTTTTGATTATGGCGCTTGCCACAGAGAGCGTGTGAAATGAACTGTACGGCCGCCGGGCAACTTCTTTTAAAAGAGAACAAAATGGCTCATGTGATCGTGAAAAGTTGTATTTTATTTATTTATTTTGTACCTTTATTTATTAATGTTCCTCCCTACTATGCTTATCGCCATGAAGATAGCTTTGTTACTGATAGCATTAAAAGTGTAATCAAACAATTTTTAAATAATGTAGGGGGAAGATGGGTTTTGTCCCTCATGATTTGATTGGATGGTGAGAAGCAAGCCATAGTGTTGTTGGTTAATAATATAATATTTTTGCATTATAGTGTTGTTCTTATTATAGTATTGTTTCAGCAGAAAAGTTACAGTGTTATTTATTATTATAATATATTTTCAGCAGAAAATAAACTTTGTAGGTTTTTTCATATCCTAACTTTTCTTGAAATATTATAAAACCTGGGGCATTTTTAAGTTTGGAAATAGTCATTTTTCATTTTGTTCTTAAGGGGATAGGTCATGTCATCATGTTTATTCACACTGCATTTTTTTCAACCTTGTACAGAGCTAGTTTGGTTTATGAAGAGCTCAGAGAAGATTACCAAGGATTTATAATTTGTATGGACTACTTTTAAGGTGCTTAAAATAGGGTGGTAAATGATAAGTTTAATGTCCTCGCTAAACATGCATGATAGTGTCTGGCAGTAATACACAAAAAGGGCGAATCAACTTGAAAATTTAAGAGGTGGTTCAGTCAAATTGCACTGAGCTTTTGCGACCCAAATTGCACTTTGCAGTGCTCGTGTTATTATTGGTCAAGGGGTTATTTCCAATCAAGCGTCATACTGAACCATCTGCCTAATGTTGGCTGCCGTGTTTAACCATTATGCCCCTTAAATAATGGAATCAGATGTAATGTCTCTCAGGTAATTGGATCGTTCCTCGCACCTCCTCTGGGGAAAAGACAAGCAGTGTTTAGATCCATTCGCAAATGCAATATTGTTGTCAGCATGAATATCTCTGGGGAAAATCCACAGTATTAAAGACACAACCTCTCCGCTGGTTTCCATCACCATAATCACCTGCCGTCTCTGGATTGCCAGGTTATCTGAATATCCTATTTGCAATTTTTTAAGAATCTCTTGTTGGCAGTAGTGGATAATCCGGTTGTAATACTTCCTCTTGCGCAGCGTCCATCCAATTTTGTGTAAATCCTGCATTCATATAGGATCCATGCAAGACTTCAAAAGCCGCCTTATTAAATTAACACGTCAGGATAGGGCTGGGCGATATGGCAAAAATGTAAACTCGATTTTTCCCATATTGATCGATAACAATATATATTGCGATATATAAACTGTTAATGCTGCCAGCTTTAAAAGAGTATCCCAACTATGACTGAAGCCATAAAAATCTGAGGGTTCATTAATTACATTTTAAAGTATAGTTTTTGTCGACAATTTCATCATTTTTGGATAATAACTCGAGGTTAGTTTCACTTTGGTTGCTGCTTCCACTTATTTTTTGTCATCCTCGTGCCAAGTTTGCTTTGCAAAGTGCCGTAGGAAATTGACTTTGTTCTTTGACGTGAACGTTAAAAGCTGCACGCTGATTGGCTGTTGTCGCATATTTCTGCTGTGTGATTGGCTCTTATATTAATCCATATTGAGTAAAAATGCCTAGAGCTTATCATCATTATCGACATATATTTTATCGCGATTCGATATGATATCGTTTAACGGCACAGCCCTACGTCAGGATAACATTTCTGCTTTCCGGTGATTGTACTGTATAAATTATTTGAAAGTAATTTAAAGTTAAAAATTATATTTTTAAAATAATTTTGTAGTTAGTTATTAAAGTTAGTAAAGGTAGTTCTAAAGTTATTTTGTAGTTATTTTGTGTTTTGTTTTTTTATTACCCTACTCAAACATTGTTTTATTATAGCATGTCAATGTCATTCTTTACGTGTCTTCATAGCTATTGTTTGGTCCCATATTACAGCAGGGCTTTGATGTTGCAGTCCATCACCACCAGGCAGAGGACATCTTCATCTGTGAATAGACACGCACATCAGATCTTGAATCATTTATGAAGCTCGTCGCTGCCCAGGAGAGCCCAACCAAACAGGATTTATGACCGACTCTCGCAACTCAATGACGACGCTTAGCCAATGTCTCCCATTAGAAAGCAATATACCTCCGGCCTTGTTTAGTTTATAGCCTGTGTCACTTCACAGTCTGTCTGAACGTTAGTCCTAGAATAATGGACCAACCGTGTCTTGAGGTCACCCGAGTGCGTTTAGGTGATGGGAGAGTGATTGTAAGACCCTAATAGGAAGAGAGGAAACTGAGGTTTGTTAATGGTCATCAGGATTTGTTGAAAATAAATGAGCATGTGTGCAGAAGGTAGCTTTGCATTCTGGGTGCAAATGAGAGGCTTAATGCAAACAGTAAAAAGAGATGAATGTGTCTGTGTGAGCTCAGGGTTTATTTTTGCTTTTGTCATCTGTTTTCATGGCTGGAATAATTCAGGATTGATGGGTGTGATATTATAGCCGCTGCGAGTCGCCTCCCTCTCGACACTCGTTCAAAAGATGCGTGTCTTGTCTCGGCTTCATGCTGTAGTTTTGGTCTGGTCAAAATCCTTTTATTCCAAACAGACAGACCTCAGGCGATCATTTTTGGTCTAGCAGAGAAAAGTAAGCCCCGTGTCATCACAGGGGATATACTGTAGGTTTTAAAGATGTCTTTGGTTTTGTCTTTTCTCTATTATGTTTTTTGGAAAGCTGTTCTGACCTGAATTCCCTCATGATTCTAATTCTTTCATAAAAAATGTAATTCGGACTTGGTTTGAAGTATTTAATTTCAGTGATTTAATTTGTGCTATTCTACATCTTGACAAAGATACATTTTATTTATTTTTTAAATAAATAAAATTCACTTTTTATAGTTTTATAGTATATATATAATGTATACTAACATTTTGTTTTTCATCATACTGTCAGTCTGAGACAGAGCTGTCGTGGCAGAGATGTGTAGTCACTTCTCATTTTACTGATTTCACTAGATATAAATATTTTTAGAAAAAACGCTTCTCTGAAATGCTTTTATTGATAACAACAATAATGGTTGCAAATTCTTTGTTTAAACAAAATCCCTGGTGGTTGTAAGCGTTCCGCTCAGGCAGACGAGAAGACAAAGATACTTTTCAAACAATCCTTTACTAGGAGAACTTTCAGGCATAGAATACATCCATGGAATACACAAGAACTTCAAATAGAATCATCCTTGGAAAAACAGAGAACAAGCAACGGCAACGCCAAAATAACAACGAAATGCAATTTACTTTTCAAATGTGACCTTTTTTTAATAGACTTATTTTTTTGTATGGCGGTCCGGTGCTTAATATGAGATATAGAATATATCAGGGCACTTTTGACACCCATCTATAATTAGAGAAAATTAGAGAAATAATAATTAGAGAAAATTCAGAGCAGGTTGATTAGTAATGGCTTTTTGAGAAAGTATCTGAACATCAGGGGTCTCTGTGTTGGTCACCAGGTCTCATACAAAGTTGGCTGTACCACTTTCCTCTCTCTCTCTCTCTCTCTCTCTCTCTCTCTCTCTCTCTCTCTCTCTCTCTCTCTCTCTCTCTCTCTCTCTCTTTAGTCTGGGATGATTAAAGTGGAGTGAAAGTATTGATAGACCTCCTGTGAGTTTATTGACTAACTGCAATGTTGGCTACTGTAATCAGCTGGATGAATCTGTGGAGATGAACAAGAAAACATGGCTGTAGTTTTACTCAAGGCTATCAGTCCTTACAAAGGTCTTGTTTTCCTCCCTTCCTTTCTTCCTTTCTTTCTCGTCTGTGTCTGTTAGCTGCAGTAATGAGTGTCTCCTGTGGCTTTTTACTCATTATATTTTCTACATGACATCTCAGGATGATATCTTATCAATGAGAAGCTTCTTCTGTTATCCCAATAAATTAGAGTTCAGACCAGTTCAGCCATCCACCTTCTAAGAAACATCACAATGAATGGAAGCCTCACCTCCGTCTTCCATTATCTCCATTGTACATAATTGATTATTCTCTATAATGAGCAATAGAAATACTTTAGCCTTGGTTTCCATTATGAACCTTCACTCCGGTGGTCTCCTAATGACCAGCATCTACTAATGAATCTGTACTGGAGAATGTTGTTATGGCAGCAGCGTTCTGTCGATGCCGCGTATGGATGTATCTTGGCCTGTAATAATTGCAGCGTGTTTGGATATGTTTTACATTTCTCTGATTTTATGCCCTGTTTTGTCAGTAAGGTTAGTTCGAACACGCACTTCGCTCTTCCAGCGTAACAAGATGATCTCTGAGCTCTGGCTGCATGTGTAAATGTGATCGTGCCCGAGTGTGAAACTGTATTTTTAGTCGTTCCCAGACTGTGCAGAGGAGGTGCAGAGACTGCTGGATCTCAGCCCAGACTTACTGCTCTTGACTGTCTAATTGTATGTGTATGTGTGTGCACGGCAGTCTGTATGCGTAGCATCCATAGCGTCTGGATAGCAAGGTTCACATGCATTTTTTCCGATTGCAGCTGTCACTGTTGTACAAGTTTTTGTTACAAAACCACATCCCGCTGAGTCTTTTGCATACCGGAGCCGTTTCCATCTGAAATGCGATCGGTACCGGCGTTGGCTCCTACGCCCACCTTACAGGCCCTTATTTTCTTGTCTTATGTAATTACACTGGGTTTTGAAGTTGTGGCAGAGCACAATTACAAAGACAAATTTAAAGATTTTCCAGGGTGGTTGAATTTCAAATGACTTACAGTGCAATCAAAGTATACATTTTGTGTTCATTTTGTGGGCATTGAACACATGACCTTTGAGATGCTAACACAATATTCTACCAATTGAGCTACAGGAACAGGTTCATCAGTGATGGCTTTATGAGGTATCTGTTTTTTGGCAGGTGTAATGGATCCGTTTATTTAAGGCAATTGCTGGCCTGGGAATAAGTGTTTGCTGTACCACTAGGTCACATTACTTAAGGTAGATCAACCTTTCTCCAAACCAACAATACTTTTTAAGCAAATGCAGATCATCCTGTTTGATCTCACTTTTTTGTGAATAAATATTGAATGTATATTGAAATATTCTTTGTTCACAACCCTCACGTGAGGATTGAAATCTGCGTAAAAATTTAATTTAGAAATTTCTATGACTGTGACAATATATGACATAACGGATGTATACAGTCTTAGAATACATAAATGTAGATGCATATAGGGATGCAACGATTATAGATTTTGTTGGTACGATTTTAGTCTGAGGAATAGGCTGCTGGACCTCTGTCTGAAAGGCTCTTTTGATCAACTATATTACAAAATTGTTTTGTATTTTCATTTTATGTATTTTTTCCCACAACTTTTGGACCAGAGTAGAAACATAGTGAAAAAAAAAAACCTCAAGCTGGCTTTTAACAGTATAGCTGCCTTTTAATACAGTACAATGAAAATCAATAAAAAGAAACAAGGTCCAGATCTCTGGATCAAACTGCCGACTTCAGGCGCTTCTTTGGAGGAAACAGAGTTTCACTGCTAGGTGCCTCTGCCATTGTTAATTCAGTGTGTGTGCGTAATAGCCTCCACGTCTTTGATAAACTCGGAACTTTAAACTGCCGCACCACTGGCATAACAGTTCCGTTCCGCGCGACAGAAACACGGTGTTGCGGAGCCTTTACGATTAATTAACCGTGACGATTTAAAGCGCGGTTAATAGTGAAATCGGTTAATCGTTGCATCCCTAGATGCATAAGATAACAAAATGGGTAGATGTGTCAAAATCTGTGTAGTTTACACATCATTGGGAGTGATGAGAAGTTATAGATTGGTGATTTGTTTCACTGTGGTTATGTATAGCAAAAATCATAGCAGAACCACCTTGTTGTGACACGGACCCATAAAATTCCACCATATTTCTGAAATACTGAATGTGTCAAAGAGCTCACTGTGAATCTTTCTTTGTTCTCAAAATGTCACAGTGTGTTACAGCGTGGTCTTCTTGAAGGAAGACTCGGAGGCTCCGTGTGTGTGCGTGGGTTGAACTGCTGAGAGCTCCGGGTGACAGAACCAAGACCTGAGTATTCTGTTTTGCTCTGTTCTGGCTCTTCTAAAACAGAGCATACCATAATGTCAGACCCTTTGGCCACAAGTTTTAAAAGCATCACTTCGAGCCAGAACATAATGAGAATTTGGAGAAAATATGAACTACAGGCTTGTTCAGTATGGTGGTGTCAGATATTCTTAATTTTGCTTTTTCAGAATTGCAATATTGATTCTTGTTCATTTACTGCTATATTTTATTCCACAAAAAAAATTATAAACAAGTTAGGGCAGGTAGTGCAGAATTAGATGATAACAATGTGTTTTGTTATTACGTTTCTTTTATTAACTCATGATCAAAGCTACTTTGCATACTTTGATGATATGCCGAACTAATTAAAGTGATTATTTGTTGTTTTTAGACTTTGGCAACTGCAGCAGAGAATTTTCAAATGGGACATCAATGGAAAGACGAGTTCCAAGTAAGTAGTTTCTTAAGATTATTCAAGGTGCTACGCCACAAACAACTGCACTATTTCATGTTTTGAAACGATTCGAGTGAAGTCTGTTTATTTGTGTTGACGTTTTCACAATGTACATTGTTTCAAAGCAGCTTCGCGAAGAAGTATATTAACTGAAGGCAACTCTTAAAAGGAAAAAACTCTAAAGGTGTGAGTGCTTTGGAAGATGTAAAAATCTTTTGATATAAAGGTGCAAACTTTATTCAAATAAATTCATACACAGGCGTAATTTATTGTTATTTTAAAATATTTTCTATCATATATATATATTTAAAAAATATATATATTTTTTTAATATATTTTTTTTATTTATTTTTTTAAAGAATTTCTGATGCAATGCATTTATAATTCTGCTTTATAATTGTATTGTTTTCATACATGACTTGCTCATACGTTTATTTACAGCCACTGAGGACATCTTAAATGCCTTGCTTCATATTTTATCCTTGTGATCAAGTGTTATGCAGATTTTAATTAGATCATTCTAAGTAAAGACGCCAGCAGCAGGAGAGATGCTTGAAATTGATAATGCCTCAGCTTAATATCACTGCTGAACGCTCTGGTGCGTCAGAGGCCTTCATCATGACACCGCATTCAGTTAAACCAAATCAAGATTCATTAACTTAAATCCAAACAAACAAGTGAAAATGACTAAATTGATAAATTAATAAATATTATGATTGTATCAAGGCCTTTTTTGACCCCAGTGTGTGGGATTGTGTGTGTCAGTGAGGGAATGTGTTGCAGTTTAATAGATCTAATTTCACTCCCCACGCTGCCCGTGAAAGATTTGATTTCACTGAATACACATTCTGCATATCTCCCGTGGATATATTTTCACTGTGGACACAAACACACACACCATATGGTCTGAATGCCTGGAAAATACCTGACCCCGACAACGCAGCTGTGCCGCGTGACATCAGCAGGTTATCGCTGCTGGGGCACATTTATCTTTTGAACAATAATTTGCAATTTGATTTATTGAACACGTTACTATATTTTGCATGCTTGACTTTATATGGTGCAGTGATACTCTAAACATGCATTTGCATGCTGAAAAGGTTTTCACAGGACACAAGGATGTGTAGCCAGCTCTTAACCCATAGTTACTCCAAAAGCTATTTCATGTGTTGTTATATACATAAGGATTCTGTTTATTATTAGAGCTTCTCTCACACTTTTCTTATGTATCATCTCTTTGCAGGAGGATGATATAGTTTACTTTAACGCCAAGGATAATGTGAGTACACGATTCCAGACTCTTTAAAGACACTCAGAGGTTTTAAAGCACAGATACTATATCTCACATAAAAACCATGTGCTTATCTGTCTAGTTATGATCATGTGGTTGTGAGATTATTTAAAGCAGTTTGTGATGAGAAAGAAATGTCTTCTCCCCAGATGACCTACACTCTGAAGGACAGATGCATACTGTCTGTGTAGTGTGTACTATATATCACACTGCCAATTAAACCTACCAGAGAACGTGTGTTCTTGTGAGACGTGTGTGCACGTCTCACAAAAGGGAGTACAGTTTTGTAGAAGAGACACTCACAATACAAAGCACAAGAGAATAATCATTTTGAAGTACTGATAAGAAAAGTGAGGAGACATTTTTGATATTGTTATTTAATGTCAGTATTTTATGTTTATTTAGTTAATTAAAATAGCTTGGAAACAATTATTATTTATTTGTATAGCAACTTGGACTGTATACCATTATACCGTAACGGTATTTACAATGACAGTCATATCGGAAACCATAATAACTGATATTGTTCTATTTATTGTCATTATTTCTTGTATAACTAATGAACATATTACCTATTTATGATATATAATATTATGAAATTGTTAAGTTATTATATAGTTTAAAAAAATCATATTAGTCTGCTGCTTGTTTTGTATTACTGAACAGAAATGACCTATTCGGAGTGTGACATCTGAATTGTTTCTCCTACAGCTTGACGCCAATGAAACGGAAGGGAGGAAAAACCGCATCAGACCTGAATTCAAAGAGGATCCAGCATTCAAAAACCGCCTCACTTCCTACAACCATACAGCTGTGCACATCCCCACGGATATATACGACGGCTGTGAGTACTGTATCCCCCCACAGGCACGCTTCTGTAGATCTCTGTCTGCTTTGCGTAACGTATTATCTACCGCTGGGAGTCCTCTGAGACACACTTTGCTGATTGCTTTGGATGTGGCTTCTAAAACTGAGTTTAAGTCTTTGTGTAAGTTTTCAGAAGCGCGATATAAAATGTATGCTCTTTGACAGCTCGAGTTATTTGGGAAAACTTTTTAAAACAACTGCTTGCTTGTCTGTTTAAATTAAACGCATGTGTGTTTCTCAATGGTTTTTGAGCAGGTTGGTGGAGTCATAGGCTGCGTCCGAAATCGCGTACTGTGACAGTACGTACTGAATTAGAATTAACAAAAACAGTACGTTCTATATAGTATGAATACGGGTAGTATGAATGAGATTCGGACGTACTACGTCCGCCATTTTATGCATCACGTGACATACATTCCTCACAGCAGCCCGAACATTTAAAGAGCCCGCCACACTGCGCTGATACCTGCGGTGTTTTCCAACAATCTTGCCGTTTCCACCGCCGTTTTCCACAGGCATGCTAAATCGCTTCAAAATTAAACATATTTTACAGCCAATTTACAAACATATCCCATCGATTTATGTTGATTAAAAGTTTAATAAACGAGTTATTTGGACGATGTTAAACAAGCGCAATAAAAGCACAAGCACAAAGTTTTTCCTGAGGTACTTGCTCTCAAAAATAGCCACTCCGTCTTCTTCTCTGCTGGCTGACTCAGCTCCCGGGGCTCATGGGATAGAAAAGTGTCCATCGAACACTTCAAAATCTAGCCGGAAGTAGTAGACCATCAAAGTACTTTTCGAATACTATGTTTTTCGAATACTATGAATTCGGACATACTACTCGCCTCGTGTACTGATTTTCGCCTACTATATAGTATGGTAGTACGCGATTTCGGACGCAGCCATAGTCTCTGTTGGCCTGCTGGGATCGTGTCTGGTGCTTTTGCGTTAGACAACCTTACACTGTTGACCTTTACATACACACCCACACACAACGCACACAAATGGTAGACAAATGATTTGCGGTAATTACTTTGGCCAGAGTGCACTTTGGTAAACAGAGTTTGACATGATGATATCAGGGTTGACAGAAATTTTGTAGTAGACGTCTGATGATGGAGGCTTTAAGCATAATATTACAGTATATGCAGGATATGTTTTAGTATGTATGTCTAAGTAAAGAATCCTTTTCAGGCTTCAGAGTCTTCAAACACACACACACAAGGCAGTTCAACACTGACAGAGGTGTCTGCCCCTGTAATTTAAGAAAAGGCTTTCCTCATTGTTTGCTGTCTGTAATTGTATACTATTTTATACAATTATCTGTGAGTCATTTCCTAATCCTTTATTTCTGTTTCTGATTTATGTGGAAGAAGTGAGTCATTTGCAGATGCATTTGGGCTAAAGTTGTTTCATTTGGTTATTTGGAAAGATGAGCCTGTTCGCAGTTTTTTGGTTATTTATGTCCGTTATTTGAAGATCCATAAAACTAGTTGAGTAGTTGTGATTTGGGTTATTAATTTGTAATATAATATCGTACATGTTCTTAATTAGGCATCTTTTTTTCTCATTTATTCATAAGGAAATTATTTTAAGGTCAAGTTGACTCGCAGTATCCAGGTGACCCTGTGTTATTAGTTTTGAGGGTTCTGTTATCAGAGAATGTTGTGGCTGGCCAATCAGAATCCAGTATTCCAGAGTGCCTGAAATAATTGTATTAGGTCCCCTGATCTGCATGTGTACATGAATACATTAGATATCAATTGCTAACTATATTAAGTTGAGTAAAATATGATTAAGAATTTTCATTTTTGAGTGAACTTTTCCTTTAAATATATATTTTTTAGAGGTGAAATGACAGTCATAGAAGGAGAAAGAGAGATTGGAGTTATAATTGCTCTGGTGTTGGGTTTGACCTGACCTTGTGCCCGAAGGAAACACTGTACGTGTGTGGAATCCCCCATCTAGACGGTGTGGTGGGACACAGTTGCACATGACTGATGTCCACTATTACTGAAGTGTCTATATGTTCATTAATTACAGAGGTTGTTGACTCTCCGTAAGGCAGCGTGAACCTGACGGCTTTTCTCTAGCGACAATAAAAGCAAAGTTCGCACACATCAGCCCTATCAAACACTCAGACCACAAATAGCCTGGAGCACACACAAACGCTCGTAGGCACACACACCCATAGCCGCACTGAAATAACACGGATCTGTTGCTCCCGCCGGGGAGAAAATTGGATTTTTGTGGATAAAGTAGTACATCGTTTAAGGGTTTCTGAAGGAGGGTGGGTGGCTCCCCTCTGCCAGAGTCAGCTAACACCGAGAAAAACTTAACTATTATTAAGAGAGACGACTCACAAAGGACTGCTGGCAAATTCCCTCCTGTTCATGATTGGAATAACGGAATAAGTTATAGAGTATGTGGTTAAATCGGGAGAGATGATCCTTATTCTGCTAACATGTATGCGTTTTGTTGCTTGTGTTATTCAAAATGATGTGTGTGTAATAATTAGATGATGTATAAATGAACAATGCAAAGGTCATGGGTTTAATTTCAGGCAACACGCATACTAATAAAAATTTAATGCACTGTATGATTTATAAGTTCAGCCGTCGCTGTGATTTTATGGGAAATGTCAGTCTTTTTTCACCTTAGCCCATATGAACTTAAGTAAAGTAGGATTAAGTAAAATAACCTGCAGTTTTATGTTTGAAATAAAATTGCTAATATAAAGGTTATGAATTGCAGCTTTAAGCAAACCAACTAATCTAAGGTATTAAACTTTAGCATGTAATGCATCCTTCAAGGTTTACCCTATAGATGTGAATAGTGTCTTGATTTATTAAATTATGAGAGGTTTGCTGTTAAATTAAGTCTGGCAAATGTAAAAATGTGCTACAAATCATTTTTTTTTTGAGGAAAGACCTGGACCATAACTAGAGACCAGAGAAATTTGCATGGAAAAGCAACATTCACTTTCTTCCAAATACGTAGAAATCTAATATTTATTATTGTGCTTTGTTTCTTTCTTTTGTTTCCTTCGCTCAGACTGCCTTACTGCCTCCGCTGTACGCTAGCCAATAAAATTAAAGTTATGGTTGTTATAACGCTGAATTTTTCATGCTTCATTACAATAACTGTTGACACGCAGGCTGTTTTCTCACCTCATTAGCATAATCGCTACCAGCACTTCTGACTGCCTATCAGCACGCGGCCCTTTCAGAGGCAAGAGGTTTGATAGGATGATTATAGGTTTCCATGGTTTCCTCAGTGGTGATGTAATAAAGCAAATCAGTTTGCTGGCGGCTGAGGAGGTGAAGAGCTCTCTGTGAGTTGTGCAGAATGTTTTCTGTTAACAGCGGTTGAGATGAGTGTAAATTACTCCTCATTGTCCCGCCGCTTCATTCCCTGTCGCTGGACTGCATAAGACACCACAAGCATCATATGAGACCGTATCTCCTTTAAGAGCCGGCATTTCTCTGGAGATGGAATCTGCGGGATGTACTGCTCATATAATTAATAGGATATTGAAAGTCAAATTTGTCAGTTATTTAAAAGTGGTGTTATATTTCACAGTGTATTAAAAGACGTGTAAACATTCAAATTTCAGTAGTAATCTTTTTAAATGAAAATGATTAAGATCGAATCCTGAATTTTTTCTCATAGAATGTCCAACTTTATTCATCCTCTCCTTTACACATGAAAAATGATGTGCTTCCAGTTTTGCATAAGAAAGAAATTAAGAAAAATAACAGCGGCACTTGGAAGTATTTTATTGCATTACAATTTGACTATTACACGCATTCGTTTCTCTATCGCCATCTCTGTTTTAAACATAAAATTGAAGGTTATTTTGCAAACTTATCCTCATGTGGGTTAAAGTCAAATTACATCAAACTCATTACTCACAAAGTTTAACAGCTCATCAGGCTTACCCCATTGTGAATCAGGGCAAGGTTTTGAACAGTTTTGAACAAATTTGCTTAATAATTTTTTAACAAAAAAGTTACGGATTGCAGCTTTAATGAGATATTTAACTTTGTACATTTCTGCTTGTAAATTTCAGCCACAATTGTCTTAAATGAGCTGAACTGGACCGAAGCATTGGAGGATGTATTTAAGAAGAACAGAGAAGAAGACCCCACGCTTCTGTGGCAAGTGTTCGGCAGCGCGACTGGATTAGCTCGCTATTACCCAGGTTCAGAACTCGGCTAACATTACAATTCACACACACACCTCCCTCCCCTTTGTGTGCGACTCTGCCGTCTCTAATTGGTAAACATAGCATGCAGTCCCAGCTCAAATTACACCAAATTTTCATAACAAATTATAATATGAAATATCGTAGCAGCTCAGCAGAGAGCTTATTGCATTCTTCTGAGCTTTAATGATGACGGAGGAGAGAAGTAATGAGCTGCTCAATTCATTTTCATTACATTCAGATTGATAATTGGTACGTTTTTCCTAAAAATCATCGCATATAGATGGTGCATTAACCACTATTGGACGTCTGGCCCTTAATGTTTTGTTTAAAGAAATTTTAAAAATGGTAATTTTTTCATGCTTGGGTAGTTTTAGAGTTTGTTATTTGTTTCAGTGGAATATATTTTTTCAATTGGTTTCCACACAATAGCAGTACATCTTGACCAATCTTTTAAGCTCCAGAAACAACCATAAAAGTGGTACATTATATAAGTCTTATAAGTCTTCTGAAACTTTGTGAGATTTTTAAGTTATTCTTCACTAATAATTTCACAACTGCTACATTTTTTCAATTGATAATGATGTTGTTTGGTCATGATGCAGAAAGGAACCAATCATGTTCAATGCTGCAGACGTAACCTGTGTCGTATATAGGTAAAGAATGGCATGCTGAGTTGCATAAATTATTTGAGAATAAATTATTTCAATTTTAGTCTAGTCATTACACAATGCACCAGTGCTGTACAAAACAACCCATTTGTGTTTAGAAGAACATGAAGGCAAGGTTAATAAAAGCATTTTAGTTTTTGGATGAACTGTGCCTTTAAGACAACAGTTATATAAGCTACCATTGATTGTTTCCATATACAGTAGATACGTGTGCACATTTATCGTATTGACATTCATGTAAGTGTCGGTTCATTTAGCTCCTCGAATGCTGGTCAATTCATTTGCTACAGCCGAATCACAGCGTCTCAGACTGTCTGGTGGCCCTTACAGCTGAGATCCGCTCACTAAATGTCAGAACGTGGGAGGCCATTTATGTAGAATCGCTTCTTGTTAGATTTTCAGCCGTGACGGTCACAGATGAGTACCCTCATTTGCACTGGGTTATTTTCTCGGAAACTAAAAAATCACACTGTTAAAGAGAAAAATCGAAGCTGAAATTCTGCTGGGGACACCGGGGCCCTCGATCCACCTGACAGGTGACCGCAGTCGATATAAACCACAGACCGACCCCCACAGGACCAGGTTTCTAATGTGGCTCACTGATGCGCTTAAGACAGAGATGTGACAAATCAAACGGCGTTTGGGTACAAGGGTCACTCATATTTCCATTTCCTGTCTCTATCCATTCAGCTTCCCCTTGGATGGATGCCAGGAAAACGCCCAGTAAAATCGACCTGTATGATGTGCGCCGACGACCTTGGTACTAATACGTGTTGCTCTGTGCGTTCCTTGTGTGTGTGTGCACTCCTCAGTTGTGTTCTTTATTCATTATTACCTTCTTTGTTGTTTCAGTGTAAAAAAAGACTTCTTGCTTGAAAGACATCCAGAATTTTTCTTTCTGTGTATTCAGGTATGTTCAAGGTGCAGCTTCGCCCAAGGACATGCTGATTCTTGTGGATGCGTTAGTATTATTCTTCTTATTATTTTTCATAAATTGGAGAATTCTTTGCCTGAGGGCTGATTGGTCAGTAGCCTTGCCATTTTTATTATAAAGCACAGATAAGACCTCTTTACATACTGTAGCTTCTATGTGCATTAACAGGGCTTAAATGGATAATTCACCTAAAAATAAAAAGTGTCATCCTTTATTTAACCTTGTTCAAATCAAGTATGACTTTCTTTTTTCAATGAACCCATAAAAGAAGATTTTGAAAAATGTCTTAGTGGTTTTGTGTCCATACAGTGGAAGTCAAAAGGGGGTCAATGTTGTTTGGTTACCAAAGTTCTTCAAAATATCTTTTGCGTCTGCAGAGAAATAAGTCATACAGGTTTGGAATGACATGAGGTTGAATAAATGATTAAAGAAGTTTAACTAATGTGTTTCAGGAGTGGAAGCGTCTCTGGATTGACACTTAAACTGATTCGAACCTCTGTTAGTGAAATGCTGGAAACACTCTCCGACGATGATTATGTCAACGTTGTCCATGTAAGTATGATCTCACGCCATGTGTTGCTATTTGCTTTACTGACACTTCAACATGTCAAGATGTATTGTTCAGTGGTCCAAGTCACAATGGTTGGCAGTGATAAATATTAAAAGTGATCTTGGCTTTAGCTGTTTTATTTTTACCAATGGAAGCATATCATCATAATCAGGAGATTGTTAAATAACTGCTGTTGAATGATGATGTATTTTGTTAAAGCTAGTTAAGCTTGTGCTTTTAAAGTCAATGTCTGAGTTCATTTACATAATGCATTAATACAGTTTATTGGAGAACAGCAGTGTGTACAGTAAAAAAGGAGCATGATTTTAACTGTAAATTCAGTTTTAATAGAAAAGTTTGTAAGGTGTAGGTTACTTTTGTGTGAGGAGAGAGAGAGAGAGAGAGAGAGAGAGAGAGAGAGAGAGGGAGAGAGGGAGAGAGGGAGGTGGGTGTAATGAAATATGGATCTGGCTTCAGCTTGCCACTTGAAAACAGGCGCTTAATGAAAAGGCTGCTTCTGGGCTCTGTGTGCTGAATTGAAAATGCCTGGACAAAGTGAGACGACGAGATCAGGCCGAGTAAGAAAAAGAGAGATGGAGAAACAGGGAGGAAATTGCTATATATCATTCCTCCTAGAAGGAGCCTCCAATCCATCTTGACCAGCAGCTTTTTTTACTCTGGTACTGTCAGATTTGTTCTGAACTTGGTTTTTGTGCCGTTCTGACTAAAGGAATTCTTCGTCTCACAAACCATCTAACCTGACACAATAGTTTTGCCTGTCTTTGTCTCTTATGTACAGTCTGCCGACCATCACAGAATAAACTCAGACAGGGTGATCTGGACTCTGAGGAGAGATCTGTATCATCTTGAAAGGGTTTATTTGTGATGTGACCGACTCACTATACATCAGAAAGTCAAGTGTCATAGAGGGCCATGTTGTAATCGAATTCAACTGTACGTGACCTGAAATTGCTCTTTTCCTTTCCTGTCCTTGAAGTTTACCAAGATGTACTGATTCTTACAAGATCTTATTGGGAGCTGTAGAGCAAAATTAAACTAAAAATACATCTTAATTTGAATTCATTACAATTCCACATGTATAAAGTGCATTACAAAGTGAACTATATCTGCCCTGAAACCCATTTCTCAGTACCTGTCAGTCAGGTAGAAAAACCTCAGGCAAATATACATAAATATTATCTGCCACAAAAGTCATGCCTGATCGCATACATTTGAAATTTTCCGTGAATAATAAAGTTTGATTTATTTATTGTTTTTCCTCTCAGAGGATTTTGAGGTTTTTCACATTGGCGAATCACTGTTCCGATAAAGGATTAGCTCTGTGAGATCTGACAACAGGCTTCGCTTCAGGGAACTTATGCCAATAAGAGTCTAGTGTTGTGTGCGTGTGTGTGTGTGTGTGTGTGTGTGCGTGCGTGCGTGCGTGCGTGCGTGCGTGCGTGCGTGTGTTCGTGCGCGTGTGTGTGTGTGTGAGTTAAAAAGATGGTAACAAAAATACAGTTGGATACAAGAGGATCAAATTTGTTTGTGTGTTTGCTGAGATCTCATGGGTTTTAAGTAGAATGGTCTTATGGGTGGTCACTGTGTTGTATATCTATAGTGTTAAATTTGTAGACATTGCAAAGTGACCGTAAATGAGCTGAACTACTATTAGTGAAGTATTGACTTACCACCAGTGTGTAAAACATGAGCTGTTTGGGTTGTGATGAGAGAAAATAAGTTGGATGTTGAGGCAGATATTATCAGTGATTTACAGCTGTAATGATTTAGGCTGGTAAACGTAAGACTCGGATGTTAAAAAGGTAATGCCAATGGTAACCATTCCCTTCATAAACATGAATTTAAGCTGTAAATCAAATGAAATCCAAATCAGATTTCTTTTTAGTCACATGTTGTACACAAGATATTCTTGGCACATTTTCATGCCAACAAATGTGTGGCATTTGGAAGGAAATTGTATTGAGACAGACCGTGTACTGAATATACTACCCAGTATATCAGCTTAGTGCGTAATGTACAGTATATTGGAAACATTTGTTGCTATATTTTTAGTATGCTACTTTGTTGTCACACTACTATTATGCTACTGTGTCGCATTTTAAATGATCCGATTATATAAAAATAAATGAAAATGGTTTTGAACACAGTCCTCTGTTTGTATACTTTGTAACGTCGAGGTAACAGTCAAAATAACAGTTAGCAAACAGTAAAGTTGTTTATCCAAATCCGATTTACATGATCATGTTCTGACAAAGAATCATGTTGTATTTGTCACTTATGCCACATTGACAAACAGAAGCGTTGTTGAGCTGTGGATGATATCAGCTAATTTGAGCGCGATCATGCCTCATTTCCCTCTTGAATGCTGCAAGAGAGCCCTCGACAGATGTTACTCATCTTAACAAGGCTTTGTAATAAGATGCCACATATATAGATTCATATCTCAATAGCCCCAGGATTTCATATCTTCATACATTTTTGAAAAGCCATCTGAGGTTGAGGGAAACCACAAGGTTTGGTCATGTGATCATATCTGTAGGACGAAGGACATGAGCACAGAAGAAGTGTTAGGATTAAGGGTGAAAAATACATTGATTCATGGTGATGTTTGATTAAAGAGTGCATTGAATTTTTTAATAATGTCCAGAGTAATACACATTGATTTATTATCCAGAATACCATTCATGATCTACTGTCAGTTGGTATTGTGTATGTTGGCCTTTATTACACGATCCATCATATCATTTAGTAAAGAGTCATACATAAATTGAATTGCTATCAGAGCAAATAAGTATTTCCTATTATTTTCTAGAATTCAGAATAATACTGTATAAGTTTGTATAAGGCCAAATGATGATTTTGTTAGGATGCTTTGCATAAGAGTTGTAATCATTATTATGAGTTTATAGATGGTGCATATCCATGCAAATGTGACATTTATAGTAAAGACAAACGGAAATATCCCATTGCATTTGGTCAGCTCGTTTTTTTCATCGTCAGTCATTGTCCGAATAAATATTTGATCAGTTATTTATGAAAGCAAATATTGGATCAGGGTTATTGGTTCTCATTAGGGCACTGCCGTGGCAACCGCCACTGAATTGTTATATTGCCTAATTTATCATTTATATTGACTCATCCGGATGGGGTGGATATTCATAGGGAATGATTGACTGATGCAATTGACCTGCAGCAGATGATAAACAGTTTGAACTGTGAACAAGAGATTACAGGTTTAATTTGCTCTCCGGAGGATACTATAGTTTAAGGTGTTAGATTTCATGTGTGAAACGTGTTGCTTCCTCCTGGTGGAGGTGTAAATGGAGTTACATTCTCACCTTATAAAACAGGGTTTTTGCATTTAACGCTTTATTTCTGGGTACCCACATAAAACGTTTTTAATATCAACGTAAATGTTTAAATATCTAAATATATGTTTACATTTCTGCATTTGGCATCTCTTTCACATCTCAATTACAGTAGTGGCCAAAAGTGATTTTAAGGAGGGTTGTTAAAAATTTACATACAACACAAGCATAAAGCTTATTCAATCAAAGCCCACGAGACAACGTAGTCAAAATCAACAAAATATTAATAAATGTACAATTGCATTCAGTGAATGCTTTATTTCCTCTGAGCTTTTTGCTTCTTTTGTATGCATCTTTTGTATATTGGAATAAAACCCATAACTTTATATATACACATTGCCTTATAATTGTTTTACTATTTAAACGTTTAGTGTTTTCTCCATTTATGTGCCATACACTTCATTATGGTTAAAGCAAATATTGTGCAAATATGCCCTATAAACTATAAAATCTAAATACACTGTATTGCTCTTTAAACATCTACATTTTCAAAAGAATTGTTGGATTTTTCTTATACTAAATAGGTTATTTTAAGCTTGTTTTATTTATTTCTCCCGCAACCTCCGAATGCTGGAGTGCACGACGAGACAAAACCAGGCCGCTCTTGTTGTAATAAACAAAGCTGTCTGCACTGCAAGTGCACAACGTCTGGCGTGTGTACAGTAGGGGTATGTGTATTATCAGTGTGTCCTGTTGCTCTATTTATAACCCGGCGTATGCTGCAAGCAGTGAGTCACGGGGACCTCCATGGCGATAATTCAGAGCGTTAATTAAATATTCACTCAACGCTGGAGCAACTAATCGAACCGTGACTCATCAGTTCATTCAGCAGACACTGTGGCATCATGCTTATTCAACAGTGCACAGACACCTGATCCCACAATCACATCAGTGACTGCCGCACATTTCTCCTAATGATGTGTGTGTGTGTGTGTGTGTGTGTGTGTGTCTGTCCAGCATTAAATGCAAAGTACCAAAGCTTTAGGTATTGTTTTGTCAAATAAGACTTATAAAAATACATTGATTTCTTGTTTAGTTCTATGAATACTATAATTTCTTGTTTATGGTCATTGTCTTGTACTTACTGTATACAGTCTAGACACTATGTGGCATAGATGAATGCAGAATCGCATAGAGATGACTGGTCTGATTAGCTGGACATGTGATCTTCACATGTTGGCATCCATGAAGCAATGAACTCCATATAAAGTGAAAACAATGATTATAACTGGAGACTTTTTTTAACGTTTTTAACATTTAAATTTTTTTTATTAAACATATTTTCAAAGAAGTCCCATTTAATTAAAAATTGCTGAGTGCATTTTTTTAAAAGAAAAGAGACCTTGATGACTTTATTAGAGGATGTAAAAAGAACTCAAGGTGTTTTTCACTTTGCCACAGAAAATACATCGTGTGCTTTTTTATATCCCCAAGGCAGAGCTAAGTTGTAATCATTTTTGCATGAGCTTGCCCATGTTTGCTCATTAGCTGTAATGGAATAATTCACCTGCATATGTTAATCACATTTTGACTTTTCTTATTGCTTATAGGCAATGACCCCCTTTCCATACTCTCTGTCCCAGTCTTCTTTTCATGTGTTCTCTCCCTTTTTCCTCATCCCAACTGTATTTTCTGATTCTCATGCTTTAAACACACACACCCAGTGGATCTTTGAAGTCAGTTCACAGGGGTCCGCTCAATAAATGACAGAACACAGGGAGACCTATCTGAACAGAAAATTAGAAAGTTGTAAGGGTATCCAGCTTGTCAGATCAAATTATTTTCATCACTTGCAACACAGCACCTGCAGAGATTGTGACAACAGGATAGGAGGATACCGGGGCTAGTTGTCACACTTTTTTTCTAGTGAATGTTATTTAGGGCAGGTTTATTTTAACATAAATTTACACGCATGCATACAGGCAGTCTAAAAAAATCAAATCATTGTTTGACTGACAAATGCGGTGATGAATTGTTTGGATTTATAAAATTTATCATTTTTAACAAGGGGTTTCCACTGCTATGGAAAACACACATTAGTGGATTTGGACTTTTCTCTCATCTGTATTTTTTCCCAATAGCAAACTCTTGTTAAGATTCTGGGAAGTCCACTATTCTGTGAAAGATACAGCAGTTATCATACTAATAATTTATTTTTGTGTTTCTTTTATTTTTCTCTTTTCCAGTTTAACACAAAAGTGAATAACACTGCTTGTTTCGACCACCTTGTCCAAGCCAATGTTCGCAATAAGAAGATTTTAAAAGATGCTGTGCAGAACATTACAGCCAAAGGCATCACCAACTACACCAAAGGCTTCGAATTTGCCTTCAACCAGCTTTCAAATGTAAGTCCTATAATTTTGCTCCTTGTTTGGTAAGCTGTACTGTAAACCATTGAAAACGTTTTATGAAATCATAACAAAACAATATTCCTTTACAAAAGTTTTCAGTACATGAATTAGTTGTATTGTTGTATAATACTGACCTCTGCTGGTCATGTTGTGCAATTACACAAACTTTGTCTTCAGCCTGCTAATGTATTTCAGCCAAACATCACCAGAGCAAACTGCAACAAAATTATAATGCTGTTTACTGATGGAGGAGAGGAAAGAGCAGAAGAGATCTTCAGCAGATACAACTTTGATCAAAAGGTTTGTGAAACTGGATACACAATGTCATGAAATAATAATGTTGAAGTTACATATGACTTACAGAACATATGTGAATTATTTTACTTTTGGTTTCAGGTGCGCGTGTTCACATTCTCTGTAGGTCAACACAACTATGACACAGGACCGATAAAGTGGATGGCTTGTAATAATAAGGGTAAGTGGGATGTACATTGTCCTGTCTCTGTCTCCCCCTAATGGTGGAAGAGCAAATGTGTTACTCAAGATTTCATCTCACTGTCCTGAGAAGGATCAGCAGTAGATTTACTAATACAATCTTCTGTTTTTCCATATGGCATGTTTTACAGGATATTTCTATGAAATCCCCTCCATTGGAGCCATCCGCATAAACACGCAGGTCTCTGAAATGCTTTATTTAAAAAAGTGTTTTATTTAAATTTGATCGTTGCCTTGTGATGTTTGTTTTTGTGTTGACCTACATTTTATTTACTTGTTTGTGTTTGTTGTTTGCCGTTATGTAGGAATATCTTGATGTCTTGGGCCGGCCCATGGTGCTTGCAGATGTTAAGCAGGTGCAGTGGACAAACGTGTACCTGGATGCTCTGGTATGACATCATACATCATAGACATGCTAGTTGAAGAGCATTAAAGTAACATTTAAAACACTGCTGTTCAACACTGTTTTATTTGTACTTGACATCTGCTTGATCTCAGGAGCTGGGACTAGTCATCACGGGAACATTACCAGTATTTAACAAGACCAGAACCAAAGAGGGCGGCTCTCGGAGCCAGGTCAGGCCAGCGTTTATCCTTACAAAATGACAATACATATAACTATATGTTGTATGAAAGTGCAAAAAACACTGAAATGTTATTTTGAATAAGATTGTAATTTGAATAATTAATGGTTTGTGTCTCTGTGTGTATATGTAAATGTGTGCCCACAAACATTAAATATATAGTTTATTTTAATAGTATAGATTGTAAGCCTGTATTTAAAATTTCACAGCCCATTGAGCAGAGCAAAAATAAGTCATATGAACCAATGAACAGAGACCAGAGCACCAGATGTCTCATTAGCACATCTTTTGCTCTATTAATAACCCAAAGCTTGGAAAACAGCGCTATTTTTGTCACTTTTAATAGGCTAAAAGTTCCTAGTGACGCAGAAGTGTAAACCTCATTATCTTTTGAATGTGTTAACCACGCGGACAGTAGCCTTCTCGGCAACACTAACAGATGTGGAAAATAAATATCGTACGATATCATATCTTGAACTTTTCCGATTTGGGGTCAAAGGACCCCCACGTTGTGCATCTGTCAATCCGCATGACCTTCTGAAAATATCACGGAGTTTCCGCTTAACATCTGCGTCACTGCGTTCTTTGATAAAGTTAATGTTAGTTTTCAGTGTAGATGTTGATATAATGTATCAGTTTGTTACAGTAGACTCGTGATGCTGTACGACTATTTCTTTCGCTTTATGCGTTGCACATTGTTGTGAAATCTAAGGAAAGGATGTTGTTTTCTAGGTCTGGTTTTGCATCACGCATGTTTCAACCTATCCCTCCATTGTCTCTAAAAAAAAAAAAAAAACTTAGTTTTCTTTCTCTTTGTCTCTTTTTTTTTTTTTATCAGAACCAGTTGATTTTAGGAGTGATGGGGGTGGACGTATCTCTTGATGATATCAAGAGATTGACGCCTCGCTTCACCGTGAGTGAACACACACAAACATTACATTTCAAATACATCCGGCATACAACATGATGATAAAAACAAAATTAAAGGTGTAAAGGTACAGTTCACTTAAAAATAATGAATTATTCAATTATTAAAATGATAGAACACAAAAGATGATGCTTTGAAGACACGCTACTCTACATACAATGACAGAAAAGTCATTTTAGAGGTGAAAATTTTGTGTATCATTATATCATATAAGTATTTTTATTTCAGTTTATTTCTCATATAAAGCTGTTGTGTGACAGTAGACTTGTAATGTAGAAGTGCTGGTATGAACAACATCTCTGGTGTCATGTTTGGAGTTTACCAGTCCATGTTTACTTTTATGTGAAACAAAGTTAGCAGGGACAATAAATGCATTTGTTTTCCACAATTAAAAGAAAGTTATGTGGGTTTGGAATGACATAAAGGTCCATAAATGATGTTGTTTTTATGTAGTCTGAACTATCCCTTCAATGGCACATAATTCAGCTTAAAAACAAAGCAGAAATCATGTGTTAGATGTTTTCTGTGCAAACACTTTAAGAGCCTTGCAATAAAAGTAGCGCTCCATGCTTAAGATGATAAATGCTTCATTGTTTGGCGGTCTGGGTCTTGCGGTTTTGCACATATACAGGACGATCACTCTAAAGCCCAAATGTATAGACTGTACATGTACAGGGGCATATGTTTGTACTTACCTTTGATTCGTAAATGGTTGTGATTTTCTGTAAAGCTCAGAGGAATGTTTCCAGATGAACCGACACATTTGATTAACTCTAAGTGCTCACGGGTGATTGACAGCTCGGCCCGGTGTTCTCAGGGGATATTACGGTACCGCGCTAGTGAGGGATTAGCCGCTGGATCTCTCAGGATCCAGGCCCGTTTGGTCTTAGCAGGGTGTGGGATTGATGGTGGTCCTTCTAACAGATACGTCCTCAATGTTTCCGTTTTGTTTGTTTCAGATTGGCCCTAATGGATACTATTTTGCAATCGATCCCAATGGCTACGTTCTGCTCCATCCAAATCTCCAACCAAAGGTACCCAATCGTCCACCCAAATGCTTTAAATATGACATCACAGGGCTTTAAGGATACAGAAAGAGATTTTCTGGCCGGCACCGTGACCTACATCTCATGTTGATATCATTCTTTCTGGTTTGACATGTATTTGATTTTTAATATGATCTATCAGCTGTGGTGCATATGATTATCTCTCTCTCTTTATCTTAAACCATCTTCTCCCCAGCGTTCTCTCCGTCTCTGTGTATACGTGCTGCATATTTATGTCCCGTTCTGCCTGTATACGTTTGCGCCTTTATGCATTCAGATAGACTTAAATCAGAGTAGGCGGCGAATTTAATTTGACGTGAACGAAAACTGTGTGGACTGAGGTACAATCTGTGGCGTGCCGTAAATCTTCGGACCTCCCATATGTGACCGGTGATGTGACGCATTATGCGTGATGGCCCGTGATGTTATTTTAGTACTTTTATTTTGGTGTTTTGCTAGAATAAATTTGATTGATCTTTCTATATTTCTGTCGTTTGGAAAGTAAACAGCAGTCTAGCGCTGGAGATTTAAGTTTCAGTTCAAGCCACATTTATTTGTATTGCGCATTTCACAATACTTCAGAGCAGATTTAAAGAAAACTTCTTGAGAAGCATTGTTTTAAAACTTATGTTTAAAAAATGCTAATAGTTAATAGAACATTGTATATCGCCCGAAACAAACAGGAACATCAGACATCTGTCATTGATTCCTCTCCATCTCCCTTTTGCCAAGTGTATGTGACCTCATGTAAAGCCATAGATTGAGAATGTCTGAACATGCATTTGCAGCATGTAAACAGGCGCGCGTACATCTTTTCCTCCGCTGGGTGAGATTTGTGCGTAACCTTTGCAAATCGCCTGCAGTAATACGCTACACAACTGGCAGCAAACCTGCATATATGTTTCTCAATGAAACTCGGCTACGCTTGTTACGTATCAGTCTATCTCTGGGTCCTTTTGATTCTGGTATTTCACCACACACAGACTGCTCTGTATTTCATCTTTTAAACAGATTGTGAAAGGGAAAAGAGATGTGTGTGTATATGTACATGCTCTGAATGGCGTTCGAGATAAGCAGGGTCGTAGTTTATCCTCGGTCTGGACCGTAAAAGCACCGTCCATCACGTTGTCTCGGACAGTCAAAGCCCACCACGAGTTAAAGCATATTAAATATTGCGTCTGGTCGGACATACGTTTAGACGTTTCCTGATTTAAGCTCGAAGCGTGATGTTTTAGTTTCAGAGGTATCTGTGTCTGAAGACACTCGGTGTTCAGGTGCTGAGGCTTGTCAGTGTTATCGTCAGAGAAATGTAATGTTTGCTGTTAAATCTACTTTAGAATAACATCGCTCCAGGTCGAGAATGTGGACGGCATTAGCTTCTTTCAATCAAACACACAGAACAGATTTCCATCCGCGGAGTCAGCGAGAGCGAATGTGACATACTTCCATCTCCCCTCGGAGTAACATCCCCCGGCTTTAGATTAAAGGAAACGCAACGGTTCCTTTGAAAAGAAGTTACCGAAACAAACTCGCAAACAACGCCGTCTTTTAATGAGCTCTGCTATATCGTCAAAGCCGTAAAACCCAGCGAAATGCATGTGCCATGACAACGTAAACACCAGCAGACCCTCGGCAATCTTTTATTGCTCCCAGCGGGGTCCTGCATTGACTCCATGTGTTCAGCAGACTGCGCGATCCGGTCGCTTTTACTTTAGTTTAGCGAGCCCGTCCTGATCAGATCTGAAGGCTTGATCTCCCAAGGACAGATGTGGAGACGTGATCGGCCACGGCTGCCGATCGGACACACTGATTGAGAGAGACGCGGAGGCATTGAAACTCTGAACCGTGGATGCTGTACTTAACCTTGAGCTCGGCTGATATGCAAACACGAGCTCCTAAACCAAAGGGTGCCAGATCTTCTGGAAACAGTTCAAAGTGCTCCACCAGCATCATGCGGTGCACAACACATGCCTGAATTTGTCAGCTAAACTTAAGAGAAATCAAGCACTTCGAGGGAGAGTCTTTCAAGGCGACTTTGAACACACCAGGAAGGGCTAATTTGATTTTGAAGGCGTAGAAATCGAACAAACCCTCGTAGTGTGTCGGCCACATGTTGTCCGCTTGCCAGTGTGCGACACAGTAGGAAGATTCATTCAATGAGATTGAATTTATAGTAAATGCTTTTATTTCCTTTAAACGGTCTCGGCCGTGATGGATTGCAGCGTTGTACAATAACAACACTGTTAACAAGCGTGGTCTCTTTAAAGACCCCATGTCCGTTTATAACATTCTTTGGTTTTTGGCACCCATAAATCATTCTTTTGAGTTTTTACTGAAGTGATATAGGCTTGTGTTTATTCTTTTCATGTTCTGTATTAGAAAAGGGTTGCGAACAAGTTTGCTGTGTCGTTTCTTGAGGTGAGACGCATTTCTGTCATAGACTATAGAATAATAGCTTGTTTATCTCCTGTAGGTTTAATAATATTACATCTAGTTTGTTAGTCTTAGATGACTAGTGCGGTCTGTTTCACATTGTTACAGGAAGTGTTCTTTGCAGCAACCAGGTACTTTATAAAGGCACATTTGTTTCTTATTGGACTGCACCAAACTTGTGCATCGTAACTAGTTTCACAGAAGCCAGAACTTGTGATTTTGAGAAAGCCCTTGACATTTTTGTATGTAATATACATCAGAGAGAATGGGTTGGATGTTTTGTCAAGCAAATCTTGGTTGGCTTAGGATACACACGTTTGGAGTGGACGTTTGTTTCCAACTGGAAACAAATGTGTGTTGAAGTACCTGGTTGCTCAAGTGAGTGCTTCTAAGAAACACTTGTCACCACTTTTGCCAAGGTTTGTATGATTTTGTTTGAGATGATTTAAAGCAAATGTACAAAACATCTTGCAGCAACAGCACAATTGTTTGTTCTGCAGTTTTTGAAGTATTGGCCGTATAACTATATAACTTAAAATAATATAAATCTTGTATTATCAAGAAGCCACAAAGACTTCTGTGCCATTATTGAACTGCGTTTGGGTCTATTATTGTGCATCTTTTAAGATTTGCCTGACAAAGGTGAAAAAACCAGTCAAATTCTGTGAGACAAGGGTTAATGTGACTTTAGTTAGTTTGTGTAATGGTTATGAGGCATGATAGCATGCCATCTAAAGTTTGTTTGTGTCTGCAGAGTTGAGAGTTCATTAAGATATTTCCGGTCTGCTGGATCAGACAGATAATGATTTAATTTTTCCTAAACAAATATACTGAAGAGATCCAGCCAGTGGAAACCTGGAGCTGTAACATTGCCATTCATGTTGTGTGTAATATGAACTCACTTAACCTTCAGTTGTAACATGAACAAAAAAGATGACGTGACAGGACAGTGAAAAATGAGAGCGGAAGAAAGGAAAATATTTGTTGAAATGGTCCCACAGTGGCGTTATGCGGAAGTGATGGCATGATATGTTTAGTCAAAATCTGTTCATTTCTTTGGCAAACTAAAGTTTCTTCCTTCAACTCCTTTTTCTTGTCCTTTCCCCACTTATATTTTATGATTTCAGTAACGCTTCATAATAAAGTAACATTTGTTAACAAATTCATGTAAACATGAACAATACTTCTACAGCCATTATTTATATTGGTCAATAATATTTTAAACATTTATGTAAAACAATTGTGTTAACAAATACAACTTTCTTGTTAAGTGTTACTATGATTTCTAATACCACGAGAAATTGATTTTAGTTTTTTAAATAAATGTATATCTAACATTTAAACAGCCTCTATGCTGTTCAGATGTATATGACTTGAATGTCTCCTGCATCTGTTTTGTGTCAGTATTACAGTTTGTTGTGCAAAGTGTGGCACTGCCCGTGTCTGTCGGACGGGGTGGGAGGATTTGGGCGGGACACACAGCGACTTGTGTAAATCTGCCTTTCCTGTTTATATAAAAATGACTGCTACTTGGTCAACATGTGTTAAACAAGATACAGTGGCCCCAAAAATATATTTTGACACTTATTTGAAAATGAATTACTATTGCACACAATTTACAAAAAAACACTTTGTTAATTTTAAATAATAAAACAAAACTGAATTTACATAATAGTTTAAAATTAAGTAATTGAGCCTAAAGTCCTTTGTGTGTTATCTAAAGCAATGACATTTATACAGCTGCTGTAAGTATCCATAAGCTCCCTGTGGCTCCTGTACATGTTTAATTAAAATATTGAAAGGTATTATTTTAGCAAGAAAAGAGGAAGACTAACCAAGGGGGACGGTTTTCGATATCTTCCACTTCTGTATATTTGCTCAGTTCTCTGTGTGCTTTAGAGCACATGAGATTATTTAGCTTTTGTTCTGTATCTCTCTCTTCAGCACTGTATTTAGTGTCATAATGGGGTTCAGTGTTTCCCCTAGGTTTACAGCTTTGGGGGGGGGGTTGGTTGGGGAAAATGACACGCGCGTTGTTCTGAAACGTCATGTGCGCAGCGCCTGCATAGCGTATTAAATATCTCTTGTCTTATTTATTCAGCAGATTTACAATGTCCTGACTAAAAACATTTTAAACACAAATATGTAAATATTGAGCTGCATGTAATTCATGAATATAAACTTGTTAATGAAATTACAGGTTTCAGTTACCCGTCATGTAATTACCACAATATATTATGAATAAGTAGGCCGTCACGTGGTTGGTATGTCATGTCTTAGATGAGAACCCTGCTGTCACATTTATTTATGTATGTATTTAGTTACTTGCCAAGATCAGTCTTGTACAACCAAGGGGAGTATTTCCCCTCTGACAGCCAAACTGGATCAAAACCTGTCATCCTGTGATGACTGGACATTTGATGCTTGTCAGGGGCAGCACTTCGAGCTAGGGATGGGTATCGTTAAGGTTTTAACATTACTACTTTTATCGATACCACTTATCGATCCGGTAACATCGGTACTTTTGTTGTGTTTTTAATAAAAACAAAAACAAATTGAGAACAGAATTTTTATTTTTAAATGTAAAATAAAATAATTATCTATAGCCTAACAAACAGCAATGTTTGAGCAAATATATATTATACAAACAAAATAAAATCAAATAAATAATTTCTTTTGTAAAAGAATGTCCAGTGCTTTAAAGCAACACAGTTGGGACAGGTAGACTGCAGAAGAACTGGGCTTAAGTTATACATGTCTGAAACTACTTGCAATGTACACTACAAAATGTTAGTGTATGTATTTCATCACTACAAATTCATTATTAGGTCATTTCTACTTTATCATTTCTTAATAAGCATAGTTTATTCTTATTCATCTATTTGTAAATGCAGTACTGTAAAGGCATTTTAATGTCTATGATTTATTTAGCTTACTGCAGAAAAATACGTGTAGGTTATTCATAATTTAACTGAACGTGATGTATTTATTAAATTATTAAATACTAATTTAGAGAGACCTTATAGGATGCTTATGTCATTGTTATTTGGGAAGACTGCTAGCATATGTATCTGAGGAGGTGGATGATGAACTAACTAGGCAGTCGAAAACTTTGCTTCTCTGTCCGCATTATGATGAACTTTTTGAAAGATGTTTTGACGGATTGCTTGTGTTTCCGCCCTTACAAGCTAAAATCTTGTTGCACGTGTTGTAATGATCATTGTCTGCATCCACTCGAGTGAAATGTAAACATACTTTAGACCGTTTGGTTCTCTCCGCCATCGTCACTCTATTAAGCGTGAGCTTTTCGTGTTGTGTAGCTTGCCAAGGCGCACTCAGTGCACTCGCTCAGGGACAGACAGGGACATTTCGCGCATGATGGATAAAAATGCAGCTAAATGTCTAAATAGGCTATTATCGTGAAAATTAGAAATGGTTGGACAGTTAAAATGCGCAAGATAACATTTATTTAGCATTAATAAACAGGACATGTATTTTCTTAATTTCTCCAGTACCGAAAGCAGAACCGATAGCGTCAGAGCTTATTGATACTTCGGTCTTTCATAATTTAGCACCGGGGCTAATTTAATATCGGGTTTCGGTACCCATCCCTACTTCGAGCAGGAGAGCTACTCCGGCTGCTACTCGCAGTAGAGCAAGTGTTGTCATCCTCAGTTGTTCCCTGTGAGTGCGCGCGTGCGCACTCATTGGGATAATTGTAAACGCGCAAACACAGACAAAGACATGCCATCGTGGAAATAAGATAAATAACATAATACTCAAGGGCTATTTAGTTTGTTTAATAAAATAACAAATTGTAATCTGGCGCTATAAAGAAAATCAAATCAAATTTACTTGACCTTCAAGGGGGGCAGGTTGAGCCGTTAGGGTGGCGGGGCGCCCCCCTTATATAATGGTAGGGGAAACACTGGGGTTAATCACCGTTGCTCACGGCGTATGCTATTGTCAGAACATAAACCGTCACATGGGCATTGTGCTGCGTTGTGGGCATAAGAAAAGTGCTGTGTATCAGGTCAAACGGTTTACATATTTCACAAGTGTCTTTTATAGAAACTCATTTTTCGTGTGTGTCTTTTAATCTGTGTGATTGGGGAATAGGAAGGGTAGGCCGTTAGATGGCCACATGAAGTCAACACATGTCAGTCATGTCTGAAGGATATGCGACTTCCCCCGGGGGGCGGTAGCAGAACAGAGGGTGACCCCGACACTTTGAAATCCTTCCTCTGTGTCGTCTGTATCTCATTATGCTCCTGCTTTCAGATTCAACCTCCTCCTTTGATTCTCTCTGTCTCATTCATATACCCAACAAATCAGTCCTTCCATCCATCCATCATTCATCCAGCTAGCCATGCATCTTTCTTTTCATTCACAATTCATCAACCTCTTACTTTCTTTTACTCCTCTTTCTTCTTTCTCTTTTTTTCTTTTGCTCTTTTTTTTTCTGTATTTATTTATTTCCCTTTTTCTTTTGCTCCTTTTGTCACTCTTCCTTCACTTGTTCAGTTTTTTTCTTTTTCACTCTTTCTTTCAGTTTTTATTTATTTATTAATTTATTCATTTCACTCTTTCTTTTGCTCTCTCTGTTTTTCTTTCTTTCTTCCTTTCTTCTCTGATCTGATTGTTTATGTAATGCATGATGCTTTTTGCTTTTCAATCTCATGTGTTTTGCTCTTCATCTGTCCTTATCATCCTCATCTCTGGCTGATTACATGTTTGCTGTAATTTCTGGATGTGACACGTAAGCCTCAGTGTATTGTTTAACACTTCTCATTTAATAAATTTTGTTTTAAGCACAAATCTTGTTTTTTGTACCTATATGACCTTATTAACTGGTGCAAGACAGAAGTTTTTTAAGCAGATCAAACGTTAATATCTTTATGGTTCTTGCGCCAAAAACATAAATCAGGATTATTTGTACATTTGATCAACATTATTGCCAACCTTAATGCAATGAATGTTATATTCATATTTCTGTAAAAATGTGAATGTTTATGAAATGGGTGACACTAAAGAGATTAAAGATAAATAAAACTACAGACCTTTCCATCTTCAAGTGTATTTAGTTTAATGTATTTTCTTCCTACTCTTTGTAGTGGAACATTAATCAGATTTATACCTCCATAAATAAACTTTTTAAACAGTGGACATTTCTGTGTCCTATGAACAGCTTAATAGAAACTCTTAACGTGATCTGTTGAAGACCGGGAATACATTAACACCCGAACTAACAGTGAAGGAGAATATTCACAGCATCTTTTTTGTTCTCCATTTTAGAACCCCAAATTCCAGGAACCCGTTACACTGGACTTTCTGGATGCTGAACTAGAAAATGATATTAAAGTTCAAGTAAGTACCACATATATATTAACACAAGCTTTTCACAGGTTACCAATTATTTAGGGTGCTGCAAGAGAAATAATTAAAAACTTCTGAGATTTGAATTTGCATATAAATACTTGCAGATGTGATGCTGGATTTGCTGTATCACAGTGATCAAAGGCCAAGTTAAAGAAGCATTTATCTTTTTTCTTTTACTCCATTTGGCATTTAAAAAAAAAAATTCAAATAAAAGTTGAACCAGCCCAGCCAGCAATGAGATAAATTGTATTGTTGTGTTATTATATTATAAGCAAAAACGACTTTGTGGGGAAATACTCTTGCCTTTGTGTGAAGCATTGCATTGATGGTGTGACATCATGTTACAAGACATGAAAAAGATTACAATTCCAGCTGCATAGAATGATGAAAATGGTGTGTTTAGACCTGGTCATGTGTGTGTACATGAGTGTTGACAGATAAAGCATTATTCCTCTGATAGAATAGACTAAAACTTACCATAGTCTGTGTTTGTTATATGTTCTCTCATGGGTTGATTTCTATTAAAGCCACTTGTAAATTCTTACCCATACAGAACATTTCCGTACTGAAATCCACCCATTTGTGCCTGCAACATCTTAGCTTGCATTACAGTATGCATTATGGGTGGATTCAGTGCAGTCTTTTAGTGGTTGACATAATGCCTTCTCAAACAGCTCATCTAGCATCTATTTACAGGGTAAAACGTGCATTACGATAGGCTCGTTGTACCAGCGAGGAAATATAAAACATTTGTACATTTGGAAGATTGTTTTATCCAAAGACACTTGCAGTGCATTCAGACTATACATCTCAATGTAACCCATGACCGTGGTGTTGCTGGCCTTTTATTTAATACCATGGTAGTGGAAGATACTGTACTGTTTTTTAACCTTACCATAGTAAATACTATAGTATACTACATTATTTACCATATTGTATTGATTTATTATAGTTAATTTACAGAATACCATAGTATACTACAGTAAATAAATTATACTGGATTATAAGTAGGGATGTCCCGATCAGGTTTTTTTGCCCTCGAGTCCGAGTCATTTGATTTTTAGTATCTGCCGATACCGAGTTCCGATCCGATACTTCTATAATACATAAAAAAAGAATAAAGAAGAGCGAAGAAACAGATCCAGGATGTTCCTTATTTTTTATTGAATTCACCTTATTTTAACATTCAACAACTCTGTTAACAAACAGAGCACTTCTGTGAGGTAGCTTGAACAATCAAGTAATAAATAACATAAATTCTTCACTTTTGGACTTTAGTGCAACAGTAAATATAAAAAAAGTCTAATATAAAAACAAATAGCACCTCAACTTAAAATACCAGGCAGGCATTTAAACAAATAAAAAAATAAAAGTGCCACAGTGTTTGCAAAGCCAGTAATGTGCTTTTAGGAACTGCACTTCTAACTCTTACTGCGCACGCGTTGCTGTTTCTGTGTGAGTTAAGAGGTCTAACTCTGTGCCACCACATAACTATAGATGTGTTCAAAATAATGAGAATAAGTCGGAGCCTGTGGCCGAGTGGACAGCGCTCCAGACATATATAGCAGCGCCGCGCTCGCTCTGGCGACGCTGAAGTTCGAATCCCGGCTCAGCCGTTCTTTCCTATAAAACAATAATGAGAGTATATATACATATATATCCGAGTCCTGATCGGGAGGTAACTTCCGATTCTGATCGAGTCTGAAACCACGTGGTCGGGCCCGATTTCCAATCACGTGATCGGATTGAGACATCCCTAATTATAAGTACTATAATATATTGTGGCAAGTTTCAATTTATATAGTTTATACATATACATATACATGTATATATATATATATATGTATGTATGTATGTATGTATGTATGTATGTATGTATATATGTATATATATATATATATATATATATATATATATATATATATATATATATATATATATATTTATTTATTTATACAGTACTGCAGTAAATGCTACAGTAAACTGCAGTATTTACCTCAGTTTATCTGTTAGCTATAGTGAATACTATAAAATATTGTACTATACTATAGTAAATAAACTATCCTACAGTAAATGGCCATAATATACTATAGTGTGCTTCAATTAGTACCTGCTTTAGTGAATAGCATAGTATACTACAGTATTTATCACGGTTTCTCCATTTACTGTAGTTATCACTACAGTATACTGTAGTATAGTACGGTAACTATACTATTATATGTATTACTTTATTAATAAAAAAAAACTATGGTGTTTTTTCGAGTTGGTTCTGACTTCTCCCCGTCTTCTTTCAGATACGGACACAGATGATTGACAGAGTTCCCGGAGAGAAAACCATAAAAACACTTGTGAAATCACAGGATGAGGTTTGTAGATCTTTCATAATGTTTTGGCTTCACCATACATGTCCATTTCTTTCTCATGTTGTCTTTCTGTCTTTTTTTACAATATCAGAGATACATCGATCATGGGATTAGGACGTACACCTGGGCACCTGTTAACGCTACGGACTACAGGTTTGTACATATACTGTTAAGTGTGTGTTGAAGCGATGTCATTGTTTTAACATTCGTAAGTATCTGTAAAACACATTTTCTTTTTTCCATTGTGGGTGTTTCGTCAGCCTGGCCTTGGTCTTGCCTGAATACAGTCTGCATTACATCCAGGCAAACCTAGGAAACACTATAAAACAAGCCATGTGTAAGTACTGTCTGTTCACCCAGAACACACAAACCTGGTCAACACGTGAAGCAAACGCACCATGGTACTGTCATCTACTAAGATCAGATCGAGTCTGCTGTGTGTGTGTGTGTGTGTGTTTGTGACCTCGATTGTCAGGCCTGCTCTCTGTATTAATCTGGGGTCCAGCTGGTCTCCACCCATCCTGAGCAGTGTAGCCAGGCTTTTGATCTGACTCTCCCCAGCACACAGAGGCCCCGGCTGGGAAGAGAGACTGCTGTACTCCCTCCCCTCTGGACATACGCAGCCGTTCAGCTCATTTGAGTAACGGCGATGTACATTACTAGACAGTTCCTCACACATACATTTATTGTTCCCCAATCTACATGCACAGTGCTCTTTTTTGTATTTTAGTGCAAGGTTTAACTTGAATCCAACCTCTTAAAAGTTTTTCCTGTTCCTTTCTGTCTTTCTATATTTAAATCACACAGCACAATGGGGCAAGTACATTCCTTCTGTCTTTTTCTGTACTTTTTGTTTTCTCGATTTCTTTATCGTATTATGTACTGTATCGTGAGCACGTTATTTATGCATGCATTTTTGCACGTTTTCTACAGTCTTTGCATGATCTGTGTGTGAATCTGCAAGCCGCTGAAAGTTTTTGGTGCTTATGCATTTAAAAACTAACTTTAAGTTTAAAAGCATAAACTATAGAAATGAACAGATTACAAATAACAGATGTCAAAATAGAGCTTTACCTCTTTTTTGAATACATTGTGACTGGCAAAACAATGCTAGTGTGTTCTGTGTGTTTCCCTGAACGTTGATAGATGGTTGCCAGGGTGTTCTCAGGTCCCTACTTCATTGCAAGACTTTGATTTTATGTTTAGAAAAGCACTCAACAAACCACACATTTTGAGTTGTCATGTTCATAACGTAAACCTTGCAGGATCAGTTTTGCACCAACCCGTAATACTTAGGAAAAAATCTTTAAGTATAAACAATAGTAGTTGTGATGTTTGTCTTACTCAAATTATTTCTGGCAACACAGAGGCCAAGGAACAAAAAAAGGATGTGGAGCTTTAAGACAAAAGTGTATTTTTCCCCTCAGTGTTCATCAGTGTACTGTAATTGTTTTAGCATAACACTGCATCGTAAGAGCACATGGCTTTAAGTTTAGTCATTACAAGCAGGAAAGCCAAGAAATGAAACTGTATCTTGTGAAAGAATGAGTACAAGCAGGTTTTGGAGCCACAAAACATGACTGAAGGTCACACTGTGGCTTGTAAGCAGTAAAGCTCAGCTACTTGAGGTAGAAAGCTTTGGCCACACCAGCGGCCACAGGAATGTGATGTCGAGTATGAGCCGGAGCTCTTCACCGATCCGTATGAAACGGTGCCAGTTGTAGTTGGGTGTCTAAGTTATTAAGTGTGTTTGGGGGTGTGTTAATGTGTTAATATTTTTGATTTTTGCGGTGTGTGGCTACTGCAGATATGTGTGTGCTTTCTCCCTCCCCACCAAATGTTTCTCTCTTATTTCTCGTCGTAAAGAGCCTGGCACAGATTTACGGGCTCGTAAAGAGGCAGGTCCATATGGTTATTGAGAAGCGGCAGATCTGGGGTCAGGTCTCTGCGTACCCTCTCTGGAGTTTTGCGGTGGTCTCGGAGTGCTCCTGGATGCCTTGACTCTACGTTCTGGGAGCTCCACGGGGCTTGTTTGACCAAAGAGTGTAAACTTCAGACGGCCAGAACGAGAGAAGTGTGGCTTTTGGGAGCCGTGTAGAGCAAATAATGAGAAGAACAGGTGAACGCAGAGTTCTCTCTAGGGACGTGTCCTTACGGCTGGTCGTAACTGAAACCCGTGATGATGGACTCTTGGACCTGGCAGAACCACAAGGAGACAACAAGTTCAGAGTTTCACATGTGTTTGTCACCAAGTACTAAAATGTTTTTGTTAGATCGCAGTTGACGAGAGAAATCGGTGCTAATTAAATTGACTGCAAACCCGCTGACCGCAGAGCACACACAGACATAAACTTGTGGACACGTCTCGCTGTGCCTCTCTGTGTGTTATCAGCGAGTGAAAACCGGGTCATTGTGTTTTTGTGATCGGAAGCTTTGCTAATGGCAATGACCCCCACGCATGCAGTAAGAAGAGCAACGCTAATGAGAACATGTGTACAGACACACATCACATATTACACAACTTTTTTTGTACTTCACTGTATAATGATATACAGTATCCGTCCAATCAGCTGTCAGATATTAGTTAAAGGGATGGGTTACCTAAAAATTCGTTCATCATTTATTCACCCTCATGTAATTCCAAACCTGTATGACTCTTTCTTCTGCAAAACTCAAAAAAAATATTTAAAATCAAACAACATTGACCCCCATTGACTTTTATATGGACACAAAACTACTGAGACATTTCTCAAAATATCTGTTTTTGTGTTCGGCAAGTGAAAGTCACGCAGGTTTCATGCACGATGTAAGGGTGAAAAAATACTTTTTTCATTTCTGAGCGAAACAACCCTTTAAACCTCCCAGACTTAACATGTTTGTCAATAATCTCCTGTTTAAACTAACATTGAAAGTAGATTTCTACATTTTTTACAATAGTGTCTAATTTGCACACACTATAAAAAAGTATGTAAAGTGGATCTAGTTCATTTTGTGTTCTTATTTTCTTATTGGTCCGTTGGGGGTTGTACAGATGTAATAGCCTCAGAAACATCTGCCGGGATTACGATGTCAATGTTATGTAAACCCAAAATCAACAAAGTTATTAGACGCATATGAGTAATTTGGGCAATTGTCTCAAATCTGTTGTAAAATATATTTTGTCTGATGGCTTTGTTTGGAGAATTGCATTGCACAATCACATCTGTCAGTTTTTTAAATCTCTTTTGCTCTGCTTTGTGTAATTTGGTGTATTCATTTGGCTGGTTCAGTACAAATCTGGAAGTTTCAAATCTGGTTTTGTTTTTCCCACATTACTGATGTTTTGAGAGAGAACAAATAGTCCTTAAACTTACTGACTTGCTTTTTTTGCTAATGACACACATTGTATGCCAGTTTGTCGATCTTTGCGTTATTCGATGTCTGTTTAAAGCATTAGTATTAGTGTTGCATGTCTGCCAAAGTGTTCGCTCACTCCCATCATAACTCTATAACTCTGTGTGTGGAATGGAAAGAGTCATCTATATCTATTTCTTCACCTCTGGAATCTCAGACACGACTCTCTGTTGTCTGTCCAGGCTCTGGCTTCATCTCAAAGTGTTATCATGTGCATGTTTTATATACAATTACTGTGTTCAGAATATCACATTTAGTGTTGGATGGTTTTTGGGACTGTGACGATGATAAAACTTTATCTTCTCTCTTTCTGTTCTCTGATTGGTCGGATTTTCACAACAGGGCACAAGGGCAAGTACTGCACCCTTATCTGATCTTCACATGTTATTTCAAACTTTCATCACTATGTTTTTAGCATCATTTGTTTTGGTTTTATTTGCATGGCTTTTTTTGTCTGATTAATGTGTTTTTATAATTAAATTTTGATACTTTTTAGCAGTGTGTTTGCCATGACGTATTGTGTGAGTCTCACGAAAGCTGACAAAAGTGTCATATTACATCCCTAAATCGAAGGAAAATGTGTGGCATAAAAAATTAAGCCTACATCATGGTCTTTTTAAAGTAACATGTTTCATAGCAGCCTTTTCATGTCAGTAACGCATGTAAAAAAAAAATATTTTTAATAAAAAAATGAAAATCTTATATGATTTTTGACAAGTCATTCCTCTAAGATTCAGCTATAATTCCTTTATTTATAAAAAAGTTTATTTACATTTTGTTTATTACCGCTTTAGGATTAAACAAGCCATTTTCTCCCTTCTAAGGTGTTGAGTGTTCTATTAAATATATTTCACATAAACATGTCTTTCTTTCTCTCTCTAGTCTCTGAAACCATGCAGCAGGAGAAATTTGAGGAGTATGGGTACACCTTTATTGCACCCAGGTAACACACATTCACACAAACACACACAGAGCAGAGACGCAGACCTCCCGCAGGCTGTGCTCGTGACAGGTTTATACGGGTTTATCTATTGGTCTTTGAAGGCTTGTAAATTCACACCTTTGGATTCATAATCTGTCTTCTTAACAATGGATCTGACAGACACTGAAGCACACAAATAGTTTGCCTGATACTTTACTATTTATATATGCAGAACGAAGCTGTCGAGATTTCACTACACGATTAATTTGGCTAAAAGAATTCACTGTAACAGTATTATCATGATATTCATTGCAATGTGTAAATCAGTAATGCTATCAGTCAAATTCATCTTTAATTGTGTTTAATTTGTGTTTTATCTTTTTTGGCCAATGCATCACACTTAAAATACAGGTGTAGAGAGAGAGAGAGTTTGGGATCGTTGTGTAACACAATATGGTTAATCGTGGTTTTTAATATCACTGGTATATTGTGACACCCCAATTCATAACTTGATGATTATTTTTATATAATTAATAACATCTTGTTTTTTCAGGGAATACTGCAAGGACCTTAAAGTCTCAACCAACAACACTCAGTTTCTGATGGACTTCAATGAATACATAGACAGAAAAACCCCTAATGACCCAGCGTGTAAGTTTTTTGCACATTTATACAGCAGAAACAAACTGAAATGAGAATGTTTACATGGCAACACGTCCAGGTTAATTGTGACGTCGGTGACATTGATCTGCATGACTTATGTCACCCTTTTAACCCCTTCAGACCCTGTGTGCATTGAAATGGACATCACATGTTTTTTGAGTTAAACCAAAACAATTTCATGTTTTAATATTATTCATAATTCTTAATCGCAGATTGAAGAAAATCATATAAAACAAAAGTTTGCACAAATTTAGATTTTTGGATTTATTTCTATATTAGAGAAGAGTTAATATCAACTGGTTCACTTTTTTTAGCACCAAAAAATGAAGCGGTTAAAAGCATTTAACAAAAAAGGGCAGATCTAAAGACCAACGCTTTTTAACCAAATAAGCTCAAGGTCATATTTATTAGATCTATGAAGTCAGTTTCCTTCAAGCTGACACTGCTGACCCAATAGAGTTTGTTAAAAAAATTTTTACAGAGTTTATAAAAAAGTAATTTAACACTAACAATCTTCTTGTTATGACTTGTTTTGCTGTAAAAAGCGTGCTTATTTATTTAAGTTTCAAAGTACACTTGTTTTTTGTTACCCGATCCAAAGACTATCATACATTTTTAAGTGTGGCTTAAGTTTACAAAGTCTTTTGGGGGCTTTGTACAGCACTACTCTGCCTTTTACAAACATAACTGCGGTGGGACTCATCAATACATGATGAAGTGATATTAAAGCGAGAGGTTTTGGATTACTCTTTCGCAGTCGCTGACTCAGGTTGATTCCCGCTCGAGTGATGTCAGAGCGTGTGGCTATCGTGCTGTCTGTGAAGGTGACCTCTGTCAAATCTCTGTTTAATGGCTCGGGATAATTGATTAGTTTGGTCTGTAATGAGCCTGATGCTCATGACTCACTGGGTTTTCTGTAAAGAGATGCTATCACAACAGAACAGATATTAGTCACTCGCAAAACACACCCAGTGTTTGTTCACTTTTTTGATGACTCAGAAAGAAAAATAAAGGCATATTACTTGGATCTTTAGGAATAACAAGTGCGTCACTAAAGTGAGGGCTCCCTCTGTCCTACAATGTTTTCATTATTTTTTATCCTGAAGTTCACATAATACATTGATTGTACATTGAGAACAGTTGTATTTTTCTTTTACGTGCACCCTTTAGAAAATAACAGGCTGCTTTTTCTGTCCTTTATTTTTTCTTTTTGTCTGATAACCATGTCAACTTGGCATTTTATCCTTTGTCATTAAATTTTATTTCAGCAATTTTATGTAAATCTCGAATGAGCCTCTGTGGATTTTATGACCACCCTCAGCCATATTGGTCATCATTTGTTTTGATGTCACAACCACGTTGGTTGTCATTTCCATAAGTGTTTTCTCTCTGCTTTTGTATTATATTAGGTAACGTCAGTCTCGTGAACCGGCTACTGCTGGACGCTGGTCTCACAGCCGACCTTGTCAAACATTGGAAGGAGCAGAACATGTAAGTTTAGAGCTTTACAAATATAACAACATAGAAGACTCATTAGAAATATTGTTTGAATTAATTTGTCACGGAGATGAGTTTTAAATTAAAGCCAAATATTCATGTCGTCAGGCCAGAGAGACGTCTTCATTTAAGTTCCGAGTTCAAGCTGTATTTAAAATCTTATTTTCAAAGGGTGTAGCAATTAATAGCTGAAGCTGGAATTAAAGATCATCATGTTTCCAAAATATCACACTGAAGAGTGACCTCATTCTTCCATTATGGTCAAATTTTTTGGGAAACTTATCGGAGCCTTATTTTAAGAAATCCTTGAAATCCTTATTTTCTTAAAAAACATGTTTGAAGTAATTGAATTTAATCTTAGGAATTTTAAGTATTGGAATAATTTAACAAAGTGCTGCGGCTCAGTAAAATTTCTTGTTTATTTTTGTGGTCCTTGGATATATAGAGCGTTAAAAATAATCTGATTTAAGAACATGATGTCTGTTGACCTGCTGCAGGTTCTTAAAAGGGAACTTGCTGTTACTTGGAGAAATGGAGGCAATGTTCTGTTAAACTGAGGGGGATTATATAACAAAATGCTGAACATGCTGTCTTTGTTTTTCATTAGAGAAGGAGTTCTTGCCCGGTTTGTGGCTACAGATGGAGGCATTACACGTGTGTATCCAAAAAGGTAAAGTTCCATTCATAGTTTTGTGAAACCCGCAGCTCTCGTTCCCCATGTGGAGAGATGCAAAATTCTTTACGATCTTTTCGGTGAGCCCTTCGGGGGTTGAGTTTGACACTGAAAGAAAAAGCGAGAGAGGATGTTACAGAGGATGTGTCTAGTACACGGTGACTCTTTGAAAATTCTTATGGGGCCATGTGCTGTGCTCTCTCTCTCTCACACACATTTTTGTCTTTATTAACTTTAATCCATAACAGCGAGTGCTTGAGTTTATAAACTTACTCTTGTGGTGTGAAACAGCAGGGTGGTATTAAAGAAGCTCGATCCGTGCAGACATTCACAACTTGCAGGAAGTACATATTTAGCTGTGTGTGTGCGTGTGTGTTTGTGTGTGTGTGTGTGTGTGTACAGGTGTGGCTATACTTTTATAAATGCAAAACATTTCCTTAATAATATTGTAAAACGTGTCGAAAATAGCCTTTAAATACATTTGAAGGAGTCACATTAGGCAAATCAATATCAATAGGTTTGACAGAGATGATGGTACGTTCTGGTAAAACTGTATGTGTGTATAAAGTTGTTTCTGAAGATTTTAGATAATTTGTCAATTTATAGATTTGGTGGTCCACTAAAGGCCCTATGAAAATATTGTTTATTTTCTATTTGCTTCTACTTCTTAAAATTGACAAATTTACAAGCGCTTCAATATTAATACACTGCATCTTTCTGTTTTAATAGGGAATCCATCAAAACTTTTAAAACTCTTACAAAACTCTTTGTTTTTTTTGTAGTTTTATTGTTTGTTTATGATTCTTAATTTGTGGTTTTATAATCAGCAGCATATTTTTATCCATATTTTTGATTATTATTATTCCACGCGCTTACTCACTTCACTCTATTTCACCACTTCGCCACTCACCGCTTCGGCTCACACACTTTTGTTTACTCACACACTTCGCCACTCACTCGCCGCTTCACACTTGCTTGCTTACTTCACTCACCGCTTTCGCCACCGCCACACACTTACTTTGCTTACTCACACTCGCCGCTTCACACACTTACTTTGCATTATTTCACACGCCGCCGCCACACTTTGCTTACGCCGCTTACTTTACTTGTTACTTACACACCGCCGCCACACACTTACTTGCTGTTTACTCACGCTTCGCCGCTTCACCACTTGCTTACTTTCGCCGCATTCTAACTTGATTACTTCACATGCTCGCCGCCACACACTTCTTGTTTTTACACACGCTTCACTCGCCGCTTTCACACACTTAATTTACTTGCTTACTCACACACTCGCCGCTTCCACATTACCTTTACTTTGCTTTTCATTACACCACCGCCGCCGCTTCACCTTCTTTACTTCACACACGCCGCTTCACATACACTTACTTGCTTACTCACACACTCGCCGCTTCACACACTTACTTGCTTTACTTCACACACTCGCCACACACTTACATTTACTTACACACCTTGCGCCACACACTTATTGTTTACACGCCGCCGCCGCCACACACTTACTTGTTTACTCACACTTTCCGCTTCACACACTTACTTGCCTTCGCCGCTTCACACTTGCTTACTTCACACACTCGCCACACTTACTTGTTTACTTCTCACACACTTCGCCACACTTCTCGCCACTACACTTCGCCACACTTCACACACTTACTTGCTTACTCACACACTCGCTCGCTCACACACTTACTTGCTTACTCACACACTCGCTCGCTCACACACTTACTTGCTTACTCACACACGCTCGCTCGCTCACACACTTACTTGCTTACTCACACACTTCGCTTCGCCACACACTTACCGCTTACTCACACACTCGCCACCTTCACCGCTTTTTCTACACACTCGCCGCCACACACTTACTTTTGCTTACTTCACTTCGGCCGCCGCCACACACTTACTTGCTTACTCACACACACTTCGCCGCCACACACTTATTTGCTTACTCGCCGCCACACACTTACGCCAGCTTCACACACTTACACACTTATTTACTCACACACACTTCCGCCGCTCACACACTTACTTTGTTTACTCACACACTTGCTTTCACACTTCACCTCCGCCACACTTCCGCCACCACACTTATTTGCTTACTTCACACACACTCGCCACACGCTTTCATTTGCTTATTTCACACACTTACTTGCTTTTCACACGCTCGCCGCCACACACACCTTTACTTGCTTACTCACACACTCGCTCGCTCACACTTACTTGCTTACTCACACACTCGCTCACTCACTCGCTTGCTTACTCACACACTCACTCGCTCGCTCACACACTTACTTGCTTACTCACTCGCTCACACGCTCGCTCGCTCACACACTTACTTGCTTACTCACACGCTCGCTCACCCGCTTATTCACAAACTCGCTCACTCAGTCACTCACTGTTTCTCTTTCTTTTACTCTCTCTCTCTCTCTCTCTTCTCACTTTCTCTTTAACACTCTCTTTCCCACTTTCTTTCTCTTTTACTCTCTCTCTCTTCTCAGTGGTGGGGAGGAATGGGGTGAGAATTCCGAAACCTATGATTCAAGTTTTTACAAAAGGAGTTTGGACAACGACATATACATCTTCACTGCCCCATATATCAACAGTAAGAAACACACACACACACCTCTCCTCTACAGTCTCCTGCTCTCTGTGGCGTACTGCTCTGATAAGACAGCTGTTAATCTACTTGAAACATGCACCTACAGATCTCTCGCCAGGATCGAGTAAGCTTACATTACTGGGGGATTACCGTTCAATGAGACTACCTCACATTCATGCATGTGTGGTCTGCGGCACTAACACACACATAAGCACCCGTATGCCAAAACACAAGCCCATGGGAATGCCTGGCCATCGTGTTTATAGGAGGTTTCATGCTAACGTGAAAAGCAGATCTCTCTTAGTATCACATGTAGCATGTTGCCTTGGCAGGTAGTACAGAAAGAGCGGCCAAAACTGCATCGCAGAAGTTTGGATACTAAAAGCATGTCTGTTAGGATTAGTTAAAATAAAACAGAAGGAGAAAATGTCTGGCCTGTGTTGTAAATTCATGTGTTGTTTTTAGCTGTTTGTGCTGTTTTTTCCTCTGAAACAGAGAGCAGAGAGTCTGGTTATGAGTCTGGTATCTTGGTTAGTAAAGCAGTGGATGTGGAAATTGATGGAGCAAAACTAAAACCAGCAGGTGAGCACATACATTTCCATCAATCACATTTCCCATGATGTCTATGGTCACAAGCATTTTTTTAATAAATCATCTTAAATCGTGCAAAACATATAACATTTTTCAATGGTTCGATTCATTTTATATGTCATTAGAGGTGTCACAATATACCAATAACATGATAAAAAAGTAATGACTATCAATATTGTTTTAATACTACACATATGAAAATATTGTAAATTATTCATCAACCATTTACCATTTTACCTTAAGAGCCGCAATACTAAGAAACTGTGTGATTTATTAAGCCATAAAAAGAGAAAACACAAATAAACAAAAATTTAAGTTGATTTTGTATTTTTTATTTCAATAGATATTGATAGCATCATTATTGTAGATTGTTTTTGCCACACAGATTTTGTGCTGAAAATCTGATATTATGACTAACAAGTGTATAATGCTTTGATCATAATCAACATTAATTGAAGCCATCATTGGAGTAATTTTAGTCTCACCTCAAACTGGTCCCTCTCATTATAATTTTTGGACGATAATTTTTTACCATCCAAACAAAATGTGTATGTTTTGTTATCATACAGTGGTGGGCGTCAAGCTCAACGTGTCCGCCTGGATGAACAGCTTCATAAACGCCACCACAAAGAAAAACGTAAGCGGATATAACCTCATTTCTTTATCATCCCATGTGAAAGCTGGTTAGTCACAAATGCAGATGGTCGATATTGCTGTCCGAGAGCGGAGATGAATTGACTTGATTTAATAAGGGATGTTGAAGGCCGTTTCATGAATTCTTGGTTCTTTATTTTCTCTCTGCAGTGTAAGGATGAGATCTGTGGGTGTTTGAGGAATGATAAGGTACGACCCGACTACTTCGTCCTGCTATGAGACTGCCTGTTAAATGTTCAGTAGTTGGTTAAATAACTTTGACTGTTTTTTTGATGAATGATTGTTTTTACTTTTTAGCAAGTGGACTGTGTGATTCTGGATGATGGTGGATTTCTGCTTATGTCCAATCAGGATGACTATATTGCACAGGTAACAAAAACTTTTGATATTTTAATATCAGTGAATTGTTTGTGGTGTTCCAGTGTTGTATATGTAGTTTAGATGAAGAAATAATTCTTGACTTGATCCTTGGTCTCTGTAATGTTCAGATTGGTCAGTTCTTTGGGGAAGTGGACCCTGTTCTGATGATCACTCTGGTCAACAATTCACTGTATTCCTTTAATAAAACCTACGACTACCAGTCGGTCTGCGACCCAGAGAGGGAAACTAAAGCTGCTGCCGGACTTCGATCTATTTATGTGGTAAGAATCACAATACAAAATAAAGGAGCTAGTTAGAACTGAAAAAGGTTTCACATCTTAATGGTTTAGGAGAAACTTTAGGTTCCACAAAGAACTTTTTTTAACTTCCATGTTCTGGTATTTCAAGAAACACAGAATGCTGAATAATCTATAAAGTTAATTACTTCATATGTCTTACTGTTAGTTAGTTAGTTAGTTAGTTAGTTAGTTAGTGTACTTTTTAAGGCCTCAAGAAGAAAATAGCAAAAGGGTTTGATATAAGAAATAACATGCACATTAAAGATTTAAACATATAGACACATATTTAAAACACAATAAACAATTAATTTGAAGTGACAATTTACACAAAAATAAAAAACAAATTCTTTCCAAACTTGTATGAGTTTGTTTTTTGTGTTAAACATTATTTTGCATTATCTCTGAGCATTTCTTTTATTACTTTAAAAGCATACTGTGACTTTTAAAGCTCTTAAAGGGACAAAAAGCAAAATATCCATGCTTAAAGTTACATATTACTATATTGCATGCATGTTGGTTTCATTTAATAAAAACATACTTTAGTTTAAGTTTAATTCCCCTCGAATTCTTATTACATAACATAAATTAAGAATCCTTTAAGAATTTAAAATTGCATCAACAATTTAGAAAATTAAGAAATTGATAGAGCAACTAAACATCAAAAATGGTTAAAAAAGGAAGTAAATATGGTCAATTTTAATGTTACGTTGACTGAATGTATAAGTGTTTGGCTTAATCTGGATGTACAGTACACATATAATATGTTTGTTTAATGTAAAATGAGTTTGTGTTTTCTTTATAGCCCACGATAGCAGATATGCTCACTGTCGGCTGGTGGGCTTCCACTGCCGTCTGGTAAGAAAACAACACATCACTCTATAAGAAACATCACAGATGATGTGTAAGGAGTGAGGTGGATGTGTTGTTGATTTGCGTGTCGTCTTTCATCTCTCTCAGGTCAATTCTGCAGCAGCTGTTGCTCAGTTTGACTCTTCCCAATGTTATAGGAACAGGTATGTTTCAGAACTTTTAAAGCTTTCATTTTTTTACAATTTCATGCATTTGACAGACACGTTTATCCCTACATTTGAGTTTCCTGTGAGTCATATGACCTAATATGTGTTTTTTAGCATACTCTGAAGAAGACCTCACAGATGCGTTCTTCAAAGAGAGCTGCATCACGGAGCAAACTCAGTATTTCTTTGAGAATGAAAACACATCTTTCTCTGGAGCTATGGACTGCGGGAACTGCTCCAGGTGAGGACCGTTTTTATGTTTGTATGCACATAAATCTATTTGCTTTGAATGTCCGTGTGTGTGTGTGTGTGTGTGAGGATGTGCAGATGATGTCAGCGTCCTCTTGCTTTCTAAACCTGGACGTTTGCTCATCCTGGTAAGTCATCTCTCCGAGGAATGACCAGCTCGGCTTTCCGTCTCTTCCTCGTCTCCTCTGCATGCTCCCTCATTCCTCAAATCAATCCAGCATCCCACCGGCTGTAAATCCCTCCAGCCGCACTGTTTAATGTAACACCACTAAAGCGAAACGTGCCGGGTGTGGGTGGAGGCGCTCGGCCTGACAGAAACTCTACGCCTTTTTTACGAGCCCCACGTGTGACTCTGCGTACGATAGTTTTTCTTCCATGTTAACTACTTTAGACATGTAAAGTTTAACAAGCGCCATAAAGAGGAATCCATTTGTGGGATCTCATGAGCTCAAGACCTGAGTTTCACCGTATGTAATTCAATCTGGTTCTGCGAGACATCCACACCAGCTCAGGGTGAAGAACGGCTGTACCGATCCAACAAAGGGACGGCTAAAACAGAACTTCAAGGAGACTTTTTCATAGTCAAAGTCATGTTTTCTTTAAGGAATAGAGATTTATCTAAAGTCTAGCTTGCTTCTTTAAGGGGGAAGTTCGGAGATTATTTACTCACTCTTATCTTGTTTCAAACATACCTGTCTGACATATACTTGTCTGTCTTCTGTGGAACACAAATAAAATATTTATGGTCTCTTTTTCATAAAATAAAGTTTATTTCTGTTTGCTGTGAACCTGCTGTGAGCTGAGGAAGATTTATAAAGTGCCTCTCCAGTCCTCTTTTTTTTTAAAGCTCAGCAATGTTCATTCTTTTTTTTTGTATGGTTGCAAATTATATCCTTGTGTTGTTTTGTGTTTTCAAATAGGTTTTCTCTCTCTCTCTCTCTCTCTCTCTCTCTCTCTCTCTCTCTCTCTCTCTCTCTCTCTCTCTCTCTCTCTCTCTCTCTCTCTCTCTCTCTCTCTCTCTCTCTCTCTCTCTCTCTCTCTCTCTCTCTCTCTCTCTCTCTCTCTCTCTCTCTCTCTCTCTCTCCCCCTCTCCATCATATCTATCTATCTATCTACTAAACTTCTTTAAAGTTTTGGACAACATGCACCTCTCATCTCACAGGTTATGTAGTATTTCAAAGAAGACGTTTGTCATTGAGACTGCGTAAATCCACCTGAAACACCCGGTCTGCCCTTATAACCTCTGCAGCGCTCATGAATAAAGCATTCCTCAGAGGGCAGCAGATGTGAGCCACTGAACTTTAAGACTCTGTTCTTCACTGTGACTGTCAAAGCCGCTTGTGTGTGTGACCCAATGACCGCTGTGATCTAAGACTTGTTTGCCCCGCTGAGCATGCTGGGCAGCAGTAAACAGGCTGTGATTGCAGAGAGAGCAGGTGATGTGTAACACAAGACTTTTGCACGCACATACTCACTTCCCTGCAGCCCGCCCTGTTTAAAACCCTGTGTCATTCTGCTGTAAAGAGAGGGAGGGGGACTGTAAAAGAGAACAAGAGAACGCTATAAAGAAAACCCGTTTGGTGATGACAGTACCTAACAAGCTGCCAACCGACGCAGATTTCCAATATAACATACTCATCTCCTGTTACTTTTGCTAAATACTTCCACACATGTTCAGATGGTATTGGATATTTGAGAGTTGTAATTGGTCTCTTACTAAACTTATGCAGACTTATGGTGATTTCTGAGTATTTTACCAGTATATATATGTTTTATAGTTGGATGGATGGATATAAAGATACAAAGATTAATTGATAAATGGTTATATAGATGGATGCCTAGGTATATGGATGTAATAATGAATGAGTGATCGAATAGATCGATATATGGATAGATGGCTGGATGAAAATGTATAGATTTAGTATGAATGGATGTTTATTTAGATGGATGGCTTAATAGACAAACATACAGTAAATATAGGTTTGTTTACATTAGTCTTGATGCGTCTTGAGCTTACATCTGCTTACTGTGCTTTAGAAATGTGTATAAACCATGTAACCTGCCCTACAAAAAGAACTTCATCTTTGACTTGATCATGGTATTGACATTGAGCTGTCTGTTTTCTTTTTCCCCAGAATGTACCGGGCAGAGAGGCTTCCTAAAACAAATTTGGTATTTTTGATCTCAGATGCTAAGAGTTCCTGTCTGTCCTGTGATCCCAAACCCCTGAGACAAGCAGAGCAGCCGTGTATCCTTCAAATAACACGATGTGTCCAAAACTGAGTTATGCTACTCGCAGTGGATCTCGGGAGATATTTAAAATGTTGGTCAAGGCAACAAGCCAGGATGCGTGAAGTAAATGTCTGACAGTAATGTTGCCTGCAAAAATATTTTTCAATATTAGCTTCTTAATAGAAGGTATTAAAAGGTAGACGAACAGATTTATTTTCTTGCCTCATTACATTCATAACTTTTATCGCACTGCAAGCAAAGCATTTGATTGATAAATCACAATTTCTTTACTTCATCTGTGTGAAAATTGAGAAGCGACTGTCTGCTCTGGCTATTGTCCTTATGGATTTCTTCCAGCCAATGGTCCCGACCCATGTGTGCTGGCCCAGAACCCTCGATACAGGAAAGGACCGGACGTCTGCTTCGACAACAATGTAGATGTAAGCTGAGCATCAACCCCAAATTTTATCCACTCCTCATTTGCTTTAAGTGACGTACTTTGCTTTTTTCTTTTATTAACACTCATTTCCTTTCTGTTTGCATGTTTAATGCTCATTGGCTGTTCATCATGCCTGTCACTGCTAGGATGAGCCTCTGTGTCCAATCAGTGGCTCCTCTGCTTTGGCTTCTTACCCGCCCATGATTTTGCTGCTCTTTCTGCTTTGTGTTTGATGGTCAGTTTCATCTTGCTTTGCTGTCATTCATCTCACAGAAAACAAATCAGGTTTGGATCTCAACAACAGTTCCATTGCATGGCAAGAGACTTTCACCAAGTTCGTATGGCATACAAGAAAGTCAATTCAGCAAAGTGTAAGGTTTATTGGAATGGCTACAGTAGGTACAGAAGCAGGACGTCTCTGCTTTCCTCCCGCTGTGACAGTAGGATGTGGATTCTCAGCTTGTTCCCTTTCTGTGGCATAAACATAGGAAACTCCAGATGCGTTTCCATTCTCTTGACAGCCACATTTATGATACGCCTATTCCCCTCAAACCCGGGACATCCCAAAACTTTCATTTCAGTCTGTCTTGCCAATCTGAGCTAAGAAGTATAAGCATGTATTTGGGTTTAGTTCAGCCAATTTCAGGTCAGTTTCAGTTACACTACCAGTCAAGAGTTTAGACACAATGAACTTAAATTTACTTGAATGCTTGAAAAATAATTGTGCCAACATATTAATTAATTTCTTGCATTAGAAAACTAAAATTGTATAAAAAAAATATTTTTGAAAACTTGGACCAATGAATATAAAAAAGCAGTCAATAAGAGTCCAGCATAGATAAATTCCTCCGGTTGAGACCTCAAGAAGCTGGTCAATAAAATGTCAAAAGTATGATTTTACAAATTCTAGATAAAGTGTGACTACTTTTGAAGATGATCAAGTATAACATATTGTTCATTTATTTTGGATGATTTTAGTCACAACATAATTCCCACAGTTACAATTGTTATTATTTTGTGGTTTTGATGAGTTTACTGCTATTCTAAAACATGGGGAAAATCCAAACAGATGAGTAAGTGTTTCCAAACGTTTGGCTGGTACAAAATATCTAACCATTTGATTTGAGATCCAACTTAAAACAGGTTTAGTCTTAAAAGGTATGCATGCTTGATAATCCACTTGATTTAAAATGTAATTTTCGACGACCCATCACGTCTGAACTGAAAGTGAACTGACTATATAATTATGTTTATGAGGGTCACTGATGTCTCCGCAGGAGGATGCTTCTGACTGCGGTGGGGTCTGCGGTTTGAGTCCATCCGTCTGGACGATGCTGCTTCTTCAGCTTCTTCTATTGTGGATGCTCACAGGAACCAGAACCAATTTCTCCTGACCACAGCAAATCTCCAGACGAGACGTGGCACAGCTTCTGACTGTACTCATATTTACTACTGAATAACTGTACATCATATGACCACCACAACCTACATTTGTCCATAACTCGACCCAAACATCCACACACTGCCAAATACTGCCCTGTAAGACCAGCCAAGAGACAAATATGCTTGTTTTTTTTACCTCGGGATACATCTTCAGAAACCATTTTAAGACCTTAGAAATGATTCAAGCAAACTGCACCTCTAGTGCCACATGCAGTCAAACAGAATGTGTCAGCAGACCACGTTACGGTCAGAGACGGTTCCCAGGACCAGCCTGGATCTGAATCACGAATGATTGAGATTAAGACTGTTCGGCTCAAATGAGCTTTACACCAGTGAGGTCAGTGATGTCACAGCCAAGCCCTTTAGGCCTATAGAGGCTTGTGTTTCCTGTTTAACTTTCTTTGGTTTAACTTTATTTAAAGCATTTAAAAGTGGATCGACTAAGATTTGGGGTATGTCATTGGATAAATCTCACAGAGAAATGTCTGGGTCATATTTCAACCCAAAGTGAGAAATGATGTTCTCGTGAAGTAAATGTGTGTTTTTTTAAGGACCATTATGATTTTTTGCATTGTGACATTATTAGCTAAATTCTGATGCAAAAATCTGTATTACAGTAATTTAAATGAAATAATAAAAATGATCTTTTCTAGGCGCACTGATATTTTTTAAATTTAATTTTCAAAATAAATTTTTTCTTAAATTATTTTTAATTATATTTAATTTATTTTTAATTATTAATTTTTATAGTAATAATAATAATAATAATAATAATAGGTATTATTATTACTATTATTATTTAAATATTGCTGTAATTTAAGTAAACAACAGTAATGTGAATGAGAGAGTGCATATGCTACTAAATAAAATTTGATAATTTGTCACAATGCAAAAAAAAAACCATACTGAAAGTTTAGAAGTTGTAAAGTAAAACATGACCTGGACATTTGACAAACAAGTGTGTGAGATTCACCTTGTATTTTTCATTAGTATAATTTTGTTACAGAGTTCTTTGGGATTTATTTTCCTCTGTTGCTAATTATAAACATCTCTAAAATTTAATGTTGATATGGACATCAAGCAAGTTTGACGTAACCACATGTGTCTGATAAAAACGCCAGTAAAAGTGCCATGTTTGAGTGTAACAATTTCGCTATGAAAAGATTTAACGTACGATCAAACCGCACATGAGCAGTGCATCATTTAATGTGAAACGCAGACGCAAGATTTCAGTTAGCATACCGAAGTCGCTTTTTTATCGTGTCAGAAGTCGCACGCTCGTATCCAAAGGTCCGTAGCATGTTGAATGTGCTGAAAAGTCTTTAGTTTAGCGTACTGGCCCCTACTGTCAGGCGATTGCGTTTTACTGCATGTCGTCCAGATACTCCATCTGACGGATTTTGTTCCAGTAAGACAGACGTGATATCACAAGCGTGTCAGATATTGCATCCACATGTTGGAGCACTATGTGAAACACGGCACATTGCAAGTTATAAAACTGTCCTTGAAGATTTAACCCTGGAGATGTTGTGCACTTCAGATGGCTGAATGTATGTTTATATATATATTTGTTATTATTGTGATACAGTGAAAGGTTCATGCATGAAAAGATTGAGCTTAGATGATATCGATCAAATCTGTCTGCCAGTGGGAGAACATTTATGTGTGTTCTCTTGAGAAAGAAGAAATCCTAACCCTAACCCTACAATGGCAATTCTTAAAACTATGAAATCTGAAATATTTACCCAGCCAGATCCAGCGGCCAAGTATCCAGTAAAAAGACAACAGAAAAGATTAAAGTTAGAATTTTGATGGCCTGTAAGCCTTCTTTATCTTTATTTATTAAAACATAAGAGTCCATTCAGTCTGTGTTTGCACGAGTTACTCTAAATTCAACTGCTTTTAATTCATGCAGAAATAAATGATCATGACTTTTATAGACTGTCACGGAGCCGTAGCACTTTTCTTTATTACAGTCTGTTTGATGAGGAGGTTGTAAAACATCACATAAACTGTGATAAAATTAAGTAAAAGTGAATTTAAAAGCCAGGAAGTTATTGCAGTGATTGCCAAATGATAATGAAATGTAATGATCTGTGCTGAGATCGTGTTGAGTTTTAGCTTTATAGCAGAATATTGTGCATCCATATCGGACTTTGTTTTAGTTTAAACTGAAATAAACTTATCTTCTTGTCTTCACTGATGTAGCATCGAGTTACAGACCTAAATATGCAGCACATATATGAATCATTACAAACGGTTTGTTCTCCTCAGAGGTTTCAGGGTCTGGTTTTCTCATCTCAGGCCCGGGGTTGAGGCCGTAGGATGTAACATTTAAAATACCTCGCTAAACGACAACGTGAGAGATTTGATCCGAGGAGGGTTGAGCTAAGCCCTCTCGTCTTTACCGTGTTTAAAATGCTATACAAACTCCGTAGTGGCCGTTCCACTATTTGAGCTTAAATAGATGAGGGGTCACGTTCAAAAAGAGCCGCCCGCAAAACATAAAACAGGTTAATGACATGATTATGCTAAAACTTGAAGTCTGGCAGTGCCTACACGGTTAGTCAAAAAGAGAGAATTACCTAGAAGTAGCGTTCACGTGGGGATTTTATTGGCATGCTGCAAAGCAAAGTGTTTTCATATGCTCTATATTGTGGAGGAAGGGTAAGGGATTTATTTTTAACTTAATATTTTTCGAAAAACTTCTATGCTATTGTGCATCCATTAGTAATGAAAAAACGCGACACTGCGAGTCCAAACATGAATCCAAAAAGTTAAATATATCTATGAAATTTGTTTTATGAAAAAAGTTTCCACTTTACATAAGAGGGGATGGATCTTTTTTACACAATCCATGCTCTTTATTAAGGGATAGTTTTTCATTCGGTCATTATTCACTTTATTCACAGTATGTTCATCCAAACTATCATTATCCCCTAAATTTTTAAGACGCACGATAGCTTGGAATGATATGAAAGAGAGTAATCGGACGAATCATTTGGGGAAACAGTAGGTTTATCTAGTCACATGGTGCTCTTTTAATTGAGATTTTAACAGTTTAACACATGACAGCTCCCCCTCATGTAAAGAGGAATCAAATGCGTGTATTTATTGTATGTTTTCTGAATGCTGCTGTCAGCTGCTGTGCTGTCTCATAGGGCTGCCGTGTGTCCGTGTTTACCGGTGTCGATGGTGCTCGTGTGCCAGGATGTTTGCTCTGAGGTTATGCTTCTTTTCCTCAACGTGTATCGACGTTACTTTTTAATTTGTGTGTTTATTGGTTGGGGTGTGGTATGTGCCTCAGAAGCCCCGCCCACCTGGTTGTGCATACAACTATATATACATATATATTCTTTTGTGGAACTTGACAAGCCTGAAACGATTTTGTATACATTTGTACAATAATGTTGTTCAAGAAAATAAAAAAGTTTGTAAAGTTTACAAATGTGTAATTCTTGTGATAATACAATATATTCACAATAAAAGTTTATCATTACTATGCTTGGCTTGAAGTTGTTGTATTTTAAATTGCGTTTTTGTAGCTATGAGAAAGTAAAGCAGTTTATCTTTTTTCAGTTTATCATTCTCCACCTAAAGGAAAGTAAAAAACATTTCCTATCAGCTTTTAAAACAATTTTTGATAAGACACACGACGAACATGTGATTTGCTTTAATAATTTAAATACAATATATTGTAATTTGTTATTCATTTAAGCGATTTTTATCAGGGACCTTGTCACAGCCAACCAATCAGAATTAGGTTTTCCAGAGCACCATGTAATATCTAATGTTGATGAATCTGACAGTATTATAAATCTTAATTATGTTTTCTTATGTGTGCTGTCCATCTAGGTCTCTCAAGAGTTAGCACGACCCTGAAACATCTACTTCCTCTCGGCTTTGCCCATCTCACAAACATCCCCAGCGTTAGATGAAACGGTGTTTGATCGAGGGTGACGGAGCGTGGCACTAAGTCCAGATTTTGAAACAGACGGTCTTCTGGAGCTTCTTGATGGCTTTTAACAAGCTATCAGTGACGACAGGCCTGGGCTGTTATTTCCAAGTCATTGAGCAGAGGAGGTCCAGATGTAGATACCTTTGTGTGTCTGCCATACAGCAGCTTTCAGAGGAAAGTATTGTTTGATTTCTTTTTCTCTGGTGTTTGCAGCGTGGTTTACTGCGTGTGGATGCGCAGGATGCTTTTAAGCCGGGGCGGATGGGTTTGAGATCATTATCTGGGGCGTTGGGTCACGGTAATCAGATATCCCTGTCGTGGATGCACAGCTTGTGGCTGGAGGCGCAGTTACCGTCTCAAAACAAGCAAGTCATGAGCCAATAACAAACAGACTGTGATACTAGAGACACTCCAAAGCTTTGCACCCTGGTTGATATGACCTCATGACTCTGTCCTTCTGTAAACCTGAGCACAGATAATGAAAGCCTAAATAATAACAGTATTCATTACACTTCAAGGATACCGAGGTTGTAGAAACTGTTAGAAGAACTGTTAGAAACTGTTTGCCGCCTTACATTTTTTGGTGCATTGCAGTTGGCTTTACTGGTCATTTTCCTGATACTATTTTACATTTTGTGATGAGTTACTTGAGTTAACTTATAAAACATAACTTATGAAATAGCTTAAATTGTATTGATTAGTTGAAATAATGTGAAATGTAAAATAAAAAAATATACAGTGTATGCAATGTTTGGGCTACTGGTTAAGAGTTCCATTGGTTGACTCAACTATACAATATCAGAATTGTTTATCAGACAAAATTGAAACAAGAGTGGGAATCCAAAAGTGGATTCAAAATGGAAAATGGAAATTAATAATAAACAACAAATAAAGCACTAGTATATTATGACAGGTTGTCAGGTGTGTCGTGGAAAATTAAAAAATATTTATTGCAAAAAATAAATGTACTGAAGCGTTGCTACAAACAAGTAGATTTGTAGACATGAGTTTTTAATATCATACTACTTTTAATAATATGCCTTTATTAACATCAGTTGCAGGTTTGTATTATATAATGTGTATTATAATGTGGTGAGATTTTTTTTAGTTGTGCCAAAATCGTACCATGGCAGTAAAACGGTTGAGAAACGATAAATTAACTAATTATGAAAACAAACAATAACGAAAAACTAAAATGCAGTCATACCCAGATTTTCCCATTAAAAAATGTTCCACTGAATGCATGAGGTCTAGTAGCTCTAAGTGAAAAAAGACACAAACACACAGTGCCAGACTTACTCTCTGAATGACCTTTGACCTCAGTGCACTGAATCTTAATTGGTCAGTGCTGGTTGAACATTTGTAAGGGTGCTGTTTGTTTCTGTAAGGGGTGTGAGGGTCACAGATGAGTTCCTGTCTCCTAATAGAGCACAGATTGTGTGTAAGGAGAGTAAACGTTTAAAACAGTTTGACCTAGGACATGTCATTGCTGTGTGCTTAGTATTGTTATGACATCTATTATTTTTTATTTTTGCTAGTTAATATGCTGAACATGTTTTTAGTGTTTTTGATCAAAATTTTAAATTAAGATGAAAATGTTCAGTAGTTTCCAAAGCCAAGAAAAAAAACCTGGTAAGCTTTTGTCTGAAGCTTTTCAAGTCTGACGATATCTGAGAGATGTACAAGGACCCTCTTAAAATATTTTTAGCTTTACTCTTTTGTTCTGTAAAAGCATCAGTAGATTCTAACCAATCAGACGTTTTCATCCATGAGTGAAGTCTGTTTTTGAAGGGTGTGCACGATTGAGTCCGGTCTGAAAGGGTTATGCTGTGTAGGAAGGTGTCGCCCACACCAACATCTTGAAAACAATCAGCCAAACATTTAGCCAGTGAGGACTCAGCAGCAAGAAGCAAATAAAAGAGTATGCAATCCGCTTCGTTTCCAGCCAGCTAGGGTTCGATATCTTAATAGTGTATTGCCTAAACTCCAGCAAGTATTGATGTTGCAGTTTATTAAACAATACAGCATGACTCTCTCTTTCTCCTTCAGTAATTTCCATGCCTCAGTGGCTAATTGTAAAGACTTGGCTAGACACTCATATTGAACAGTACGGAGAGAAGCGAATTACTTCTAATTTAAGTGTAATGAAATATTGATGAGTATATATTGTGTTTTACCTGCTGTATAAGAGGGAGAGCCGACGTTCACCACCGCCAGACCATTTAGGTCATTAGGAGCAACATGCTATTCTCATTACTGAGCTGAATGGTAATTAGTCATTAATATGTAAAAGCCCATAATGATTCTCTCGAGTTTTATAACGGTAGAATGAGTAAGACGTGCCAGTCAAATAAACACAATGTGCAATATGCATGAGTTTAATTGGCAGTTTAGCGGGGCATGCGTCCATATGTAAAATCAATCTGGTAACAGAGGCCGAGAAACCGAAACATGACCGCGTAATCATCTACTCTTACCTCATTGACTATTACTTTTCTTTTGCTTTGACTCATTAAATTGCCAGGACTCATATAAGGTAGGATGGATTTGTAGCCATTACATCTACATTACAAATCCCAACGTTCTTCTTTATTAGTTCTGGTGTGCCTGACAGGAGTAATGACTGTATCCTGGGAATTTCTAGCGGTTGGGAAAAGGGAACGAGCGGCTACATGCCAAACTGTGGAATGTTGTACAGGATAATATATGATTTCAATGTGCAGATATCATTGCATTTTTTAAATACCATGTATTGTTATGGAGTTTGTTAATGAATATGAAGTGTACAGATAGATGGATAGCTATGGAGAGAGAGATGGATATAGATAAATATAGATAGATGTAGATATACAGTAGATAGATGAATACTAATAGACAGACAGATATAAATATAGATAGACAGACTTATAGATAGAAAAAAAAGCCTTATGTATCCAATTCAGTCTGCATTTCTAAATGTAAAGCAAGGCTCAACAAAAATGTTCTCTCAGCATCAACCGCAGGGAGCAAAACAAAACAGCTGGCAAATTCATTATGCCCTTTAGAAACACTTGTAGACCTCCAGCGCTGCCTTCAATATGACCACCTGATAGATGATGTTCTGTCAACAACCAGTAGTTCCACTGGATTCCAGTACCAGAACCATGACTGTATGACAGAACATTAACCGAAACCTCCCACCCAGTTTCCCGGTTACACCCTGACACGATTCAAAGACATGCAAAAGAAAACGTCTGTAACACAGAACATGTTAATGACTCATCTGTTGGTCATTTAGCATCAATGGTAATTATTATAGCAGGCGAGCAGGACCATACATACGCGCACAAACGTTTTAAGCACATCCATTGTGAATCAGGCCTAATCGGGCTGTGTGTGTGTGTAAGCTAAAACATTTACAGATGCCGTTAGTCCTGCCTCATCAAGACCTAATCACGCAAACACGGGGCCGCCGCAGATACGCTTCCCAAAAGACCGAGAGTAGCGTGTGTATTTATGCCCACAAATTTGTTACTGTACACTTCATGTGCCTCGTGTGTGTGTGTGTCAGAAGACTGCACAGATTTCCACATAATTGGAACGGGCATTATTTACAAAGTTGTACACATCCACTTCCCTTTGCATGTTGCTCATTTAATATTTTGGCTTATTTGATTTCGCTTTCAGCTTCCAATAACAGTGTAGAACAGTCAGCTCTGTTCAACACTTTTTACGATTAAATGTGTTCTGCATAAATTAACAGAATTTTTCTGTTAGTTTTTTTCCAAAGCTAGTACAGAAATGCTGAAAGAAGTGAGCGTTTTTATTTTTCTAATTCATGCTTAGTTTAACTTTCACCAGCAAAGTGCTTACAAGATATATGTCTTGGTGGTTTGCTTCAACAAAAAGTAGACATGTTGACATACAGGCAAATTTCTACATTTTTTGGCATGGGACCCATTTATCAATCTTATGGTGTTATTGAATAACGAAGTGTCCACTCAGTAGCGCAATTTCAGTGTTATTTTGTACGAATTTGGACGTCCTGTGGCATTCTAACAGTGAAGCATTTTGCATACTCTAGTAGATCTCTGTGCAGAAGTTCACACTGGTTCCCTCAGGCCGGTTCTTCTATTCATGTAGACTAGGACCTTCTGACATCTGCACAGCTGCCTTTAAGAAACTCACCAAATCTGGCTACTATCAAAGGACTAATTAAGCAGATGCATATTGACTTGTGTTAGGGGGGTGGAGAGAGACTGATGCGTGTGCTGTTTCATGTGTCCGGGTGCAAATTGAATAGGTAGGCTTTCAGTCTCTTTGAAAACTTAAGAAGTTGTGTTTTTGTCATGGTAATGTAGTCCAGACTGTCCCACATGGGACGCGTTCAAACATTTCCAGTTGCCATGTGAAAAGCATGCACCCAGACCTCTCTGAATTGCCTTAAGTGATTGAAACACTTTACTCTAATTGCTCTATTATGGACACAGTAACAACAAAGAACAACATGTTTGTATACTGTGCACACATCAATTAGCTTCCTTGTCCCTCTGACATAGTTTTACATTCTAAGCCAATGTCAATATTTTTTTGCGTTGTATGTACGTTGTATGGACATTGCATGTGCTTTTCTCAGTGTTTTATCATTTATTATAATAAATTGATCTATTTAAAGTGTTTTAAATAGTTTCTAGTCCAAGAATGAATAACTTTAGTCTCCTTTTCTCACAGTTTTCTACAAAACACCTCATATTTTGATGGTTTAATCTAAACTAAGGGGGCATTTAAAGCAAATACTGTACAAATATTCCCACCTGAAAATTACTTTTGGCCACTACTGTATAAACAACATCAAAGCAGCATTAAAAATATCTTTTGCAATTCTTAAAAAGCATTACTGTACATACAATATGCATAAAGAAGAAATATGAGAACATACAGTTGTTCTTATAAGAATAGTCATAATTTCTGGAAAAGTCCCATATTTATTCCAATTAGTAGTGTCAGCAAATATGAGGTGTTTTGTACAAAATGGACAAAACACTAAGCTTTTAAAAGGTATTTGCTGGACAAAATTGTTTGGAAAAAAAATTGAAATATTTAATAAGAATAAAAAAATCATAGAAAAACAAAAAGCAGACATTGACTAAAATGTTTTTCTCTCATTAATATTTCTTGATTATCTCTTAATATTTTTGAATTGGGCATTGACAAGCTTGGTCTTGTGTCTTATATGTAATATGTTTTGCCAAGTCTCCTTAAATTCTTAGTTTTTCATACATTTTCATACATCTTTCTCAAGATCTTTGCTAGGTCAGGTGATGTGCTGGTCTCATCCAAACACTAAGCTGGACGTGAACACGTCTTTGTCATGCAACTGCTCTGTCGACTCTATGTGCAATCTATTATGGCTGTCATTCGGTAACACCCCTAAATATTAGATGTAAGAAACACATTTTTGTCATGTAAATGAATGTATCTTTATGCCCACTAGAGAGAGCACAGCGGTGTTATACTGTACTGGAAAACAAAGGACCAACAGTTACAATAAAAAGGTAAATATGAGAACACCTTTCAATGTTTAAAAATGTCTTTTCTGATTTGTAGATCTATTTCAAACATTTCAGGCACTTTTCCATGTTAATCTGGAACTATTTTTGAGTGATTCACTGGGAAAAAAGTGTAATAATAAATGTTTAAATATTGTTTTTATTATATGTGTAGATTTGAAAGTAAATTCCATCTCCCTCATTTCTCATTTAGTCTTCTGTCCTCTTTTAACTTTAATCTTTAAATGTGTGTCACAGGAGTGAATGTCTGAGACTCACACACAGGAAATGTGTGTTTATTTGGAAAGGACTCTTGTGTTTACTGTGCCCGGGAGCTTCACCACAGGAAGCTCAAATGCAGCTGCGCACTTTGTTTGTAAGTGATTGTGGATTATTATATAATCCTAATATGTGCCGCATACCTGGCACCGCATTAAAGTGTGTGTCTGTGTGTAAGTGGTACATGAAAGTCACGTATGTCTGTATGTATTTTAGGAGGGATGGCAGGTATAATGTGTGTTTAGGGGTCAGAAATGGGTTCGGGTAATTTGCAGCAGCTGTAACTGAACACCAGTACCATTTCTGAATGACAAATCTGTACAAAGCTGCAGGAAATCTATTAGCACCCTTAGGAACTAACCTCCTTTAACATTCCTTTAATGCCTGTTATTGCCCCTCATTCATATTCTCTCCCCTTCCATGTGTAATCATTTCAATTTCCCTATTTGAAAGTTTTTTCCTCACTTTTCCACATTTTGCTTTAATACCGTCATCATTGGAATGTCAGCCTTGTTCACTTTCTTTTATACAGCTGTACTACTGATCGTGAAGTCTCTTTCACTCCCACTGACCGCTTGTGGACCCCCTGATGAGTAGTGCACAGAAAAATGACAAGTGCTTTCTCAATACACATCCAATCTGATCGGCTGGCTTTGCACTTTTCCAGGGTGTTACGTTTTTATGGGAAACATAGTGATCTTCTTATTTTGATGTGATGAGCACTTCCAAGGGGAGGACTGGTCGAAGGGTTTATGACATTGAATGTTATTAAAAGGTTATGTAAGAGTTTTATTTGAGTTTCATTTGACTATGATTAGTTTGGTTCCACCCCCGATCATGTCACTTTTCACATTGTGAGGAACGTTATGCTTGCATCAGTTGATTACCGTTGTAGCTTTTTTGTATATTCAAACACAATTTTGTATGGATTTTACAAGGTGGCGTATTTGTAAGAATTGATACAATCTCATTTGTATGTTTTAGTGCACTTTGCCTTCTCCCCATTGACGATAAAGTATCATTGCTTTTCCTAATAATCGTATGTTTTTGTATGATTCACATCATTAAAATTAATATTCAGGTTGAGAAATCGGGTTGGTAAATTAATGTTTCTGTCTCCTATGTTTCACTGTTAAAACTTGAGAGGCACTGACAAACTGGAGCTAGTATGATAATATTTGTATGTTGTTTGTGAGTTTCGCATCATTTGAATTAATATGAATTATCACCTGGTCAAATATGGATCAATTCCTTTGAGATCAGATTAGTAAATTCATGTTTTTGACTCTTGTGTTTCACTATTGAAACTTAACATGCCCTAAATAAGTGAATAATACTAATAATAGTGAATAAGAAAAAGATGGCAGTTTCTGCAAAGATAAGCATCCATTTTTATTACGTTTAGGCATTTGGCAGAGTCAGACACTGTTCAAAGCAACTTCTATTGCTTCCAAGGTATGCATTTTTTATCAGTTTGTGTGTTCCCTGTCAATCGAATCCACAACCTTTGCACCGCTAACATAGTGCTTTACCAACTAAGCTCCACTGACCAACATTAACACTGACTGTGTGTACCTGTTTGTGTACCTGTGTGTACACAGCAGCACATGTTCCTGTGTTGACTAAAAGGTGAATTAGTCTGTTGCCTGCAGCTCCTTATAACTCCACCACATCTTCACCACAAACATAATTCATTATATGTTTGTGTTGTGCTCCACATGGTCTTGGTTAAACACCAGAGACAGTGATGCTGTGCGTGCGTGTGTTAGTTTGTTGTTTTGTTTATTTGTGGGAACAAGCGCTAACACAAACCAAACCACAGCTGATGAAATGTTCTGTTGCTCTTTGTGTTCGGATGCAGATACCGAGTCTGTTGTATATGAATATGATTCATGCGATTCACTTTGACAAAGTATCATTGTTATGTGGTGTAGTAAAAATCATTATCTTTGTGTTGTCTTCTCAGCGGCTTAACAGATTCCACATGGACGATTCGTGATTGTTCTCTGTAATTAAGGAAGGTTTTTAAAGCTTTTCCCTATAAGAGAGTGACCTTTAAAATTGTGGTTTCGACCACCCTGAACACATGGATTTTATTGCTTTATAGACTAATGTGGCTCTGAATCAAATTCCGTGTTAAATTCCTAATCTGATCATTGTCTTCGCTCGAAGCCCATAAATGTCATTTCACATTTGATTGCTGATTTACATCCTCGCTTTTATGTTGGTCACAATTCTCGCAACTGCTCCAGACTGTAGCTCTCACGAACACCAAACGCTTCGGTTGACCACGGATCTCGTAACTTTGACGTTAACAGTGGGCTTTTCAGACGTCAATTTCCATGTATCTGCTAATAGTTATGGTTTGAAGCTTCAGTTCACAGATGAAGTGCTCCTGACATTTTGATCCATGTTTTTTGTTTGTTTGTATTGTAGAAAAATGCTTAAATTGTTTGTGCCTTCTTTCAGATTGAGACTGTGGTGGTTAACTGTGGTGAAGTCTCAAACATGACATGGGGAAACTCTGGATTACTATATTTTAACTTAAGTATTTGTTGCTTTATGCTTGTTTATGGAGAGATTCTCTTGCGGTCACCTGAGTCCCACAGAGAGAAAGAGAAGGGTTTGGAGGTGATGGACAGTACTTGAGAAGTAGAGATGATGAAGGATGAGAGGACAGGATGTGAAGTGACTGTGCTGCACACACATTGACTGATCGCTCCCTCGGGGCCATCAGGCATGTCGTTTGGCATTTGTAGTTTGTACCTCCATCATCAGAGGAAGCAGAAGCAATACGATCACGAGCCACAAAGGGCGCTCACATAAACACTACTGCTATTAACTAAACTAATACAAACACACTGTGGGTAAACAACCGGCCATAAATAAACATGCCAAACTGAGTGAAAAATTGACACACAAACAAAAAGCTCTAATGCATCCATAAATGAAATAGCCACTAATACCTGTTTAAGTGCGAGCGAGCCACAAATAAAACACAAGTGTGTTTCCATTGCTAAAGAGAGCAGAAGAGCTCTTTCTGTTTCAAGAGAAAAGCATCTTGAGTGTCGTGCCATTTAGTAAACAACTCATCTCTCTCTCCTATCTGAAATCCATTGCCAAAGGATGATGTGTCATGTTGTCCTGTGGCATCAATACCGTAAGATGAGTACAGTGAGGTATAGACCATGTCAGTCAATAATAATGATGGAGAAGCTAATTTACAGGTGTGTTTGTCATAGCAGTCCTGAGAATATTTATAGATGTTGTGTCTGGCTGTGTGAATCTGTAAATCAAATGATACATGATGTATGGTCTAGGAGGATATTAAGATGCTTTTATAGTGATACCTGCTGAAACCTAACTACACTATCTAAAAGGTTTGAAAAATACTATGGTATTACCCTGCTGAAAACACTATAGAAACCATTATAGAAATTCTAATGGATTAATGGTTATAATGAGAATTGTATTGTTTGTAAAGGAAATTATAATGGTCTCTGTGGGTCTCTACCTGTTCTATTGATATAATGTTATCTGGTGGATAACAATCAATAGAACACCATACTAGAATAAAGCCCAAAAACACACTACACAAAGTAAATTTGTAATGGTTTTAACGGCTGATGATTCATAATAGGCATTTGTGAAACCATTAGAATTTCTATTGATTTTTCTCCCAACAATGTTATATTGTTAAATATTTATTTTATGAAGTTAGCAAACATGTAAGGAAATGTAAACGATCCAAAAACTAAAACAAAGTGAGTGACCCAGAGTTTATCAATTCACAACTTCATTCCCAAACAGCATCCGGGTGCGCGCTGACGTCTCCTCATCACTTTCCATCTGGCCGGCTCTAATAAATTAAACAGTCAACAAATATAAACCATTTTTTATTTTAACTTCCCGGATGGGTTCAACAGCCTCCGTGTCGACGAGTAAGTGATAATATGTGATGCTGATGATAATATGGAGGAATGGACAGTGGCAGGACTCTTTAAATGGGTTGAGGGGAGGGAGCGCGTGAGGTAGAGTCTGTGTGCTCGCGCTTATCTTCAGTCAGTAGTCAGTCAGTCAGTCGTGCGCGCTCTCGCTCCTAGTCCGCGAATCTACAGCTGCAGAGCGATTACTTTCTTATTTATAAAGAGGAAAAAGCGACAAGACTTATTTCATCCCGTTTGCGTTCATTAGAGTTTACATTAACCTCTTCAGAGCGATGTGGATTTACAAAATTTTGGTCTGTGTGGCCGTTTTGGTTTACTCAGGTAAGTTTTTAGGGATTCTTGGTAAACCCTTAAAGAAAATACCATGGTAAACATAGTTTCTGTATAATTGTAGTAGTACAATAGTTAGTATATGGTAAATTAGTTTAAACTACTATAAAACAGACGTTCATGGGCGAAATAGGAAATAAAATAAAATATTGACGTTTTGTCAATACATTGTGTAAAAGAGACCTCAGTATTATATTTGTAAGGTTTTTCTGTAGTTACAAACAAAAACTATAGTCTTTTGACGAAAACCATGGTTACCATGGTAAATTTTTGTAACTGTGAGATGTGCAAAGGAGCGCACTTTGTGTGCGTGCACGAGCATTTCCCCTGCACGCTTGAGATTATGCATGATCTACAGTAATACTTTTGCCAAATTTCTCAAAATGATCTATTTTTAAGCAGTGTAACAAATGCAACAATTTGGAGTTCATGTTCATATGTCTCCATTTACATCAAAATAACGGTGTCGCAATGAAACGTCACACTTCCCAAACATTGTTTTGCGTTTTACTACGGAAAACTTCACAGATGTTGACATTCATGTTGAGTTGGCCGTTTCTTCACGAAACATCTGGATAAATGAGTCATGGATGATGTGCGTGGAGTTGAAGGGAGAGCGAGATGAAGTGACAGAGTTTTGTGGCTTCCATGGTCTATAAAAATATACAGAGACAAAAGCAGCTTTAGGGCAGAGCTTATGGATTTTAGGTTGTCATTTCTAATTATCAGTACTTGTGACACTGGGATTTGGTTGGCAGTGTGTTTAAAGGACATTGTTTAGTTTGTGTTTTCTGTTTTAGAGCAATGTACTCTTTATGGGGAGTAAAACGTTTTGTTAAAATATAGTTGATGAATGTGACAATGAAGCCTTTACACACAGTATGGACAATATGGATGTATCAGTTAATGGGATAAGTAATGCATTGATTAATGTTATTTGTTATTGCATGCAAGATTTGTAAAGTAAGTAGGCATTTTTATGTCCTGTGAAACGGCTTACTGTTTCCTGTTGCTTATCTGTACAGGGTTTAGCCTACTGTGATAGATGCTTATATCTTTACTGAAGCCGGAGTCTTCAAAGAGCATGACTGTCCACCATAAGTTGTTTTGCATCAGAAAGTGCACTTGTCTGGTCTTACAAAATGGTCAAAGTGGCCATGAACTCATGCTCTCCAGCTATTTGCTAGACAGAAAAGTTTTACCATTGCAGCTGACCAGGACTGTTGAAGGATAGACTGATGGTTTTTGCTGTGCAGCGGTATCAGAGCTTATTCCCATTGGCTTTAAATCATCTGCCTCTGCCACAGCGATTGATGCCTTTGCATCTATAGTCACATGAACAGGATTAATCTTATGACAAAGCCTTCTGATTTAGCTCATTTTCTGCTCCGGTGGCTTTAATAGCGAACACTAGCACATAAAAATACTTTTCATACTTATACATTCTGATCTAAGATGCTTGTTGTACAATTTTTCAATACAAGATCATCATTTTGGTTTCCTTTTTTATGCAAAATTGTTTTAATAGTTTCTCCCGAGAGGCCTATAATGAGTCTTTAATTAATAGAAGTAAAATTAAAGGCCACCTGTTTTGCAGATAATGTTTGGATTTAACTGTTAACTATGTCATTCTGAAGCGTGTGTTCTGTTTGGCAGAAACTAAGAGGCATGCCCTGCAAGACTACCAGAAGACCGATGGCGTGCGTCTGGTCACGCCACCTGATTCGTCCTACATGTCCAAAGGCCGCAAGATGAGTGTGGGAAAGTGTGCACGCCGTTGCAGCCGCAACAGGAGGCTCCAATTCACCTGCAGGTACTGAGGTTATGTTAGCATGCAGAGACTTACACACCATCATAAACACCCACTGGACATCTAAATAAGACAAGCACACTTCTTAACAGACTGTGATTTCAAATACCTTCAGATTGTCTAATTGTTTAGAATGCAGTTTGACAGGAAGCAGCTGGAACCAGTGGAAATTGAAGATCAGCAATCTGACTATTTCCTATTTTGATGTTTTAGCTCGATGACCCCTCGCTACTTCTGCATAATAATAAAAAAATGCGCCCTTCATACATCGATATTGCAAAATGTTGCATGACTGTTGGCATTTAGCACTACTGCTTTCGGTTTTGTGGAGGTATCATGTGACTTTAACATACAAATATCAGACAGCAGATGCTATTCTATGCATTGAGTCTCAGTTCAGTCGTTGATATCACAGTCGTTTTCGTCATCCTGTCAAGTTGCCATCCTCTTGTTTTCATATTCATATTATTAATGTGTCTGCCATATGTTTCTGCAGAGCATTCATCTTTGATCAGAAAAGTACAAAGTGTCATTTACTGTCCTACGACAGCCTTACTTTTGGAGTCCGCATAGAGAATGACTTCAACGTCGACCTCTTTGAGAAAAAAGGTAAAGATACGTTTTTTAAGTTTTGCATATTGTTTTGGGACTTCACAAAACTCCCATTTTGAATAATCAACAACCCTTATTAGAAGTAAAATGGTATCGCCATAATTAAATATGACTGATAAAAAGTGTAGCTTGAATGCACCGTAAGTCACTTTCAAAAAGCATTTGCCAAATGCGTAAATCTAAATGTTTCAAACTGTTTTTAAGTTTTAATAGCAAAATAGAGCTAATGCATGCATGGCTCACTGTGGGGTTTGAAGATATGAAGATATGCTTTTCTTAAACCTTAGCTAAACATCAGACATTTAAGGATTAATTAAGTTTCAGTGTGAACGAATGTGAGAGCAGTGTCCATGTGATGATGACACACTCTGTCAAACACACACTGTCTCCATAAACACATTCCCTCAATCTGCCACCAGCCTTACATGACACGGCAAGAAGAGTTTTACTCTTAGTCACTGCCAATGACTCTGGAGAAAATGAGTAAGATTTTTATTTCCGATACCTTGTGTATGCTGTTGTCTTCCGAACGAATCTGATACATGCCCTTCTTCGGCTTAGATGTTTCTGTTTATCCCTATGCATTTGTCAGAAATATATATCTCAGATACAAAACTTTAGCAAGGCAGCAGATTTTAATGGCCTGTTTAGATACATAAGATTGTTGCATGATATGGTTGAACTCTTGTCATCCTGTAGACTTCATGAAAGAATGTATTATTGGCAACGGACTGAACTACAAAGGCAAGAGATCGGTGACGAAGAACGGAGTCCAGTGTCAGCACTGGAATTCAAAAACTCCTCATGAACACAAGTAAGTGCTTTACTCGCTCACTTCATGTCTCGTCCTTCGTTTAGTCTTTGTCTACGGGCAATTAAACTCAATTACCCACTATTTCTGTCTGCTCTCAACATCTTCTGGAGTGCTGTTAACGTCTCTTTGGTATGTTTTAGTTTGTTTATTTATACACATGTTTTGCTAGTAGATTGCTAATGCGAAAACATGTTTCATGAGTTGTAAAAATTTCCATTAATCTCTAATGAGGATGAATGCATAGGTTTATTCGAGTTGATTGACTCATTTGAGGGTTCTCGTGAGGATTAGTGTGTGTACTCGTGGAAACAGTACAAAAGCAGCAGATAAATTTCTCATGTCACCAAAAATAGACATTTCTGTACAATTCTCCCTATACATAAACACCTCAATAAAAGTTTTTGCAAATAGATTTGTTGACACAAAGCTCTAAAAATAAACATTTAGAAGCCGTATGCAGAGCTGGAGCAGATGTCAAGTTTAGAGGATTTGAGACTAAAGTTTGACAGAAAGCACAACAAGATAAAATAAGATTTATAATGCCGAATGAGTTTTTGATAAGGGTTCATTACGGATACAGGACTTCATTAGGGATGCTTAAACTGCAAACAGTTACTTTAGTTGCTGCACATTATATCCAAATATTGCAAATATGCATATCACAACAGTTTGCTATAACTGATTGATTGTAATACTTCAAAAAGTTATGTGCAGTCAAAGTTTTTGGTTAAAGCATGTGTCAGAAATAATGTGAAACCTGCATGTTGGTTGTATATATTTAACTTTTTAAATATATTTTAATACAGTTCAAATTGATTTTACAGACCTAAAGCATTATGATATCACATATCGTGTATGCCGTTATCCAGGTTTTTTCATCAATAACATCCAGCCCTACTAAGAGGTTAAAGCTTTCCTGTAGCTTTAAATGTTACAGTACCTCAGAGACCTTGAACTTACCATCATCTTCCCCTGTCTGGCTCTCTCACTTTCTTCTCGTTTTATCTCTCTAATGGACAGCGGTACAGTTTTAAAGCCAGCTTTTGATATGCTCGCCTCAGAAACATCACAGGCATGTTTTATCATCTGAAAAGCCAATGGACCTGAACGTCCCAAAATACCACACAGGCCTGTAGGTCACATAATTTGTCACAGATTGCTTTTTTATCTTTGTTCATCAATCATCGTGATCTTGGTTAATTTGTATTATGAATGCCAGAGGCAATTGCACGAAAGATAATTACTGTTTGGCTACAGGCAATGATTTATTAATGGATTACATTTGCATGGCAAGGATAAAGGATTTGCAAAAACATCCTGAACTTGTTGCATTAGAGTTTAAAGGTGCACTTAGTAACCTTTTCCACTGTTGAAAGTTTTATCTCTAAAGAAATGAACAGCTCTTTTAACTTAGGTTTGTGTACAATCACGTGCAGTGATCTAGAAAAACGGTTTTATTCAGCCATTTTAAGATCACATGGCCACCGGAACACTGCAATCTTTTTCTCTGTAACCCCTACTACTGGACATGTAAGATTGCTGAATAAAGTAATAATCGGTGCTGAATACACCTGAATCAATGTGTCCGTCAAAGTTGTTTCTGTGATTCTGCCTATAGATAGTGTTAGAAAAGGTCAAGACCACTGTTGTGTAAGATTTGTATTAGTCTGTGAACTTAATCCTGGTCTCTCATGTCTCGCCAGACACTGTTTTTGACCTTCTCTGACCTCATTCTCTTGCCAGAACCATCATGTGTCTACATCCATTTGTTGTTGTAAGGTCACACACTTGCACTTTACAAGTCTATTCATAAGTTAAAAGTTGATTGGCTACAAGGTGAAACCCATGTTAAGTTTGTATATGTAAATGCAGCACCTTTAATATTGCTCTGGTTGTTTGTCTCAAACCACAATGTGAGTTTGGAATTGGGTGACTTGTTTGTTTGAAGACTCAAAAACGAATTTAAAAGTGTTCTAGCTGAAAGATCTCTTAAGCATCTCTCAAAATTTAGTTTCTTTGCCATTTCTCTCCTCAATCCAACAGTTTCTTACCCAAAAGACACAAGCGCAAAGATCTGCGTGACAATTTATGCCGGAACCCAGACAACACAACAACAGGGCCTTGGTGCTTTACTACGGACCCCAAAATACGCCACCAGGACTGCAGCATCCCACAATGTTCGGAGGGTAGGTTTGGTCTTTTTGCTTAAAGTTCTCAATTGTTTGTTATTTAAGTATCAACATTACCAAATTAGACAAAGGTAAATGTTTACAGTCTGAGACTTTCTTTAACATACTGTATGTACATTAATATTTCTACAGTGTGTAACTTGGGAGGAAAATATGAAAAGCTGGAGACTATTGTCGCTCTGGAGAAAGCACTGAGTTGTTAAAGATGTTGTGCGTGATTTTTCTTCACTATGTGTTTGCAATTTGAAACAGGGGAGGTCGAACATAAGCTAGCACTAGTTAGCGTTCATTTTCAGCCTGTTAAGAACCCCTTTTTCATCTGAATTGCATTTGCTTAAATTGGATTTAAGGCTTAATGTTTTGCAGAAGAAAGTGTTTTGATTGTCGGGGTGGCCCGGGGATTTTCACATCGGCGGAGAGAGCCGCATACATAAAGAGGGGTTTTCTGTTGAGATAACAATCAGGCCAGCAAAGAGTCTTTTGTCTGTTCCGTGAGTTTTGCGATGAAATATCGTCTGGGAGGGTTTGTTAATAAATTAGTTTCTCATAATTAGAAACACGCACACTAGGACTTAAAATCATGCTTTGGTGAAAGTGTCCGGCATTAACATCTGTTTCTAGTATGGCAATCTGCTCCTCATACCGCTGTGTGTACAAGTAATAACAGGCTTTAGAGAGATCATTTTAGCTGTGGTGACCCCCATCTGCTGTGTTGTTTGGTTTGGTCCTGTCGTGACTAAAGCTTTCAGTAAGTTTTGTAATAATTACATGTTGCTTTAACCTTTCAATATATGAAATCTGTTAGGAGCTGTAATGTCCTTTGGGGTTAAATGGGTGGTATGCCTGACCAATAAATTGAGGTGTCAGATGATTTAATTTTCCATCGTCTAAGGGTCACATCTGTCTCCTAACTGCTCATCTATTTTATTAATGCAATTTTGCTAACATGCACAAATGTACTAAAAGCATTCTGACATGGTTGCATTCGTAACATAAAAACCAGGGTTCAAGCCAGTTGAGTCATGCTCCTCAAACATGCTAATGCAGCTCAGCTGGAGTCTTTCGGGACTAGTCTTCCTGGTTAACATTCTTACAAGGCATGTTCCTTACGTTCCCTATCCATAGTGGAATGTATGACGTGTAACGGAGAAAGTTACCGCGGACCCATGGACCACACGGAGAGCGGCCGGGAATGCCAACGCTGGGACCTTGAGGAACCACACAAACACCTTTTCCATCCTAAAAGGTAGGAAGCACACCGGAAAAAAGCAAATCCTGGGGGATGACATAAAAAGCCAGACTTAAAAAGAAGATCTAAGGTGGTCAGGCTATAATCAATTTTCAATGTAGCATGTTAAAAGTTTGTGTGCAGGTTATGGTTTCATAAAAAGGAGAAACATACCTGTAGAAGGGTTTGTCCAGCAGAAAAAAGCTGGTGTTATAATTGTAACTGTGCAAAACATCTATGCTATTGTTTAAACCTTTTGAAATTGTAATGTGATGACTATACAGCAGTCATGCAAAATTATGCTTCAAAAGCATATTGTTTAGGAAAACATAATCCTTTGCATCTGTTTGGACTGCGCTCAGCAGACAAAAATCATTTCCAACATACCTTGTGCATTTTACCCAATTACACACCTGGTTTGTGTTCCATTGCACAAAAAATGTACCCCGTATCAGATATACGTGTAAGCTTTTTCCAGCCGATAACTGGCATCTTGTTTTTGCATGACCTTCTCTGTGCCCCAGTTACCTCTTTACAGTTCTGGGAAACAACAATATTGTTAATCTTGAAATAAATGTCAGTTTGTTTGAATACTCTCCCCTCAGAGTCACTAAACACACAAAGACAGTTTTTTCACATTTCAGATTGCATGCGTTTACCTAATCCGGAATGGCATTCGTGAGCAACTTTTAAAAGTATTTGAAAAATCAATAGTGTACTCGCGCTGAACCTCATGAGAACTGTGCCATGTCTCTGTTTGATATAAATCAGTGAATAAAATGACTGCTTTGTGCAAACCTACCACAGAAGCTAATAGACTATGATGTCTTTAGCCTGGTCAGAAGCTTGTCGTGCCTTCATGTATTAAGTCCAGATTGTAGCTTGTAACTTGTAATGTACCAGGAAGCATGTTTGTATTTTTTTTCAGATTATTTTAATATGACTCTAAATGTTTTGTACCTGATTTGTACCATGTTAATTTTGACACAATTAATTTGTACCCGTTCCTCTGACAGGTACCCTGATAAAGGTTTAAAAGACAACTACTGTAGAAACCCAGACGGGCGCCAGAGACCCTGGTGTTTCACCACTGACCCTAATACGCCATGGGAGTACTGTAACATCAAACAGTGTGGTGAGTGTGTGCGTTTGTCTCTTATGTGTAAGATGAAGAGAGAGGAGAAGAAGCGAACGACAGAAAGAGAATGAAAAGAGACAGAGTTTGCCAAATTTACAACTTCCTCTTCCTGTAGCCTTGGCTCCCCTCTCGTTTGGGACCCTCACAGGAATGTTGTTTGTAACCGGGAGAAGAGAAGGAGGGTCCACCTATAAAATTCTCTCTCTCTCTTTATACAGTATCTCTCTCTCTCCCTCCTCAGCTCTTGCCCCGTCTTTTCAGTAACGTGCCTCTGTGTTTATTTTCCCTCATCAGTGTAGTAATGCATGCCCTTATCTTCATGAGAGAAATGTGCTTGAGTTTCAAGTGCTATGTAAACCTTCAGCGCCAAAGACAAAACACACGTGTGGGTTTCATCCCCTCAGCGTTCTCAAACAAGCTGTGCGCACAAGCGCCCAAAAACCTATTATTGTAATGACACCCCCCCACCTGCCTCAGTTTATTTTCATTAGCGAGGCGATGCCGTGTTGGTTCAAGACTGAAGTGAGGCAGAAACTCAGGCGTCTGAAGCTCGTGTTCTTTACGGTTGTAGACCGAGCCGCGGGGGGACACATTTATTTTGCAGAGCTATTTGGCATAGTCGCATCGTAGCCTTGAGCGGAACACCGTGACTGATTCTCCAAGACAGTACGGATTACCGTCCTGGGAGGAACTTTTCAGCGGGATTACTCACGTTTGCCAAAACACAGCATCTTTTCAAACACCTCCCGTTTGTCTCAATAAGCATCTTAACAGATTTTTGCCATGTATGTCGTTTACTTCCCACCTGTGGAAACCATCATAACCGGTGACTGTTTTTTGTCCACTTGCAGAAGGAATGTCCTCCTTAACAAGACAATTTGATCCTCTATAAAGCTAAACATACTCTTAAAACTCATCATAGACCGCAATAGTAAACACAGCTAGGCTTTGGACACAAAGTGGCCCTTTGTTTCCCAACTGCATGGCGATACGCATCGCTGTCTGACTAAAGTACTTAAATGCTGAAGAATAGCGCTAACTTAGCATTACTCAAATATAATAGCAGCGCATACAGTGAGATCCACAGTATGAATGATTTTTATATCTCTTGAAATGCTCAAAGCACGTTGGACGAATTTGACTTTAAGCATCATTAGCAGGATTCTGGCCCGTATCCTCATGCTGTTAGCTGCACCAGCGGGAGATAAAACAATAACTGTCTCTAATGAACATAATTGATTGCAATGAGATGCGTAGGCAAAAACAATATATCTCCATTGTTTTCTCAACGCCAGAATAGGGTTTTAGCCTAAAATAGCTCTGTAGACTACTGTTTCAGCATTTGTCACAGACTTACTGATTGCATTGACTCATTTTAAAACCATTCTCTGAGGACAAAGCGGGGTTATTTCTCCCTGAGGCCGTGCAGTCTTAAAGTTTAGGTAGAATCCATGATTCACTGTTCATCGTGCCTAAGGAGTGATATTATCCTTATTTTACTCCCTTTGTCTCCATGTTTATGTCTTTCACTGTTTACTCAGACCAAGACAACAACGGTGATATTGACAACACAACGACATGTTTCCGCGGACGTGGGGAGGGTTATCGCGGGACGGTGGGGATCACTTCAGAAGGATTAACCTGCCAAAGATGGGATTCACAGTTTCCTCATCGACACTCGTACACTCCCCAGAACTACCGCTGCAAGTAAGAACATCCACATGCAAAACTCATGTGGCTACACATTTTATATACATCTACTGCAAGCATCAAAGTGTTGTGGTGTCACGCTTACTTCTTATAGAAACTTAACCACAGTCTTTAGTAACCAGGTTGTGTTTCTTTTGTAACACAATCAGCACCGTTTGATGTCTATATGATTACATATCTGTTTATGTATCACAGGGATCTGAGGGAGAACTACTGTAGGAATCCTGATGGTCGTCAGTTCCCATGGTGCTTCACTACTGATCCTAATGTACCCGTGGCGTACTGCACCAACATCCCTCGCTGTGGAGTCACAAACCCTGAACCTGAGGGTGAGTAATCTCGACTTCAGACGGCACACCTGCAGATCACCTACGGACCGATTACAGGCAGTGTAATACATATTGCGTGCAAAAGTGTGACCCTGTCTGTAAAATCCAGGCTAAAGTCTCAAAATCTGAATATGAGCATCAAAGTAATCATAGCCATAAATATGACAATTGAATAGGCAATGTGTGTTTATTTCTGTAAATGATAGATTATGCATTTTCAAAAACTACTCAAAGATTGAATTCATAGTACTGAAATAAATTATTTTAAATACCTAATAATTTAATTGACACTATATTTTTATATTTTTTAATACTAAAACACTGAATACTAAAATTAATAAATTCTTAAATGAATAATTTTATTGAGACTATATTTTATTATTGTGAACAACAAGTTTGCTTCTTAAATACAGATTTCAGTCTTTACATTATGTAGAATGATTTTATGTATCAAAAATGACTTCACCTAGGTTTTCACAGACAGGGTCACAATTCTGAAGCCTTTTCATTATAGCAATCTGGCATTTCATTATCTGGCTGTACAGAAGACTGTTGCTAATTAAACTATGCATCCACTCCAATATATCCAAATGTATGTTCCCAAAGAGCAGTCAAATATAATATACAACCATTTGTGGGAAGTTATATAAGTGAGCCCAGACAAAAGAAAGATGTACTGTGTAAACTCACAGAGAAAAGCATGTCATTCGTGCCTCTTTGTTTGTATGGGTTTGACGCATAGAATTCATGTTCATGTCAGTCGGACACATACTGTACGTCTCAGAGCTTCTGTGTTTTGAACTCTGTGAACTACTGTGGAAATTCAGTCATTGCCTTATTGGGTAACTTTAATGTTTAAGAGAGTTACATGTTGTCCTCAAGCTCATTTGTCATTGTTGTACATATGTTCCATCAGGTCTGACGTTGATATATAAATTTCCATTATCAGCAAAAAAATACATACAAGACAAACAACAGATAATAATAAAATATTCACTCATGGTTTACTGTAAAACTGCAGAAGAACCACAACCTTTTTCTCCATGACGAAATCCCAGATGGTCAGACAGTGATTCATTTTTTATGAATTATTAAAATATTGCTGTCAGAGATTCTGTGAGCCTGGAGACTGTGGTGTACACTGTGAGTTTATAAAAGTTTAGTATAAATGTGTGATATGAATAAAAAGGTACTTTAGTTTAAATAGTAGGACCCAGAAACGACATTCCCTACGTCACGACATAACAAGCAGATAGGGATTGAACCCATGACCTCAGGGTTGTTAGAAGCATGCTTTACCGGTTGGGTTAGAGACTTGTGTGACGGCACAGGGGTCAGGACTAGGCAGCTGTAATGTTTCAGATCCATACTAAGTTCATTCCTGATTCTGGTAGAGAGGATCTCAGATATCTCTGTTTCCTTGACCGGAGTCATTTTAACCCTCAATTGCTCCGAAAGTTTTAAGGCATGTCTGACCCTGTCTTTGTCTCTATATAGATGTGTATTTCTGTCTTTGGAACTGTGAATTATGCTGGAGAGTAAATTCCAGGACACCAGGCGATTTACAGACAGCGACCGAAGAACTTATTACTCTTATTTGCTTTGCGGAAAGATGTTTATAATCTACTGCCTCTGCCTTGTTTTCCATGATGTTATGATTGGCACTCTTCCAGTCGATTTTCTCCGCCTGAGAAAGGCAATAAAAACGAGGCCGTACCTTTTGAAGTCCTGCCTTCTTTGCATATCAAAACAACCCTCAAAAACTTCCTTTGTTCTTATTAATCCTCGCTGTAAGATGCAGTATATATGTAATTTCTTTTCATGATGCTCAGGAATGTTGTAGCTCTTTCTCTCTTTCTTCTGTCTGTGGTGTCTTGGCATCCGTGAACGGGGTCCCTGCGGTCCGATCTCCACGGCCACTAATGGGGGCTGTTTGAAACATGTGCAATGAGCAGAAGCCACAGTGTGGGAATGAGACAGCACAACTTTAGCATTAATCACTCCTGACAGCTTCGTGTGACTGGCAGGACCCAGGAGACGGTTCATAGAAGGACTCGCGCAAGCATTGATATTAAGATCGATTTAGCTGCTGGTCCAATTGAGGCCGTAGGGACGATGGTTCGACTATTGTGGAGCGCTGGGAACCCTGATGTCTTTCTATAAGCACTGTTTTCACAAACCTGCTGTGCTTCTTTAGGCACTACTGCTTGTGGAGGTTTCAAGCTTACGTTGTGTCTGATGAAATGCAAAGCTCTGATGAGACGATTGAAACGTGGAATTTATCATGTTTTATCGTCCTTCTTGGTGCACACTATTACATTTTGACCATTTTATCAGACGCTATAAATGATGCAAATGTATTAATCATGCAAATTATTAAACCAACCAAGCAGCCACCCAAAACACTGTTTTAACTTTCTGCCATCTTTTGTTAATATTGATAGATTTTAAAAATCTTTCTGATTTATGTTTTTTATATTTGTAGAGTGCTACACAGGGATTGGTGAAACATACAAAGGCAAACAGGCAAAAACTCGATCTGGTATCCCTTGTGCTTCATGGAAAGATCACAGCGAAAGGTAATACTATATAGATGTATAGAATATATTCAGATGTAAAATGAAGTATAAATTTCTTATAAAAAGTGTGATTTCTGACTTGTTAGTTATTTATAAGTTTTACATACTAAAACAATTAAACATTTCAATATTAAACTCGTGCAGAATAACCAAGCCCAGGTTTACATGACAAAAATTTTGGTTAAATTACTTTGCTGTCCACATTTTCCTCTATTACTCTAAAAGAAATCTATAAAAGATTTCTCTCTGAATTTTACACTGAATGGTATCAAGCAGAACCGTCATTCATATTAGTACATCACATAGTCATAGACATTCACTCAGTTTCCATGGAAACAAAACTAGGTCCGCATCTTTCATCGCACAATCTCAAGGACAATCCCATGATGCCTTTGTGCTACTGTTCAAGGTAAACAACTCCATTGAGTCACTTGGTTCAAAGGTCACGCACAGCAATGTTAAATCGGTAAGAGTGATAAAGTAGGACAGATGCTGTGTGGCACGTTTAAATATATTTAAACATTCAGTAACTAGCATTTGGAGTCATCAAATATGCATGTGCAACCTTCCTTAAAGGATTATTAAATCAAGTAAGGTCTGTTTCCTCAAATGCAGTTATTGTTTTGACTGTTTAATGGTGCTTTGGCACGTTAACAGTGACTCATGTGTGTAAATCTCAGAGGAGCCAAATTTCACTTCCTCAACAGGTCTGTTGTTTTTCTGCCATCCACACTCACCCTGAGATGTGGCGTTAAATAACTTCCCAGTTTTATGAACAGGTTCCAGGTCAAAGGTTGCCATTTCCAGACCTGGTAGACCCTTGATGTAAACCACAAGGGTGTGTTTGTCTTAGTTGAGAAAGTAGGACCCTTGCAGTTTTTTAAAGAAGAAAAACACATTTGAGTGGAAGACCCCCATTCTGGAGAACTCTAAATGGGTAGCAGTCGCAGTGACTTAATTCACCAAAAATTGCAGGCAGGTCATCGCAGCTGGAGTAGCCACCCTTTGACCCCCCAACGGACCCCTTTCCTCGCTTTAACCTTACTCCATGAGCACATCAAAGCCAATCAGCTCCTTTATTCGGCTCACAGTCTGCGAGTCGCCACGGACGGGTTGCAGGGGTCACCGCCGGGCGAGCATTAGGCATAGATCATTTACATAGTAGGAAGAAAATCATTCGCCGTTTAATCGGCCTGTGCTCATCACTGTAGAGCTGTTTGTATTATGGGTGGTAAACTTTCTCATAGTGTTGTAGTGTCTGTACATCTGTTGAATCTTCCTGAATCTGGAAGATTCTTAAATGATAATGTGGAAAAGAGACATGAGTAATGCAAAAGCTAAATACTTCACCTCGTCTCCGGAGAAGAGCTCTGCACAGCTGGGGCTAAAGCCGTTTCTCAGGACTCTTTTCTTAAATTATTAAAAAATTTTGTCCTGTTGCAAGACTTTGAGAGTTTGTGTTATTTTTCTAAATGATGCACTTGTTTATACATTTAAAATTGAATATGTTACATTTGACACTTGTTTATTTGAAGCTGCGAATATTCAGGAGATTTGCTGTTTTAACACTGAGGTTTGTTTTCATTCCCAGTAAAGAAAGAGATGTGGACTTTTTGACGGCTGAACAGGCAGGGAACTTCTGTAGGAACCCAGACAAGGACAAGCATGGCCTGTGGTGTTTTACCAACAGCTCATCCATCCCATGGGACTACTGCTCCGTTAAACCTTGTAAGTGTGCTTTACTATCATCACAACTTGTTTAAAAAAACAAAAATGCCACTTGAAACATCAGTCCAACGCATTAGCTGAATCAAAGTAAAATGTGATTAAAAAATTATACGGCTTAATTTCAGTCCGACCGCCTCAACCACACAATAAGCCCTAAAGATACCTTTACTTCTAGTATGAGTGTTGAGTATGTTATACAACACTAACAATAACAATGTTTGACCAAGAAAACATCTGGATTGCATGAAGATCTGACACAACAGGGATCCTGTACATAGACATTATGCCCTCATATTGCCGCATCACGTGCCGTACTGTTGACTTCTGCTCTCATCGATGACAACCGCAGGCTTGTGTCGAGCATGTAGGCCATGTGTTAGGAATCTACGTACGGCGCATCAATCACTCACACACATGGACTTGTGCTTTCCACAGAGGCTGTAGTTTAATTAAAGAGTGTAAAGTCCAGGTGGCTCGGACTGTCAACACTCCCTTTGTCTCTGTCACACACACCTACACACACACACACACACAGCAATGTTCATACGTTATACTTTAGTGTTGTGCGGTCTAACTGATCCCACATGCCGGACCAAGACTAATCCTCATGTCATTAGTAAAGACCTCACACACACGTTTGCTCAAATTATACTCTAAACAACCATCACACCAGTGACAACGGTTTTTACCTCCATTTTTCATGCAACATTTACAGAATGATCTTTATTTTTCTTTCTCTTTTCCTTTTTAGGTCAACCTTCACAAAACAATCTGCCAGAAAAGGGTAATCATGTCTTTCAAATCTTGCATTGGACCATGTGGTTTTTTCAGTGGCTTTTGTTTCAAATGATGGAATAATTTTGGTTACACAGAGACTGTAGATATTTGTCCGTATACATTGCAGAAAATGTGAGTTTAAGCTTAAAACAAGCCACAATGTCTGCCAGTGGGGTAAGAAAAATAAAGCTGATACTTTATAAAGTAAATAAACGTAATTTAAGTTTAGTTTTCTTAAACTTTTGGCAGCTATTTTGGCTATAAACACACATTTAATAACTTCAAGAATAAACTCACTCACATTTGATCATTTGTTTCATAAATGAGTTAATGTCATAGGTAAATAAATAAATGTATTTTTTATGTAAAATGTAAAAATGTATTTTTTGTTATTTATACTGCAAAACAAGATCTATCTGACAAATGTGCTTTTTATGTTATTTTCTGTTTGTGTTTATTATCTTTGTTTTTTACTTTACAGGTGAAGCTCCTAGGACCTCGTGTTTCGTTCATAAGCAGGTGAGAATCGTGGGTGGGGGTCCGATCTCCATTAAAGAAGGCAGCTGGATGGTCAGCATACAGAGAGGGTGAGTGTTTTGAAAAATATATCAGTAACGCTTTTTATTAAAATATTCTAGTAACATTTTTATGCTTTACTAGATAATATTATGCATGCTTCATGCACATTACGCTGTGGTGCTCATGCTATAGATGTGGGTTCTGATCCAGCCTCGCTGTATTCTCACATTAACATTAATGCATTTGGCAGATGCTTTTATCCAAAGTAACTTTTGAAATATACATTATATGTATGTGTGTTCTCTAGGGAATGAACCCATGACCTTTGTGTTGCTAACGTAATGCAATTGAGCTAATCTTAAAAAATCTTGTAGGTTTGATAATTGTATATTAGCTTTCTGTATACAATGAGGATACTACACCTTTTTGTTTTATCAGCAACTTGAGTTTAGAGATTGACAGTAAAATTTTGTCTAAATAGAGTTCAGTTGTCCATGAAGTCATAGTGCAGGCCAATCGTCAGTAGTAAAGCTCTGTGCTGTCATGTTTTATGATGTGAGAGAGTCATGTTGGAGATGCATCACTGTCTCGTGTCTTCTGGTCTCTTCAGGAGCACTCACTGGTGCGGAGGTTCTCTGGTCAGGGAGGAGTGGGTGCTGACAGACAGACATTGCTTCTCGTCATGGTAATTATCTCCAGCTTTACTGCAGAGTCACTACCATGCCCTGCCCATGACCCCTGAATTCTCAGGGTCACGGGGTCAATGATCGGGGGGGCATGCGTGATTTGTTCATGCATGTAACCCAACAAATCAAAGCCACGGATGTTTTTGGAACACACAACTCCTGGCGATCGTCCATATATGTACATGATGACATTCATAAAGATTTTCATTAAAGAGGTTGATGAGTAATCAGGCTATCTTGTGAGATACTATAAGAGAGATTTCATTGTATTATCTCAATTTTGTACTTTGTACGTCATTGCAAATGTAAAAAGGGTGTTTATATAAATGTCTTGAAGGCCCATTTAATTTTAAGGGTCAGAGAAAGCGGTCATAAAATCTAAATCATGACTGTTTTTCAGTGTAAAAGTTAACAAGTTAAAAGTGGACCCTAGGGAAAAATGAAATAAAAAGCGTGGAATGACCCTGTTTAAAAAAAGGGAATTCAGGGTCATTTATAATGTCATATTTGTACATTCATGATCCACGCACACATAAACGTATACAAAGATGTAACGATCTGTTTTTATTTCTCAGCGTGCCTGACCTATCAGAGTACAGAGTTTGGCTCGGTGTAACCCATTTGAACGAATCGGCCGAGAATAACCTGCACAGACAGGAGAGAAGAATCTCAAACGTCATCTGCGGTCCTGAAGGCTCTAATCTCGCTTTGCTCCGTCTGTCGCAGTAAGACATGTCAAATAATCAATGTGTCTGTCAATAACGTATTTTACCTGTGATCAGTATAGTTAAATGATAAAATCTTTTGCAGTTCTGGTTGTTAATGAAGTGACCTCTCTTTCACACAGGCCGGCTCTCCCGAGGGAGCGTGTCCGGATTATTCAACTGCCCGTGGCTGACTGCAGCATTCGAGAGAACACCACATGCTCTGTGTACGGCTGGGGAGAGACCAAAGGTGGGTTCAACTTCAGAGCCAGTCATCAGAGACACACACCATCTGACATTGCTGTCATACCTCCGGCATGACATTACACCCTCACTATTTCCATGCAGTGCATTGTGTACAACAGACACCTGGTACAAATAACCTGCCCTGGGCACCAAGTAACAGCACTTGAGTTTCAATAAAGTGGGGTCTCGGGTTCGGTTCATGTGGAGTGCAATACAGTGCGTGTTTGTTATAAAGGCAATCCATTACTGAACTATTAATTATTATGTTCGTTATGCATTGTTTATCAAAAGTAACAAAGCAAAAACAAAAGCCGTGCTACTTTTCGGTCTTTCAGATGTTTCTCATGTTGGTACTCATGAGCACATTTTGCAAACCTGCAGCATTTTGGAATCTCGTAACATTATAAGTAGATGATGAAGACAGAATAGATGTGATTGACCGTGTCTTCTCTCTCAGGCACTGGACATGAGGGTACGCTCAAAAGGGTTCATCTACCCATAGTCAGCAACGAACGATGCCAACAGTTTCACAGAGGAAGTCTTCCGATCACCAGCTCTAAACTGTGTGCAGGAGGTCGGAGAGATGAAGGAGTGTGTGAAGTGAGTTCATTCTCAATGTTTCTCTGTATTTTTCTTACAATGTTTAATATTTTATCATTTAAAAAATATTTATTAAGCAGCTAAATTTAAATATAATATAGTTAATCCATAATACAACACAGTTTATGTTTTTATCTGTAACTGAAACTTGAAACTGATTTCAGAATGTGTTATGTGAGATGTGCATTAAGGCATTTTACATTTTAATCAGGGCTTGTCCAATCATAAATCAGCATTGAAACTTTTTTATTTTTATTATACTAGTATATATAAATTAAATCCATGCTTTATTCTATTGATATACATTATTGTTTAACATAACCGATGATGTCATCATAATGTTTGCATGTTTGTGTGTTGTTCATGCTAACAGAAGGACTACGGCGGCCCGCTCGTATGTCAAGAAAGTCACAGTAAAGTCATTGTGGGCGTGAGCATAAACGGCAGAGGATGTGCCCGACACAACCGACCCGCCATCTTTGTCAACGTGGCCTTCTATACAAAATGGATTCATAAAGTGTTCAAACATTATCCCAACTCAGAGCTAAACTACTGATGCAGAGCTGGCACCATCAGAAACATTTACAATGTGATATAAGAACTCTGAACGAAAAACTATCCGAACAGCTTTTGTCGAAAAAGTTCTTGAAAACTTTCCCAGCTTGGCTGTGAAACATGTATTTAGAAACTGTGGCTGAAACTGTTGCTTTGAATTCAAGCAATTTGTGCACCTATTAATGCCAGAACCGCAGAGCGTGGCGCTGGGGAACAGATTCTCTAAAGGCTAAATTAGCAACTAGCCGTACGGAAAGATAGAGACTACTGGACCGAAGCGAGAACAAGCAGCCAGAATTTGTTTCGAGAATCAATAGTAACTCCTGGCCACCAACCAACAACCTCAAGTCCTTGAAGAGAACTTCTGCTTTAGTGTACCAGCGTTTATATGTACATTTAATCCACACGCTAAAGACCTGAACTTGGAAACAGAGACTTGACCCAAGTTTAAATCCAAGACTTGATATATGGATACAAACCCCGAAATCTCCCCCGAATCCCAACGGGAATCTACCCTTCCCTTCTTTCAAATCGTTCAGAGCTGACTGACGTACCCTCAACATATTTCGGCCACTCCTCGTATAGCAAGAGGACTGTTATGATTATAAGTACATGTTGATATAAAAATCTCATTAACGTGTCATTCAAAGAACCCCTCTGTAAAGTATTAGCTGTTAGCTGTTAGTGTGTGCGCAGACCAAATGTTAGACTATCTTCTGGATAATAGTACACACAGAAGGCTTTTGCTTACGCTCCTGATAATACTTGAAAACACACATGATAGATCACTGTGTCGCTCAATAATAACACCGAATTTAGCTCATCCAGCGCAGGTGTTTGCAGTCATAGGCGTTCAATCAGTTCCCAGTGTTGATATTTTGTCCGAATGCAAATGACAGGACCTGAAGCTTGTAATGACATACAGTAAAAATCATAGTTGTCATAACATATCAGCATCTGAGGTTCCCATACGCCATGTTTGGTTTAGAGAGGAATTCAGAGGAGGACATGAAATGTGTGTTGTAAATACTGTGGTCATGGGAGTACGCTAATCACTCCCAGTTCTTCTGTAGGTCTCATAGACCTTTATAAGATGTTAGGGCACGGTGGCCTCCTCGATTCCAATGTTGTTTTCTCTCATTGGATGGTTTTATATGTTTGTAAATATATATCTGTGTTCATTCCAAATGCACATTTTGTCAGTGTTATGATATGAGTTGATAAAAAACATACCAAAAAATTCAGCTAAATTACGCTTTTGGGAATGAGTGTTGAATTTTTTGGTTTATGGATTTGTGTGTGTGAAACGCTGCAAAGCTGAGATGCATTTTGCAGCGGTGACAGAAGCGTGCATCTCTGCAGGACAGAGCAAACCAAGCGTTTCTCAAATGTGTTCTCGCAGACACCGGAGAGCCAGCCAGTTTTTACAGATTAATTCCTCTGTTTTTTCAATCGCAGCAGTTGTAAAATAAATCCGAGAGATTTTCTCTTTTGTGTGGTCTTGGATCGCTCAAAACGCGAGCTGCTTATTCTTCCACTCTGGCCTGCCTCCAAAAACAATCAGATTGGGAAATTACCTCCAAAAATCACGTTGGCTTAAACAAATAGCTCTCCGAGTGATGGCTTGTAAGTGTTTCTATTCCAGCCACTCCTGATCCTAATTATGTTGCTTAAAATGAAGGATGAGTTTAATTTGTAAGTCCCGAGGCACAAGTCCTTACAGTATGTAAGGACAATGTTGAACACGTCGAGATTAGCGTTATTAAAGCACAATACAAGGAGCCCTTCAATTTTTACCTCATTTGGCTTTGCGATTTTTTTTGTGTAGTTTTGTTTATTTGCTTTGTAAGAAAAGTTTGAGGAAGCTGCTGGATGATAAAATAAGGCTTGTCCTAAGCATTTTAAAGTGTCTGAAAAGGCCTGTGCTGCATCAAAATTCATGCATATTCACTGTGGTCAATCGATTGCTCTGCAAATTCTACAAAATGCCACTCACAGTTGTTTGTATGAATGGAAGACAACAGTGTCTAGTTTATGAATGTACAGTGAGCTGCTATGGACAATGTTAATCTGGAAAATGTTGTACATTGTGTTTCATGTTTCACTTATTTACATGTACAGTACGATAATATTCATACTCAGTGTATTATTCGCCTCTTATTCTGATAACAGTATTTATCAACTTTGCTTGTGTTTGTGTTTATTAAAATATGGGCGATATGTGCCTTCAACATACAGTATGCTGCAAATATCTCTGAAATAGCAATAATAAAGATAGAGGGAAATAAGAGAAAAACCCCAGCTGGATTAAGGAAAGGATCCTGCTGAGTACAGAGGTGAAAATGCTTGTGTATGTCTCCCAAATGCTTTAGGGTTTGAGATGTTTGTTATTTAGCAGAGGCAAGTTATTCTCATTCAGCTGATAGTACACTAAAATGAGAGATGATGCTCTTTAAGATTAAGTAAGATACAGTATACAGGTACAACATTATTGGGTCTGTTTTCATGGTTTTAAGTCTATTCAAATGTATTATTAGATAGACTACACATTTACAAAAAGGAGATGATTTTATCCAACGTTTAAAGTCGACTTACATGTATAAACCCATGAAAAAATTGGGAACCCTTGACATTGGTGTTGCTAGCACCATCAAATAAAAATGCTTGATTAATATTGGGTGCAATCTCAAATAGTATTAATATGGTGCACTTAGTAAAAAGGTACTAGTACTAGCACATACTACATAAAGTATATACAGTATGAGTAAACATATTTTGCTTAGTATAGTTGATAAAAGAACCTGAAGTATCATTTTGTAAGGTCTAGATCCTAAACCTTCATACTAAATCTAATTTTATTTTTATTTAATAAGAACATACATACATAGAAAACATAGTTCATTTTTTTTTACAAAGTAAAATTTTTGTCCCCTCTCTTGTCCATAGGCAATCATGATAGCATGAAATAATATTTTGATGCCCTCTTGTGGTGGGTTATGTTCAATGTCTTCTTTCTGTCAATGTCTTTTCTGTCTTTCCCAAATATATATATGAAATAAGTCATATCTGTTTCAGAACAATTGTGAATTTTGTTTTCTATAAAGATTTTTGCAGCTAAATACTTCTAACCAGCAGAGGGCAGTGCTGTTTGACACACTGAGGTTTTGCCCAAAAGTAAAACATTATTGATTATCATTTTTACTTGATTACCATCAAGGACATATTTTATCCAGCATGTAATGTTGCTGATCTTCCCCTCTCCTCATAAGCATAATTTCCTTATACAATAAGATGAAAATGCCATAACTGTAAGACATTACAATTATTGTAGGCCATTACATAAAGCACATTGTAAATGTAATTGATGCTATGGCAAAAGCATGTTTACAGATGACGTTATCCACATTCCCTTTACTGCGCATTAGCGCGAAGTGTGTAAACACATTACCACAAGCCCTTAGCATCGTGATGCATTGTGATAAACGTTTTCATTTGTTTTGTTTTTCAGTTCTTTTTAACGACTTGAGGAAATTAGCCAGCAGTCATTGAAGCTACACGCAGATCACGCAATTACAGTAAACTTCAGCTAGGGGTTGTTTCGAGGTTTTATTTTGGGGTGCTGAATGTACTATTTCGCGAGAGTTACGCCGATAGCACCCCGGGGTCGAATAAAAACACTTTGAAAAGCGCTGACCTGTTTCCTTCGCCTGTTTGCTCATAAAGCGAAGGTGTTAAGCGCTGTTTTTATGGAGAGAGATGGGCTGGTTTTTGTTGGAAAGTGGCTTTCGGGTAGATATTTTCAGTGGGGGAGGTGTGTTTGGCACATCTAACCTACTTTCCTGGTTTGGACACTGTAGAGAAAGAGCAAAAGCTAATTGTCAGAACAGTTGGCATGACGGATAATGTTTTTGGATGGTGTAGTACCAGCATCCGACCACCGGGTGGCGTTGATGCCACAGCTATAGGGGTGTAACGTTCAGCTAATGTAATGAGGTTATCTGAATGATTAGTCTTGAACAGCTTGGTCTCTCTCTCTCTCTCTCTCTCTCTCTCTCTCTCTCTCTCTCTCTCTCTCTCTCTCTCTCTCTCTGCTAAGCCCGAAGCAATTTATGTACCCACCCAGCAGCGGATGGAAGTGATGTACTTTGATCTCTCTTTCCTCCGTGCGGTGCTGAGGTTGACACTGGTGTTGTGCCAATGCTGTGTAGCATGTGTGTGTATGTGTTGTGTTGGCCTTGGCTGGGTTTTAATCAGTGAACTGTGCTCAGGGACGACAGCCAGTACCCCGCAGAAGCCGCATGGGTAAAATTGAAGGTGGACTGATGAGGTAAATACAAGCTATATAGCTCTGCAGGATCATATACAACAAGAGCTCTTCACACAAGGACGAGAGGTTTAACTCATGCTTGCAGGTCCATGTGGCTGCCATCTGGGACTACAGTAATGCTGTTTACATGCTCTAAGGGCCTATGCACAATATCAAACAGTGTTTTACAACTAGAATCCCAGTTACATTATACACACTTTGATCAAATGTTTAGCATTAAGAGCGTAACTGGTATAATATTTGCATGCCTTTTTGCGATTTGTCTGATATTCCAGCGTTAAGGATGTGACACTTTCTGTCAAAACTTAAAAATGTAAATTCTCACAAATTGTATTTATTACCAATATGTTAAAAAAATATTTTTTAATTTTATTTTACTAAAGTCCTGTTGAGTTCTGACTAAAAAAAAAAATTTATGTATATGGGTAGTTGACAAATAATTATGTGACCTATGGTGTGACATACAAAACATGTAGAAAAAACCTCAATTAAGATAAATCTTTCTCATTGTATTTGTAACTCCAGCAATAAATATAAATCTCTCATGCTATTTCAATATTTTGTAATTTTTTCTACATTTTTGCTGTCACACCATAGGACACAGTCACATATTTTTGTCAACTACCCATATACATGAGTTATTTACTAAAAGAAAATAAAAATATTTATGCTTTATGGATGTATGGATACTTTGTAGGATTTCTGTTCTTAAAATGCACAAACCAACAGCAATAATACCCAACAAATGGGGAAGAGATGACTCTTCAAAGAACATAAAATAGTTATTTTTCATGTATGAGGAACGTAGACTGTTATGGATGTGACAATTCTGAAAACATTTTATCTGACTATGAAAAAAAACAAGCTTTAAACACGAAAAAATGCTGTAAATGCAAATTTGGCAACGTTTTGGATCACACTAGTTTATAAATATCCTTAAGGCTAACAGATTCATACTAAAAGCAAAACAACTTCAATTTTGATTTCATGGGGACAAATGCAAATTGGGTACATTTAATAAAAAAAACATGGACTGATAATGACTAATTCACAGTAAGATCAGGAAAACATATTAAGTAAATAGCAATATCATGTTGACTTTAAAAGCTCCCAGATTAACCAAGTGTAAAAACCCAATGTCATCATTATATTCATAACGGTTATCAACATCGCTTTCCTAGTCACATTATGTATCATAATTCTCATTTTAATTAAGGTCACGATCATCATTACTGCCATTGTGGCTGAGATCCTATTGTGCTGGATTGTATATGAAGTCCTAATGGAAATGGAGGATGGTGGTTCTTACTCCTGATTGGCTGGCAGTTGTGTTAAGTACAAAATGATTCTGTATGGAAAATGAATCGATGATGTTGTGCATATTGTGCTTTATGCTTTAATAAGACTGACACTGGCTTGAGTGTCATATATTAGCTCATATTAATCATGATGTAAACCTTTGACAGCAAATCAACTGTTTGCCCCTAGAGTGCACAATGAAATTTGTGCCCCACGAATGTTCCTCAATTGTGGTTATTGTCCCATATTTTTGTTCACATCAAATTAAAATGTTGTGTACTCTGACCACATCTTTTGTGCATTGTTGCCCAATTTTCCATCATCCCCCAGTGGATGTTGACAGGCTTTTGCAGCTCAACAAGCGCAACACTTTGAGAATTCACTCTTTTAAACATGTTTGTTTCAGCTTCTTCAATGCACTGAATAGGGCTGCATAATATATCTGCGAAATTATTGAAATATCGCAATGGTTTGCAATAAATGTGTGATTTAAGTTTAATACTTCAAAAAGTTGGGTATGGCCAAAGTGGATAATATAGTGTCTGACACATGGGTGTTAGTTTGGATATGCGTGCGTGTGCACAATAGTGTGCCGTCGTGTGCCGTGAGTGTGCTCTGATGCAAGACAGTCAACGTATTTTGATTATATAATTTTTAAAATATATTTTAATATAATTTTAATGGATTTTAGAAAAATAAATATTGTATCGGATATCGCATTATTTAGCGTGCTATTGCATTTTGCTTCAATATCGTGCAGCCCCAGCTCTGAGGTTTATAATAATAACAGATATGTGCTGTCTACGGTCAAAACCATCCACAACGGTATCGATCACAGGAAAATTGACACATGCGTACGAGTATCTTCAACCCGGGTGTACTTTTGAAGGTGTTGTACATGGACGCCAGGCGAGGGATGACTGTCAGTCAGCAATTGGTTGTCATGGAGACTCTCGGGCCAGGTGGCAGGTGTCCTGGGGTCATCATGCAGCCAATCAGAGCTTAATGAGGTGTGCATGAGACTGACCAAGTCATCGGTCTGTTAGTAGAGAGAAAGAGATTCACTAATCAACATGTGGAGGATAGCAGTGAAGTGTGTAAATGAATGTTTGAAACAAATGTAGACATCTGTAGAGTTGTTTTATGAATACACAATGGCACCAGTATGACAGGCAATTCATCTGTCAGACATGTTGAGATGCCAGCTGTTTATGAATGTCCTGTGGCCTGAATCGTAATTTATGACCTGTCAGATTGGCATGCTAAGTAGAATGTATTGCCATATGGACATACAACACAAAATTAGCTACCTATAAAATCATGTGTGATCTCTTTACTATCTTAAAGCAGAGACTGTAGTCATCTCACGTCTCTCAAAAATGTCTGCATTCAAAAGTCTAAGATTTTAATCTGAACTCATTCTCATCAAGCTCTTCAAGATCAGCATATCACAGCACGTAACTAATAAAATTGATTTTGCATTTTGCTTTTAATTTATTGCACACACTATGTACTGCCAGTGTTACCATCTAGCTTAATTCATTATCATAAAATATGAAATTTCTTAACTTTTAGGGTTATACTTTTAACCCCTAACAGAGATTCTGTCTTTGCATTAGTCAGTGTTTTGAAGTTTTGGGTAACGCCTGCAAACCTCTTTTACCGCATGATGGGTTGTGCTATTATTAGCCTAAAAAGCATGCATGATAGGTAGACGAATGTACTGTAAAAATGTAAAAGTTTACCAGAAATTGGATGCTATTATGCCATTTTCAACAGTTTATGATTTGGATGCGCAACTTAATGGCAGTAAGTGAGAGTATGCATTTGGATATGCCCATTTTATTAAAATAAAATGGGCATATCTAAATGTAAAAGAGTTACCAAGACAACCCCAATCTTTATTTGTCTGCAAGACTGCATGAGACTCAAAACATTAACAAATATATTTTGTTCACATACTTCACAGATTTTTTTTTGCTTTCATTGTTGCCCTTCCTCTGATTGGATGGATAGAGATTCAGTAAAATGTAAGGACAAGTTTTTATTCATTATTTTTCTGTATAATCACATGGCCCATTCTTTTCCAATGGTTAGACCACTAGATATTGTGAAATAAGTTAAATAAAATGAATGATTTGTTATTCATAGTCGGTGAATGTATTTAAGCCTTGAACTGTGAAACAGAGGTACTGTGAAACATTTTACACTTCGTTCTCTCAAAATTTTAATATCTTTAAACTCTTGACCTTTAATCCTGATGTACTATTGAAATATTCTCATTCACTGCGAACAGCAATGCAAGTCTATCTTTAGACGAATCATAGAATTCAATGCAAAGTTGTGTAACGTTTAATGAATGTACTGAGAAGAAACGAACGGAATGATCTGCAACATCCTTGTAAAGAAAGAAAGTCGATTGTGAATGAAGACATTAATGACGGCAACATCAAGGACAGGTGCAGCAGTGATTGACTGAACTGAAACAGATTGAGATTTAATCTTGCATCTTTAAACACCTGTACTGTACGTCTAACAGATGCAGGCAAAGGAAGAATGTCTCATTGACAAGAAACACAGAGACAATAAATAAAAATTAAGTGTCTTCGCAGTACAGCTGTAAGCAATCCAAAGCGGTTACTTGACAATACAAGGATAAAATGTAACAGTAGAGCACTTACAGATGCAAAATTCACATTTTAACATCAACAAGATTACAGGTGCACAGTTGATAATATCCTGTATGATTATGTGCTTTTTACAACACCCTCATTTTAACGTTGTTTCCAACAGATATTATCGTTTTAAGACTTCATTATTATAATTACTTTTTGAAAGTCAATGGGGGTCATTGTTGTTTGGTTAAAATATATTCTTTTGTGTTGCACTAAAGTTAGTCATACATTTTTGGAATAATGTGATTTTTATTTTTGGGTGAACTGTACACTTTTATTACAATATATGGTGCATTTGTTCAACACAAAGCATTATGCATTATGTAATGGACACAAATTCTATATTACAGCCACACAATTTACAACTTTTGTATGCAGTTAACTTATAATTTATTTCAAATGGTATTGTCGCCTAATTGTGAGAAGCTGACAGAAAAATATGTCTTGGCTCATTAAGACTAGAGAATATTTTGGTGCTCCATCTCATTAACCATTTTTATGACATTGTTAGACCGATTCTCTGTGTGCTCCATGACTCCATGCGGTCTCAGTGTGAGCTCTAATCACCTTCAGCTGCTGATGTCACCCCAGTCTCATCATCTAAACAGACTACCTGCTCAACTCTCTTTATGGTACGAATGCTAAGTGAATCAAATTTGTACTGACGCATTAATAATTATGTATAGTTAATGATTTTTTTTTTTTTACAAAAATTCAATTAGTGCAATCATGATTTTTTTTATTGTTATTTTGGTATATGTCAATGTATCTCCATATTTCTTTTTGTTTTTTTATTAATCATTACTATTGGTCACCCTTTAGGTCTATCTGTTGATTTTGTGACCAGTGAACAGTATTAAAAAGAGCTCTGAATCTTCAAACTCTTCAATACCGCATTCCTCCACCTTGATACTATTGTAAATGAAGTGCCACATATATTTGGGGCATCACTGCTTGTTTTTGCAATGCAAAGGTAAATAGTACTGTAAATATCAACACTGTTAAATTATGTTTTTAAAATGTTGTTGACACATAACAGTTTTGAACATACAAGGTTTCAGTTGCAGTAAAAACGTATATTTCCTTTTTACTTTTCAAGTATATTTACTTGAGTATTGAATTTAAGTACATTAAATATTTTGGCTTAATCTAATTAATATGAGATTCATGAAATAATATGAAATATTTTAATGTATTTTAATACCATATAATGTCTTTTTTTTTATTTTACTATATAATTATTTATTATAATTTATTTTTAATTATAATGTATGTAAAGCTGCAATAATAAAAAATTTGAAAAGTGCTATATAAATAAAATAAAAAAAGAAATATATTTAATGAAAAGATAGTAAACAGAATATTAAATGAGTGAACAAGAACTATGTAAATTTCATATCTGAATGGACAGCTCTTGGTCAGGTTAAGTTACAATAGTGACCAAGGTAAAAGGTAGTCACTTTGTCTTGTGTCTAGTGAGAGTAACATGGCTTTGGATTGTCTTTTTCAGGAGGCACTGAAGAGCAGCAGTGGTCCTACAGCATCACTCTTCCATCCTCCGGCTGTTCGAAAGAGTGAAGAGTTGCGGAATTCCTGCCCGGATCGCCATGGAGAGGCTAACCAGCTGTGACAGTGTTGGGGTCATCTCGGAGGCCTGGCCATCAGATGGTGCCACACCTAATGTGATTTGAACACTATGGGAATTTGAGAGTAACCTTTTGGAAATTCACTTGCTGTGATACTCACTTTCTGCACACAGCACACATAGACGACCTCAAGAGAGTTCATGCATCAAAGCGGGATTGGTGACCATAAATCTGAGTGTGTGTGTGAACGTGAATATCTACAAGCTTTGTGACCAGGTCTCAGTCCATTATTCATTTATACGTTTAGAAACTGGACAAGTACAATTTTTTATTATTGTGAATTTTAATGGCAGGAATGGGGTGTTTGTAAAACCTCATTATTTTTGCAATTAATTTTAGCCATGCTCGCTCACGGCTCAGAAATTACACACCTTTATTAAGCTTATAGCATGTCATCATTACCTGTTTCTAGTTGGCAAAAATATTCAGAATTATTATAATATCAAAACACTAAATTGCATTTCAGTTTTTTCAGCCACATGTATCCATTCTTCCTGGTATATTCATGTTTTTCTCTGTCAGAAACAGATGCGTTGCGTCTCATTCAAAGACCTCATTACATTCAAGAGCACTTTATGTAATATCATCTCATTGCAAGCAGATTTTTTCAAGCAAGGTTTACAAACACATGCATTTATCATTTTCAGATGAAGAGCTGAGTCATGATCTGCACCACTGACCCATTACAACCATCTCTCTCAGTGTGCTTTTTCTGAATGATAGTTACATCATCAGGCATACATCTGCTGCATATCTCTTCCACTGCTGCAGCTGACATCAGCAGAGACTTGCACAAGATCATTGCACAAGATGATGGCTTACCAAACACATTCTGCTCAGAGACTTGTAATGCGCTTATAGGGAAGGATTAGCTCACCTCTTCCTCAGCATCCAGGATGTCTGTATGCCAACATACATGTTGATGCATTCAACATTCTGAATCACAAGATTATAAAAGTGTGGATGTTAGTAGCTTTGGTTGAAAGCATCTGCCACAGGCATAAAAATGTATAAAAAAACAGTCGTTAATTTATTAAAGCTAAATACTTTAAGGAACAAAACCTTAATCAATTAAATATGTCACTGATTTTTAAAGTCTTACATACAGTAGAGGAAATAATTGCTATTAGTATGTGGAAGATTCATTAAATAAAAAGATTTTTACATTTTCTAAAGAAGTGTGAACGATTGTTATATGTCCCCACTCGGTTATAGGCGTTGGCTACGTTGTCCGCAAAGTGACAATTACATTTTTTTTTCAATTATACAGATAAGAAATCAAAAATCTCTACAGTAGCTACAGTACAGTGCACAATCTGAAGCATCTTTAATGTCCACAAACAAACACTAAAAGATGAGAAAGTTTAATATATGGGGCTGTAGGTTTCTTAAGCAATGCAATACAGACGCTTGACTTACTGATAACTTGCAATTCTACTTGATCTCACTGATAGTCATCAATAGATTTTTTGACTGTGTTTCAGAAATGACAGTGGTTTCCTGTTTCTCGTGATGATGCTTTAACTACATCTGGCAGGACTGAGAGTTTTATGGAGTCTCCAAAGAGTTCCAGGAAGATTGGAAGCCAGCAAACCCAAATTACTCTTTTGTTCATTTCTCCACCCATCTGTCACACATCTTGAGTGATTTGGGAAACGATGGCTTCAGATCACATCAGCCGTGCGTCAGGTTTCGAGCACACCTGCAGCAGTTTACAATATTACGTTTCATATTAATCACATTTGTCATCTATTCCCAAGCACTTTCTTCTGTAACTCATCACCGGATGTGAAATAAGGGATGTGTGAGACAGACAGACAGACAGACAGACACTACAGCTCTGGAAGTTTTGTGGTCATCGTTACTTCTGTGAAGGTACTGAGTAAGTCTAATGTTCGCTAACAAACACTTAAGTGTATTACTGCAGTAAGATTATACTCCTCTACTGCTTGGAAATGCTTTTAGAGATATTGAGCGATTAATAAAGAGCTTTTGAACGAGACGTCCGGTGGGAAGTGTAAATTGAAATTATATTAAGGCATAAGTTTCTTACCCCCGAGTTATTTATCAATGTCCATTTCAGTCACTGTCATGTGAGGAAATGCACTACAAATGTCCGGTAGAAATATAAGTGTCTTAATGTTTAATGAATATTATGTGAAAGTTACTTTCCAAAGTGATGTATGCTACATTATTATCTCTTCGTCTTTTGCCTCCATCACAATCTTGAATATCTCAGCTTTCTCAAGTCACATTGGGATTCCTTATTGATTAGGTTTATTTGTGTTTTTTATTGGTGTAAATTTATGGCAGATAAACATTGCTTTGATTTATTAAATAAATGTTATTTTGCAAAATATCATCCACTTAAAGGGACAGTTCATTCATTTTTTATCCTCATGTCATTTCAAACCTGTATGACTTTCTTCTGCATGACCCAAAATAAGATATTTTAAAGAATGTCAGTAAACAAACAACTTTATCCCTAATTGACTTCTATTGTATATGGACACAAAACCATTGAGACATTTTTCAAAATATCTAGATGATCTATGATTTGAAAGTGAATAAATGACATAATGTTTATTTGTGGGTGAACTATCCCTTTAAGTAATGTAGTACATTCACTACTTAATATTATGGGTTGCTTGTGAGGTTTCTCTATCGCTGTGCATAATATTATAATCATACATTTTCATAAATAATCATAAATAGGAAGTTGTTGTTGTTGTTTCTAATAATTTGGGATGCATGTTAATTGGAAATGATTGATTAATGAAATTCTGTTCGTATAACTGGCTCATAGTGTGTATGAGTCAATCTCCTTGATTGACAGACAGATGTTTACAGTACATACAGCATTTTTCTTTCATCTCCAGTCTCGTAATATGTTTTTCATGCCTTTGCTCGGCAGCGCAGGCAGCATGTTTTTCAGCCAATGAATGAGAAGCGTGTATTTGTGTAATCAAGTCTGTCGAGTATCTCAGCATCTTTCTCTGTAAATCACACGACAACAACATCGCTAAAATCAGACGGTAATCAAGGCCTGAAAGAGCAGATGAGCTAATCCTCCAGTGAACGGCTGTCTTGAATCACCCTTTTCAGAATATCAAAGCAAGAAACGAGCAGTTGTCTGCCATCATTATGCTGCTGTATGTAGTCATTGGCCTTTAAATCTACTCTTTGCTTTTTCACAAAAGCTGTCGCTTTGCTTTGATTTATAATTTACACTGTTTTGTAATGTTGAAGCGTTCCTCATTTCTAAGTCGCTTCGGAAAGTTCGTCCCTCGAAACTTTCACCCTAGACATTTATGAATTTTAGTTTGTCTATAAAGATTTGATTAACTTAGATAGACTAATTATAATCATACTATTTGCTAATTATAATCATACTATTTGGAGCTACAGTGTGTATTTTAAAGGAGCTTGTTTTAATTGGAATTATATCGTGATCATGATGATGTGTCCAGGATCCCATTTCACTCGTAAATAAAAAAAATATTAGTCCTAATAAAAATTTGTCATTGAACCATAAACTTATTTTGATTTTAATATTTTGACTAGCCCTGCCTGATGAGTAAATGCACTAACTTTAAATAAGCTTAAATGTTGGAAATGTTGTGAAATCTCTCCACATCTCCACCTTTCTTAAATGCACATCAGTAATACCAGAACCATCACTCTTGCAATCACACCTCTCTCTCTCTCTCAGATCACATTCCCACACACAAAAACACACAGCGAGAACAAACGCACCAGGTCCTGCACCTCGGCGGTGTGCCCGGACTTTAGATGCCGCTCTAGATTACTCGAGCTGCAGATCTTCCTCAGTCGGCTCAGGGTCCGGAGACTTGATGCATGACGATGCGACCTGTCACGGTACTTCTTTTTCATCACGTCCCTCCTGGCCTCAGATCGATGCTGCACTAAGTCATTGTGGCGATCGCTGGGTGGATATTGATCATTTATTATTTAATCTAAGCCCCATGCAGAGGACTGAGAGAGAGAGAACGCTATCAGAATGAGACATTGCTGAGCTTCTGCTGTCTACCCTTTGCAGTAAACATACATCCAATGGACATTCCCTTAGAATAAATGAGAATAAATAAGTGTACTTCAGGTTGATTATATTAAGTATGCTAAATAAAAGTTCAGGTATATTTTAAAATATACTTTATGTAATAAGTATTGGTACTAGTAATACACAACAAGTTTGTTGGATTCTGAAAATTTCAATTTGTATCATAATTTTGAACCAAATCTAAATGGTCCTTGTATGATGAATAAATCTCGCAGTCTGTCAAGAGCCTGTGTGTCATATTTCAGTCCAAGTAGAAAGAATTAAGGCAATTATACTTATTTTAGGGCAAATATAGATGCATCTCGACCTTATTGAGTGCGATTTAAAGTCTTACAGAGTGCTTTTATTTTATTTTAATGGTGCCTTGTTGTCCTTTAAGAAGCTTGACAGCTACTGGCCGACATGTGTGTTCATTGTATAGAAAAGGTTTAAATGAACTGTCTGAAGAAGATCTTTTGTGTTTATACAATTTTGGCATGATATGAGAGATCATTTTCATCTTTGTGTGAACTATTCCTTTAATAGCACTGTGCTTTGTGTTAAGTATGGATAAAGAGCACTTGTTGTGTTTAACTGTAGTGCACACTTGACCTGAGTGTGTAACGTAGCGTTTTGTAGAGTAATACCAAATGTAGGATTTCAGGACCTATTATGAGCTGTTGTGGCTTTGTGCTGTGTTGCATCAAGGTGAAAGGTTGTAAGTTCAGATCTTGCTGGACTGAAAATGTTTTAAATACACCACAATTGCATCTTTTATTTAGGGATTTTAATGAAACAAACAGCGTTATCTGACTGCAGCTGCTATTTTGAGCAAATGTGAATTAAAATCACTAAATCATAGATTTTTAAGGAGCTGACAGCTTAATCTATAATTTTTAGGGACTTTATATGCTATTCGATACCATGCACGCGAAGAAAATCCATCCATCTGTAGGAGGCTTCATTAAAACATCTCTCAGTCTATGTTAATTTTAATTTATTGTGAAATACAGCATCGAACGCAAGATCGTGCAAGGAAGAACGATGAGGCTAGACTAATGGTCTCACATGATCATCGACTTCATCATTGTAACTTGTGTAAATGCATTTCGTCTGTCTTCATCTCGTACTGTTTCTCTGCATGGGCGCATGAGAGAGACTGTCAGGCCCTTGTTGTTGATCGGGTTCCAGTAGTCCTGCGGGGACGAGCGTGTTTAGTACGTCACCTTGTCTCCTGTCTCCCTAAAGGCCCAGAGTGATGGCGCATATGGCCGTCCCGCTCTCCCTGCTGTCAGACTGGAGCAGTGCTCCTCTATCATCACCTCTACCATCTTCTTTACCCTCTAATCCGCTGTCAAAACCTTTCTGCACGGACTCATCTGACCATCAAACATTCATACTGTACTTTAGGAGGCAATCTACTGACCTTTTCTTGTCAAACTTACTGATGTTTGTGCAACTCATGAAACATTTGCTATAGTTTTCTGTTTATTTTTAGCTTCTTTTTGTTTCTTTTTAGACAGACGAAATTGTCTCCTAATATTTGTTTGTTTAAGTCCCTTACGTAAAAGCGTCAGCTAAATGCCTCAATGTAAATGTAATGTAAATGTTCTTTGCCTTTTGCCAATGGGGCACTATTGAGGGAAATGTGATCAGTCAATCTTTACATCTGTAATCTTCAATATCAACATTTTAATGGATTAGAGAGAGTATAAAATATATTAAGTATTTGTCACCCCAATTGTGAAATTCTTATTATCTAAGTATGAGATTAGGAGCATCAAAGTAGGCATAAAAATCATTAAATTTTAATATGTGTCTATGCTGTAAATAAGATTTAGTACTCAAATTTTCATTTATACTATGATAAATACTGAAATTAATGATTTTATTGACACAAAAAAATATGTATTTTGCACAAAATATATCGATATAAATATATCCTAAACTTTGATTTATATCTGGAATATGACTCGATATTTAGTATAAATATATTTTTAAATAATATGCATAAATAAAGTAAGTCTAAGAATGTGTGTTAACAAAGAACATTATTAAATAACAATTTTAAAATAGTAAAAAACTTACTCTTTGTATTTTGTTTCTTCTGTGTAATCTTAAACAGCTGAAATCTCTCTCTCTCTCTCTCTCTCTCTCTCTCTCTCTCTCTCTCTCTCTCTCTCTCTCTCTCTCTCTCTCTCTCTCTCTCTCTCTCTCTCTCTCTCTCTCTCTCTCTCTCTCTCTCTCTCTCTCTCTCTCTCTCTCTCTCTCTCTCTCTCTCTCTCTCTCTCTCTCTCTTTCTCTCTCTCTCGACTAGGGGGGCTGTCTCCTACTCTGTAAATATTTATCTATGGGATCTGGAGCTTTTGGTGCCCCTCTTTCCCTCCTGCAGCGGAGCCCCTGTGTAAGCTGTGCATATGAATGTTTTCTCCTCCGGCACTGCTGTATCTCTCTCCATCTTCCACATGCCACTCACAGGGATTTACCCACCCAATTCTTTCTTGTTTCCTTTCATTTTCTCTGCCTTTCCCTGAAGAGAATGGGCCAACTCCAGGCCCTGTTGAATTCAAAGTACATCAATAGGGCTTTTAGGGGGGTGGGCCACCCTGTGCTGCTTTTCTACCTCCATATTTTCATCTTGAGGTGTCCCAGTGGGGACGGCGTCCTCTCTGCCTGAACTATTCCTGGCAAAACCTCAGCAACCGCAGGGACTTGTCATTTACTGTAGGGGGCCACGCATCCTAGGGTGTGCACGTCCGTGTTTGTGTGTGTAGTTCGGTTGCCAGTGTTGTACGTGTCTTCTCTCTCCGTGCAGTTATCTCTCTTTGTTTGGAGTGTTGTCGCTATTTATAGTGAGGGTGTCTGTTGGGGCTGGTGAGAGCTGTTGATTGACTAGTGCAGTAATTTGAGGAGTATTTGTAGGGCAGGAGAGATGCTCTTTTCCTGAGAGACCAAGAGAAATAGCTAGACAGTACTAGAGAGAGAGAAAGAGAGAGAGAGAGCAATGTAAAATGAAATACAACATGGCGTAAAATGTACAGTAGCCAGATTTTTTGCACCTTATTCTGACCAGGAACAAACCAGACAGAAAAAGTGCAAAGATATGCAAGGATTCAGCCAAGACATGTGATTGCATATGGATCCTTTGACTGATAATTATAATATTCAACACAATCTCACATCATACATATTTCATCATACATACATATACATATTTTTTCAAAGACTTAATGGCAGAGTTTGACAAATCCAGTGACTTGTTCTTCCTCTAAAATGCTTAGGCTCGGTTTCACACACAAGGCTAAAATATTTGCGCTGTATTAACTAAAAACAACTATTACTGACATATCCTAAAATATAACAGTGGCATTGTTTTCTCTCAAGATGCAAGAAAATCTACTTAAATGTCCTAATTTAACTAAAATCTACTCCTGGCTTAATCTAAACCCTGTCTTAATGTATCATCCGCATAGCTTGTAAACACAACTTCGTTTCCAGATGGACACTGTGCAAAGCCAGCCAATAAGATTGCAGACTGTGGATTTTTAGCCAGCTCCTGTCATTGTTGTGTGCAGTATGCATCAGACGGTCTGAGAACAGACTGTGGGTGGTCAGTATGTTGTCCCAGGCAGAGATTGTAAATTTATTTGGTTGCACAGATATTTCATGTTTGCTGTTTTCTCTTACATACTCATGTTTGTATGTGCATGTCCCCTTTTACCAGGTTATTATGTTAGGTTAGGAATAAGCTATCACTACCGTCCTCCAAGCCAAGCTTTACACAGGTGCTGTCTTTTATTAGTAAACCCATTTACAATTCCATTGAGCAAAGCAGAGAGAGAGAGAGTTGCCGAAGGGAGAAAGTTATCGAGCCTTTTCATGCATTTCTCAGGCTCACGGCGGGTTTGCTAATTAGTCAAATTGTGATTGTACACCTTTAGTTCATTCAGACTTCTGTGAAATATTCTGTACTATAGATAATGCTATATTATTATAATATAGAGATCATATCCAAGCCCTGTTGATGTTTTTGGTGGTTCATGGTTGAAAATCTGTAAAGGGACATCACAGCCATGAGTTTCATGACATATATTTTTTATTATTGCTGCAAAGCAGCTTCACACACATAGAAGTGACAAAATAAAAAACATGCAAATATATATAGAAATATATAAAATACATGGTATTATTGAAATCTATTCAGTAAGACATTAACAAAACTAACCAATATAACAATATAACGATTGGAAATATAAATTAAGAAATATAAATCAGAAATATTAATAACAGAAGCCCCAGACGTCATATCATGTTGTTCATATTCATTGTCATATCTAAAATAAATGTGTACACACAATCCAGTGTGAGTGTCCTTTAAATATGAATTCCCAGTGAATAAGTTCTCATGCACCAAGATCAAACTCTTTTATTCTTTCTCTCTCTTTCACCTCCTTTCCTCTTTCTCTGTTCTCCTCTGGGCCTCCATAAACACAAGCACAGGATGTCGTATGCTAATTTGAGATTTAATGATTAATTAGTTGCTGGCCTGCTTTCTGCAAGGACAGCCACAGCTAAAACGCTTACTTTGTTTTTGGAGTGCGGGTTGTGTCTGCTTGAAATCATACATGCAAAATGAGTTTCTCACACGGCAGAAAAACATTGTGTTTGAGAGGAAAACAGAAATGTGGATGTCCCGTGGGAATACACACAGCTCAGATGAAGGCGTCTGAGTGTGTGCACGTTGGTGTTATGTAAGCGGTTCAAATGGCTCTGGCATTTCTATGAGAGTCTGAACATGAAGTGGAGATGTCCTCTTAAAGCCTATGACAAAGTCAAGCACTCTTTTGAGAGCGTTTGGAGTCGACACTACCGCCCGCCTCCCCTCCTCTTACATCCGCCCAGCTAACCAGCACACATCAAAACTGAAAGCCCGGTCATGCACGGTGAACCCGCGCAGCCAGGATGTCCCAGCTGCTGACATCTCATAAGAATGAGGATTAAAGTGGTCAGTGGGTCAATGCTTTGCAGTGAACTGTTTCAGTTTTATTCTGTAAGAGATTCACAATATTCACAATAGACAGCAGGCTGAAATACATCACATTCATTTTAATGGTTCACTTGTATAAACTTACACTGTAAGTTACTTTGGATAAAAGCATCTGTCAAATGAATATTTGTTTTACGTTTTGGTAAATAGCAAATATTAAAATATTATTTAGCAAATATTAAGTAATATTTAGTATTAAGACACAATTGACAAAAATGTTTGTCATGATCTTAAAAATTTAATCTGAAGGTGTGTATTTTAATGTTTGAAATTACTTTTGTAGACAAAATATAATTGTGCCAACATATTAATCAAGAAGCTGGATGATAAAATGTCAAGAGTATGATTTTACAAATTCTAGACAAAGGATAACTACGTTTGAAGATGATCAAATATAACGTTGTGTTAATTTATTTTGGATGCTTTTAGTCACAACATAATTTCCACAGTTACAATTGTGTTATTTCATGGTTTTGATGAGTTTACTACTATTTTAAAATGTGAAAAAATCTAAACAACAGTGAGTATGTGTTTCCAAACCTTTGACTGGTACTGTTTATACAATGTGAAACATACATACCGCAGCACACTATATGAACAACATTTCCCACAATGCATTATGCTCAAACTGACCTTCAGTGGAATATATCTGGTTGTGGTAGTCAGCCATCATTTGTAACTTATCACCAAGAACATATAGTCTGGGCTTGATTAATATTTGAAAGTATTTTGTTTCTCCTTTTGTGATTAGCAGATTTATTAACTGCCAAACAAAGACAACACTTTTGTTCCTGCTTTTAGTGTGATACTAGCCTAAGCAACTTAAAAAACCCAGTGTGCTTTAGTGTCCATATTTCATTTTGCTTCATAGAAATATGAACATGACACATAAAGATGGACCAGATATATTTGCTAGAATAGAGCAATAAAAACCATTAAATATCAATACAGATAACAAAATAATAGGACACAGAAATGAACGCTGTGATCTTTTAAATTGGTTTAATACATAAAATACATTTTACTAAATTAAATTACATTACACCAAAATACATTGTAGCTGCGTGCAGTGATCCACTGACGTTTAACACAGTTAAACATTGTTTAGCACAAATCACATGTCCAACAATCAGCCAGTAGGAGTTATCAAAAATTACATGTGACCTAAGAAGTATAACTGTTCACCTGTTCACGTTTCATCGTTTGTTAACGAGCAGGAATTGTTGCGAATGGGATACTGATGGAGGATTTCTTTAGCAGGAGTCACATTTGGAATAGCAGATTGTCTTGGTGAGTATAGTATTTTATAACTTTAATATGCTCTTTGATGTGGGTGTTTGCAGGAACAGGACACCATATGCGATTTGTTTGTGCTTGACATATTGTAGGCTACTTTGCGTTATCAAGGATCCAGCTTTGTTGATGAAAAATGCGTTTGTTGTCATGGCATGTTTGAGTAATAAAGTTTTTTAGCCTTGGATTAAAAACGTAAGGTGGTATGTCTTATGAAGCTTTATTTTATTATTCCAGTTAAATATGTTTGTTTGTGGTGAGGAAAAGGACTAAGCCTATATTGCGTCAAAGATTGACGAGGTGGCGATTTGTTATGTTATGCTCTTTGTACATAGATGACTGTCATACACCTGGATTTAAATGTTGACAGCTTGTCATGATAAAACAACTGGTTATTAACCTTTAACAGGTTTGATTAAAACAAACTGTATTGGATCATCATGCAATATTATTTAATTTATCCACAAACTTCTACATGGCAGGTGTAGTTCGTTGTTTTGGCAGCGTCACTTTCAGTTAATTCAGTTGAGCATTTGTGTTTTTGCTTAACATGATATGGGTCATTGTGTGTTAATATCAGTTTCGTTTATAGAGTATGGGGGCGTGACGTAACGGCTCTAGTGCCGCGATGGCTGATGGGAAAAATCGCCATATTGTGAGGCCACTTGTTCTAACGCGCCAACGAGTTTAGTCATGGGAAGAACCTGCTGTGTTGTTGGATGTAATGTCCGTTCACACGATCGACGTGGGAGAAAAATAGACAACGGTCTTTCTTTTATTGTTTTCCTCGCCTGGAAACAAAACGAAGGGAGTCATGTGTCTGATGTTACAAAGCGGAGACGGATGGCCTGGATATCCGCCATAAGACGCACGGACATATGTTTCGCAGATATCCCAAGATCACTTAAAGTGTGTTCCAGGCATTTTCATTCAAGATGATTCTCAACAATGTTATGAACAATATTTAAATAAAAAAACATTTTTCTTAATGCAAAATGTGTGTAAAATGGCCATCTAATTTGCTTATTAATGTGTTTTTGGGGCAACGTAGAATGAACAAATAAGTGCAATAATGAGAGTAATAATTAGCAAGATTTTCATAATAATAAGAATTTTGATATATAATGTTTTCTCTATTCATTTGTTGTGTCTCCCAAAATGTGTAATGAACAAGAGGTTCATATTTTGATTTGAAACCCCACAACATTTTCCCGAGATGCTGATTTAAGTACAAAATATTATCATGTTTTCATAAGGGTGTTACACTTGATTGCTAAATTAACGTCATCTGTTTTTAAAGACCAAGGAGTGGTCATGGTGAAACATCCAATCATTTGTCATTTCTGAAAAGCCCTGAACATGCTCTATACAGGACGTCCAGACTTAAAACTGTAATGTCTCAGAGAAATCGCTAAAACATAATGTCCATAAAATACCATAGCTGGTAGTCAGGAGGATATTATATAAATCTGAGGAAATATTGTGTAAAGATGCGTATTTCACAGGTAGGTAAGTAACCTTTGTACGAACGACGGTGTTTTCACAACGGTGGTTTGTAGGCTTCCAAGTCATGGACCCAGCCATTTGGGCTTCCATAGATTTAAAATTACGAAATTGAGCCTTGGTATAAGCACTCACACCACAGACTAAATGTACAAAAATATCTGGAAATGTCAGAGGAGGTAAATCGTCGGGGTCTCGACTACATTCTCTTGCAGGCTCCTCATACGGATCCAGATTTCCGATCAATGCCATCTTTTCCAGGTACCGTTTTCTTGCGTCCGGAAGAAGTTTGTCTCTGTATAGTACATTTCATGTTTTAAGTCTCGTCCGATGTGGCCTCACAATATGGCGGCGCGCTATTGTTCCCTTTCAAGGGAACTCAACGCTGCGTCAGCGAATGACGCTATGAGAACGCCTTTGCGTGACCGCGTCTGAAGCACGTGTGCAAGATTGCCGAATGGCGGGACAGAACGTCACGGGCGGGGTGACGTCAGGACCAGGAAGCTATAAAGAGCGTGGAACGCACACACATTCAGCTTTTGTGCCTTCAGCTGCGCGTGTGTGTGTTTGTTGAATGTGTAGGGCGCTCGAAAACGCCATTAACTGAGTGTTTGTTGAGAGAGTGAAAGATTATATATATAAATAATGTCTTTCAAACCGTGTGTTCCCCCATGTGCTCGCTTTATTACGAGTGGGGATTCTCACGAGTTTTGTGTTGTTTGTTTGGGGGTGGATCATGCCCGGTCGGCGCTTTGAGAGCGCCTGACTGTGTGCATTGTGAAGCTCTCCTCTCCTCGCGACTCTTAAAACCTCGGCTGGCATGTGCAAATAAACATGCCCAGCCTAGCGGTTCTCATGGCGGCGCCGGGTCCTGCCGAGGCAGGGCGGCGGCTACCGCCATGGGGATCGCGAGATGGACTTGGCTGATGTGATGGAGACGGGCCCGCCCTTTCTCCTCCCTCTCCGCTTCGGCTCTCTCCACCTCGGTCAACAAGCCCGTGTTGCGGTCCCTGTTGCCAGTGGGGAGTCCACATTTTCTGCTGTCTTCCTCTGAGGAGAGATTTGCAGAGTGTGGACACGGGGAAAATGAGCGTCCCCTATGTATGAAGAGCTGGTTGAGGTGGTGGCGCTGGCAGTCGCCCAGTTAAAACTCGACTGGCCCGCTGAAGCCGTAAGCGCTTCGCCAGCCTAGCAAGCTGGATGAGCTTTTTCAAACCAAAACGCCACCTCACGCGGGGCTTACCATTCTTTCCGACCTTCATAATGAGTTATCAGGGTCGTGGAATAAACCATATTCGCCCGTGTTTACAGTCCCCGCACCTCTGTGTATTCCAACATTGCGGGGGCAGCAGAGCACGGGTATGACGCGATGCCAGCGGTAGAACAGACGCTTGCGGGCTATCTCCCCGGTTGCGGCATCGTCGCTCAAAGCCCCGGTTCTCCCATCAAAGCCGTGCAGAACCACCTCGGCTTTGGTGGGGAAGCGTATTCGCAGCAGGTCAGGCTGGAGCATGCCTACACACGATATCCATGCTCCAGGCCTATCAGGCTGACCTGCTTGGGGAGCTAGATGAAGGCGAGGGTGTGGACCACTGATGGGCCACTGATGTGTCTCTCCGTGCCATCCGAGAAACAGCCAAGGCTGTGGGCAGGTCTATGTCTGCCCTGGTGGCTACGGAGAGGCATTTATGGTTGAACCTCTCGGGCATCAAAGCAGCCGATAAGTCCCTGCTGCTTGATGCCCGCTGTCCCCGGGGCCTGTTCGGCGATCACGGTTAACTCCGTCGTCGACAGGTTCCGGGATGCTAAGAGCCAGGCCGCTGGCCTTCTCACAATTTATCCTCGCCCATCGGGTGCTGAGGCTGCTGGGCTGGAGCAGCCCCAGCCCTCCACCTCTGCTTACCGAGGTAGGCAGAGGAGAGTGTTTCCTCCCGAGCCCCACCACAACGTCCAGTGGGGCTCTGGAAGGTACTCTAGGCCCGCCCTTCCCAGCCGAAAACGGACCTGAGGGGCGTTATTCAGGCTAAGACGGCCCGAGGGGACCAAGAGGCGGGCACCTGACTGCCGCGGCGTCAGCCTGTCCCCGCAAAAGCCCTCTGGGAGCAGACCGGTTAACGCCTCATCATAATGGCCCGGTCCTGTCCCGTGCACCCTTCTCTAGATGCTCAGCGTTGTTCCCGCCCTGCTTCGGGGCGACTGGTGTCAGGGTACCATCACGAGCGGCGCCAGCGCCTTCTCGAGTGTACCCCAGCAATATCAGCTCTGGGTGCCGACTTAATACAAGACTTAAAACCAGATGCCAGCCCCAAGGGGGGACCTTCAACTTCAGACCAGTCCCGAGGGGCTGGTTCCCACAGTGGCTCACTTGGCGGCGTGCCAACCTCCGCCAGCCACTCAAACGATACGACCAGACAGCCCCGAGGGGCTGGTTCCTCTTAATGTACTACCTGGCAGCGTGGAAACTTCTGCCAAACATTTCACGTTGGGTTCTCGCATGCGATAGTAGAGTTCGGATATACGATTCAGTTCGAGCGCAGCCCGCCCAAGATTCCTAGGGTGGTGCCCACCACGGTGGGCCCCCACCAAGCTCTGGTCATGGAACACGGTACAGACTCTCCTGGCAAAGGGGCCATAGAAGTAATTCCCTCCAGAGAGAGAAGCGGGCTTCTACAGCCGTTACTTCATAGTTCCCAAAAAGGATGGAGGCTTGCGGCCTATTCTAGATCTGCGCACCCTGAATCTTTCAGTAAAGAAGCTGAAGTTCAAGATGCTTACACTCAGACAGATTGTGTCTCAAATCCGTTCTGGCGGACTGGTTTGTCACAATAGACATGAAAGACGATACTTCCATGTCTCCATCCTACCGGGCACAGGAAGTTCCTGAGGTTCGCTTTGGGGCGCGTACCAATATCGAAGTTCTCCCCTTCGGTCTAGCCCTGTCACCTCGCACCTTTACCAAATGTGTAGATGCTGCCCTGTTGCCGCTTAAACTTTACGGGGCATTCAATATTGAACTACATAGACGATTGGCTTATTCTGGCAGAGTCAGAAGCCTTAGCGGTCCAACATCGAGATGTTGTTCTCGCTCACATGAAGGAGTTGGGGTTACGGCTGAACGCCAAGAAGAGTTCACTTTCTCCAGTTCAGAGAATAACTTTCCTAGGCGTAGAATGGGACTCGAGGGTCATAATCTGCCCGCCTTACATGCGGTGCGATTCAAACCATTCAGGCAGCCGTCAAAGGGCTCAAATTGCATCAACGAGTCACAGTCCTGCACTGGCAGCACATACCGGTCTCATGGCAGCGCAGCCAGCGTCATACCTCTGGGGCTGCTACACATGAGACCTCTCCAATGGTGGCTCAAATCCAAAGGGTTTTCCCGAGGGGAACCCTTCCCGCATCATTCAGGTCACCCACAGGTGTCTGAGGGTACTAGCGGTGTGGGGCAAACCTGGGTTTCTCTCCCAGGGCCCGACATTGGGGTCAATATGTCATCGCGTAACGCTTATGACAGATGCATCCCTGTCAGGCTGGGGCGCGGTAATGGAAGACCGCTGCTCCAGAGGTCTATGGAGGGCCCGCCAGCCTCGAGTGGCACATAAATTGCCTAGAGTTGCTGGCGGGTTTGGCTTGCTTTGAGGCAGTTCCTTCCTCACCTCAGCAACAAACACGTGTTGGTCCTGACGGACAACACATCAGCGGTTGCGTACATCAACCATCAGGGTGGTCTCGCGGTCGCGCCTCTTTACAAATTGGCACACCAGATCCTGTTGTGGTCCCAAGGGAAGCTGCTCTCACTCAGAGCAGCGTACATCCCGGACGGTTGAATGTGGGAGCGGACGCCTGTCGGTGGCAGGGGCGAGGCCAGGGGAATGGAGACTTCACCCCGAGGTGGTGAATCTGATCTGGGATACCTTTCTCCCAGCACAAGTGGACCTGTTTGCGTCTCAGGAGACGACGCACTGTCCTTTATGGTTCTCCCTAGTACCTCCAGCCCCTCTGGGTGCTCTCGTGACATCCGTAATCGCTCTGCTCCGGAGTCCTGGAACGGGTGCGCCAGCACAGGATTCGCCCTGTTACTGGTGGCACCCGGCTGGCCGGCCCGAGTGTGGTTCTCGGACCTGATAGCACTCCTCGGCGGCACCCCCGTTGAGGCTGCCGCCAGGAAAGACCTTCTGTCTCAGGAGCAAGGCACTGTTCTGCACCCTTGCCCAGAGATGTGGAAACTGTGGGTCTGGCCCTGAGGGGGCCAGCTTCGGCCGGCTCGGGTCTCGACCGAGGTTGTAGCAACCATCTTGCAATCCAGGGCTCCTCCCACGAGGAAGCTGTGCGCCTTGAAATGGGAAGTCTTCTCTTCCTGGTGTTCAGATCGACGTCAAGATCCAGTTAACTGCCCGATTAGCGTGGTTCTGGTATTCTTGCAAGATCGTTTTCTTCGGGCTTATGCCCCTACGGTCAAGGTCTATCGCGGCTGCCATATCTGCCTTTCATAGCCTTGTCCACGGCCAGTCTGTGGGTCGAGACCCCACTGGTTATAATGCTTCCTTCGTTGGCACTAGGAGGCTGAGGCCGGTGTTACGTGCCAGAGTTCCTACATGGGATCTGGCGGTGGTACTTCAAGGGTTGTCGGTGGCACCGTTCAACCCATTGAGGCCGTTTCGGTCAAATTTCTGACCCTCAAGACTGTGTTCTTGCTGGCAGTATCTTCCCTGAAGAGAGTTGGTGATCTCCAAGCTCTCTCAGTCTCTCCTTCTTGCCTGGCTTTTCCCCAGGCATGGTTAAGGCTTTTCTGTACCCTAAAGAGGGTTACGTGCGAAAGTACCCACCAATGTGCCGAGGCACATTACGTTGCAGGCCTTCTGTCCTCCTCCTTTCAGGATTCGGACCAGGAGAAAGCTAATCTTTGTGTCCAGTGCGAGCACTGGACGCCTCACGTTCACAGAACTGCTCCCTTGAGAAAGTCTGAGCAGTTGTTTGTATGTTTTGGTCCTCCCAGCACTGGGGTGCCGCGACCAAACAATCTCTTAGTAGGTGGATAGTCGAGGCTATCTCACTAGCTTACGGAGCCTCTGGACAGCAGTCTCCACTGTCTGTCAAAGCTCACTCAACTAGGGGTATGGCGGCCTCTAAGGCCTTACGGTCAGGGCTACGCGAAGATGTGTAATCGGCGGCTGGTCCTCGCCACCACGTTCGTCGCGTTTTATGACTTGGACCTGGCTTCCACGCCCAGGTGCCCATGTTCTGCAGCCCTGAGGGGCTTGTTTTCTACGAATAACAGCCAGGGAATCTCGCTGGGTATTCTATTTATTTGACTTCGCGCAAGTGGAGTCTTGTCTCTCGTCCTTTTGGGGCCTGGCTCAAGGGCCAGGACCCGATGCCAGGGTTCCCATGCACCTCGGCCCTGAGGGGGTCGACTTGTACTGGACACCGCCAGCTGAGTCTCGCCGTGTGTTTCCAGCTTTGCGGTTCTGGCTCGAGAGCCAGCTACCTAAACTTGGGTTTTGCTCCTTTGCACTTTCCGGGGCCGGTGGGGCCCTGGTGATTCCATCGCAGTGGGTGAGCCCATCGCGTTTCGAAACTTATTTGGTTACTGGCCAGTGAATCTCGCCCATATTCCCTGTATGTTCTTGTATCAGGACCGAGGTCCTGTATGTCTTGCCCTTAGGGGCCTTCTCGGAGTAGTTGTAAACGGCCAGGAAATCTCGCCGTCCTCACTCCCTTATGGCGTTCTGGCTTGCGAGCCAGGGTCTACGCTTTAACCCGTCGAGGTAGTTCCTCTTATTGTGCTCTATGGATTCACACTTCCAGGGACTTGCTCGTGCGGCGACGTTAGGATTGCATTCCCATAGCGTCATTCGCTGGCCGTTGAGTTCCCTTGAAAGGGAACGTCTCCAGGTTACGTATGTAACCCTTGTTCCCTGAGAGGAGGGAACGAGGCGCTTCGTCTTCCGGCCATAATCCCTGCATGCCTGGGCGCAGCTCGGCACTTTACGCTGAATGTGTAATAGCGTTCCACGCTCTTTATAGCTTCCTGGTCCTGACGTCACCCGCCCGCGGCGTTCTGTCCCGCCATTCGGCAATCTTGCACACGTGCTTCAGACGCTGTCACGCAAAGGCGTTCCCATAGCGTCATTCGCTGACGCAGCGTCTCGTTCCCTCTCAGGGAACAAGGGTTACATACGTAACCTGAGACGTTTACGTCCCAGAATGCACTGCGCAGTGACGTCTGTTGCCAAGCCCTATTGAATGCATGAGCTTTACCAAAATTCCCAGCGTAATAGTAATAATCTTTTAAAGTCGCATGTAAGTTTGGATGTCTTATTGTAGCGAAGTGATCGTAAATTCGTCAAAAAGGTCTCGCGATACTTTGATGTCAGATGCAGATCGGTCTGCGCAGCTGCGCATGAAGTTGAACACAGGCAGTATCGGCGTGTAAACGCGGTCATTATCATCATCTACCCATACAGTATATACCAATCTGCGACGATTTGATAATACAGTAGCCTACGTCTTTAGTATCTTATGCTGTGTTCCAGACAACTTGATTTTAGGAAATTTCCCACATCAACCCGAAAAGAATGACTGTAACGGAGCTCTTGTAATGTTACAATATATATTTAATGTTTTAAAAAATCTATAAAAACACTTGTTTTGATGTTTCTAAATCATTCATAAATTCTTATTTTACTAAATACTTTCAATGTTAATTAATCCAGATGTTATTACCGGGTTTGAGGTGGGTAATATCCTAAATCCGAGTTGTTTGGAATTACGTTTGTTAAGTGAAGTAGGTAAAACACAAGCCGGATGACGCGTGCAGATAGCGGACACAATGAGCAGGTGCAGAAACTGTATCTCTCTCTTCATTTCTGTGTTGTAGAGTGCTGTACTTGCAAAACAGCATAAATGTACAGAAAGGAGCAGATGGAAATGATGATTACATGACAGTATGTGGCAGAAAAATGCGTTTAGCTTCCTCGAAACTTTCAAGGACGGCTGGTCCTGCTATGAGACAAACATAACATCTCTGTCTTGGCAAACATGTTTCGATGACGATTATACTATTGTGATCGTGCTGAGCATGTTCAGGCTGGAGAACTGCACAAAAACATGGAGCACGCTGTTTATAATATTTTAAACATCATTTAATTAAAAGTGTAAAGCATATGTTGGGTTATTTAATCCTGTTTATGTTATTATTCCTGTTTACTGTACATGTAGTTCAATTAAAATTAAGTTATTTATAAATATTGGCTAAATAAGCTATTTTTAATTTCATGTTATATTGATTAAAACTGCAGACTGCAGAATATTGCTAATATGGTAATGCAAAACTTTTTTATAATATAATTGAATTTAAAGAAAGTTGTTAATAAATATTGGTTGATTAATCTATTTTTAATTTCACCTAATATTTTGTGTATTATCAGAATATTGGCAATATAACGCAGAACTGTTACACATTAATATATTGGGTGAATAATCTAATTTATGATATATTTCATAAAAATATTTCAATTAAAACTGTAAATTATTCATAAATATTTGGTGAATATTTATGAATAATTTACAGTTTTAATTGAAATATTTTTATAAAATATATCATAAATGAGATTATGATATAGAGCTATTTTTATGATGGTTGTGTGAAGCATTCCAAATCGATTTCTGATGCGTCCTTAAAAAAGATTTTGAAATGTAGCTTGTGTTTGTGTTGGCTATATGACTATCCATTGTTTAGGTAGTTGAGATGTAACGGAATTATTAGTGGTATGCCTTTATAATATTTACAGTGTGGGACTGCAGCGACTGTAGAAACATTTTATTTTTTTTAAGTCATACACCTTCATTTAAACATATATATTCCATCCAATTCTTAAGTATATATAATACATCCATCCCCTTCAACTACCCACCGTTCCTCTGTGAGCATAAAACTGAATTACAATTGCATGCTTCAACACCCTTTGTGTCCTTGAGGAAATTTTCTAATACTTGCACCCCAATTACATAACCAGACTTAGAAGCTATTATTGTAATATTTTAATTCATTGACTTGCTTCTCCTTTGCTGAGATGACACACTTTCAAATAGATTTTGTAAGTAAATTTAGGCAATTTACAGTTTAAGGCAAATAATAATCAATATGAATGCTTTCAGTGTACAGATTTAAAGATATCAGTTTCAAACCATTGAAAGTTTGTAACGATAGTTTTGTAGAAATTTTAACGTATCTAATGATAGTTTCAGTTAACGGGATATGTGACCTGAAAGTCTTGAAGCTGAAGCAGAAAGAACATGATGTTAGCTGTCATTAAATAAAAGAAAATCTTTTGGCACTTTTGAGTGACTTCAATATGTATCTTTTATTTCTATTGAAGTATTTCTTTAATGATGGCATCTTTTGTAAAGTCTTTCTTGTTTAGTAATGCCTACATAAACGGTAAAAATGGCATTAATGGGTGAAATCATTGTAGGGGTTGATGGGTAACTATGGCGGTGCTGAAGGACCCTGAAATACAGACACACCCTACTCTTCTGTAATCCAGACGCCACACGTCTGATTTTCATAAATTGCGTTTTCGTAATGTGCTTCAACCCCACATAGTGAAATTGAGAAATATCGTAATAATCCACTTATCAGGAAAGAGCACATTCCAATAATCCCGCCTGCCAAAATGGGCCGCTGTTCTGTTTCCCGGGTCTTTTTTCTGTGATGCCTCGTGATGGAGCTGCGTGTGCAAGAAGCAAGACGTTGAGGTGCCTGTTTGACAGCGATCTGCTCCACGGCTGATACAGTTTCATGGTGTAGAGTTCAGAAGATTACTTTTACAAAGGCAGACTGAAATGTATTTCTCCTCCAGTCTCTGGGGAGGTGTGTGTTGCTATAAGCGATGTGCCGTATTTTCCTGCTCTGAAACAATTGTGCGTGTTTGTGTTCATATAATGCTGAATGGAGAAGGTTTATTTTATTAGCGAAACTCTTGGGCTCTTTCGTGTAAGCGATTACTCGTGTAGCCATCTTTCATATTTTCTCTGCAGGCCACTCATGATACCGTACAGAGTAATCTTTGCACACTGAATTAAGGTCATTAATGTTCTCCGTTGAGCTGGTTTTGTTGCCGGATTACTGGCTTGGTGTGCCGTGCGGTAAATTGCTCGATAGGGATGCCAGTAAATGTGCACAGAACCTGTTTAATGTACTTGGTGATTGGTGGGTTGGTGATTTTTGCTTTTGTTGGTGTGGTCAGCAGCAGGTCTATATAACAAGAATGGTGCTTTTGTCTTCACCACCTTCAAAGCATGACATCTTGATCAATATGGCGAATGGATTTGACTTCAGAATAGGATTAAAGAGGATCTGCTTGACGTAAAGAAAGAGACAGGCATTATTAGTTCTTAGTCTGTTTGGTGTCTTTATAGTCGATACTAGAGACATTACAACGAGTTAGCTTACGGCTGAGATTTTGCAGTATTGCAATTTGAAGTAATGCAGCAAGTTAATGATTTTATTTGATCTTTTTTATTGAATCTCTGAAGTATTTGCATTACTGAAGTAGCTGGCGCGAGTGTAACCAAAGACCCTTTAGGGAGGCCATGTTTGCAGTTATTTTAGTTATGGCAAGACCACAGTCCTATTCGCTTGAATCGGGGAAGACTAATATATCTAATCTGTAATCACAATAAAATAAAATGCACACCAACAATTTAACCTTTTCTGTTGCTAGAATGGCCATATTGAGCGCTGCATTCTCCCTTTTCTTTGTAATAGCAGTAAGTAATGTGTATGTGATGTTATGTGAATTCATCTGATTTACACTGACAGGTTATGACCTTGAAACTGGTGCATAGTCAAAACACTTCATGCAAAAAAAACCAGACAGACTTCCTGTACACTTTGTTATTCATATTATCAGCTCCATTTCAGCAGGTCAGTAATTGTGGTAACAACAGTGTTTGTGTCTCTTCTCGTCTCTTTCTCTGCATCGATGTCTGCAGTGAGTGGTTATAGCAGCTAATTGGGAGTGGTTACATATGGAGGCTTCAATTGGTGTTTACTGGAAACAGCCTCGAGCCAGACACAGGCAAAGAGAGTCATGAAGGGGGTCGTGCTGCACAGCAATCAGCACATAGACTGAAATGAGAGCTGTTCAGCATGATGGAAAAATAATGGATTTTAAAGCTTAAACAAAGGTTTGAATTTTTAAGAAAGAACTTAGGCAGCATGCACTCGTGATGGTCAGGATTGAGCGTTTGTGTCTTGATGTTTGGAACGGTGTTTGCACATATGAAAATAAAATAAAAATAATCACATAACTTACTGTATGTTATTGAACAACTGCATGCATCGAAATAGCATCTCATCAATTTTAAAAATAGAATTTTTACTTATTATAAATAAAAATTTTATTGGTTTTATTTCATATTTTATGTTTTTTACCATAATGTATAGGCTATACTTGACTATACTTGAAAGCACAAAAATGTGCTTTTAGTGTAATCTGGACTTGCCCAACAGAATAATAAAAGAAAACCTGTAGAAAATGTCCAAATTTGACCCAAACATGGGATGAGACAACCCAGTAGTTTTGGTTAAACAACCCAGCATACATTACTTATAAATCAATAGTATAAATCAACCTTTTTGATTTAACCATGGCTTGAAAATAACCCAACATTCTTTAGTGTGAATTTTATTTCTGTCATGTGAGATGTAATTTTGGTGTGGGCTGGACACATAGATGCCATTTTAAGTAAATTTACCAAAATCCATGCTTTCAGCATCTACACAAATGGAAGTTACGTAAAGCAGTGTGACACATCTTGGCTCTGTCAGACCTGTTTTGAGAGACTGCAGCTTTGTCCTGTTGACCCGACGGGCCCTTCGAGCTCAAACCGAGCCCTTGGGGGATAACATGGACGTTAAAATGTGCCATATCCTTCCCAGCGGCCAGTTAGTCTGATGCACATGGTGTCTGCGAGGTCTCGTGACCTGATGTCACCTTCCTCTATATCTCTATTTGTATCCTGTTTTTCAGATGATATATGTGACTCTGTCTGTGAAAAAAAACCCAGTTAACGTCATTTTTTTGTGATTTACTGTTTTCCAAGTCATCCTACATAATGTAAAGAACATTCTGTAAAAATATAACCTTGATACATTTCATTGAGTCGAATCATAGTGATATTTATAGGTGAAATCAAACTTTGATGCATGTTATCTCAGACGGTTTTTCAGAGACATGGTCACATTTCTTTCTGTTTGTCTTCCAGAGCTCTAAAGGTTCTTTAATGGTTCTAGGGTTAGTGAGTCACCTAGGCAACCCAAAGACTCATCTCCAATATCTCATGTCTTAGCAGAGACCTCTGTTTCCTGTCATTGGGATCGTGGCCCTCTGTTTCAGGAAAGAGAATTGAACAGTCGTGATTCGTTATATTGATCTATTGGATGTAAGACATCCATCGAGCAACAAAGGCCACCATATATTTTTTGTCCCACTGACCAGGTTGTGAGCAACATGAAGCGCGTCTCTGATAGACCGATTTACACACCACTGCTGGACAGTTATGCTAATGCAGTCAGACCCCGTGAAAACCGCAGGCTGTTCTGCTGAAATGTCCTCCATGTGCTAAGAAGGTGAAACTGGCGATGTCATTTTGCTGTGAGGAAAGAAATTATTTATTATTTAAAATAAACATTTCACATTGTAAAATTTTACAAGTCAAACTAAACAAAGTGTGTAGTAGTTTGTGCTGTCAAATGAATAACTATTTTACACTGTTTTGCTGTAAAGAGATCGTGTTCATCTCATTGTGGTTTTATTTCAGTGGATTTAAAAAGAAAAACAGAGCATACTGTTGGTTCCCTTTCAAGGGAACTCAACGCTGCGTCAGCGAATGACGCTATGGGAACGCCTTTGCGTGACCGCGTCTGAAGCACGTGTGCAAGATTGCCGAATGGCGGGACAGAACGTCACGGGCGGGTGACGTCAGGACCAGGAAGCTATAAAAGAGCGTGGAACGCACACACATTCAGCTTTTGTGCCTTCAGCTGCGCGTGTGTGTGTTTGTTGAATGTGTAGGGCGCTCGAAAACGCCATTAACTGAGTGTTTGTTGAGAGAGTGAAAGATTATATATATAAATAATGTCTTTCAAACCGTGTGTTCCCCCATGTGCTCGCTTTATTACGAGTGGGGATTCTCACGAGTTTTGTGTTGTTTGTTTGGGGGTGGATCATGCCCGGTCGGCGCTTGAGAGCGCCGACTGCGTGCATTGTGAAGCTCTCCCTCTCCGCACTCTTCGCTCTCGGCTGGCATGTGCAAATAAACATGCCCAGCCTAGCGGTTCTCATGGCGGCGCCGGTCCTGCCGAGGCAGGTCGGCGGCTACCGTCATGGGGATCGCAGATGGACTTGGCTGATGTGATGGAGACGGGCCGGCCCTTTCTCCTCCCCTCTCCGCTTCGTCCTCTCCACCTCGGTCAACAAGCCCGCAGTTGCGGTCCCTGTTGCCAGTGGGGAGTCCACATTTTCTGCTGTCTTCCTCTGAGGAGGAGATTTGCAGAGTGTGGACACGGGGAAAATGAGCGTCCCCTATGTATGAAGAGCTGGTTGAGGTGGTGACGGGCAGTCGCCCAGTTAAAACTCGACTGGCCCGCTGAAGCCGTAAGCCGCCAGCCTAGCAAGCTGGATGGCGCTTTCTCAAACCAAAAACGCCACCTCACCGGGGGGCTTACCATTCTTTCCCCGACCTTCATAATGAGTTATCAGGGTCGTGGAATAAACCATATTCGCCCGTGTTCACAGTCCCCTGCACTTCTGTGTATTCCAACATTGCGGGGCAGCAGAGCATCGGGTATAACGCTGATGCCAGTGGTAGAACAGACGCTTCTGGGCTATCTGTCCCCGGTTCGCGCATCGCCGCCAAAGCCCGGTTCTCCCATCAAAGCCGCAGAACCACCTCGGCTTTGGTGGGAAAGCGTATTCCTCGCAGCAGGTCAGGCTGGAGCATGCCTACACACGATATCCATGCTCCAGGCCTATCAGGCTGACCTGCTGCGGGAGCTAGATGAAGGCGAGGTGTGGACCCGGACGCAGTTCGCGCTGCGCCGGGCCACTGATGTATGTCTCTCGTGCCATCCGAGAAACAGCCAAGGCTGTGGGCAGGTCTATGTCTGCCCTGGTGGCTACGGGAGAGGCATTTATGGTTGAACCTCTCGGGCATCAAAGCAGCCGATAAGTCCCTGCTGCTTGATGCCCCGCTGTCCCCTCGGGGCCTGTTCGGCGATGCGTTAACTCCGTGGCCGACAGGTTCCGGATGCTAAGAGCCAGGCCGCTGCCTTCTCACAATTTATCCTCGCCGTCATCGGGTGCTGAGGCTGCTGGGCGGGAGCAGCCCCAGCCCTCCACCTCTGCTTACCGAGGTAGGCAGAAGGAGAGTGTTTCCTCCCGAGCCCCACCACAACGTCAGTGGGGCTCTGGAAGGCACTCTAGGCCCCGCCCTTCCCAGCCGAAAACGGACCTGAGGGCCGTTATTCAGGCTAAGACGGCGGGGACCAAGAGGCGGGGCACCTGACTGCCGCGGCGTCAGCCTGTCCCCGCAAAGCCCCCTGGGAGCAGACCGGTTAACGCCTCATCATACGGCGCCCGGTCCTGTCCCGCACTTCTCTAGATGCTCAGCGTTGTTCCCGCGCCCTGCTTCGGGACGCACTGGTGTCAGGGTACCATACGAGGCGCGTAGCGCCCCTTCTCGAGTGTACCCCAGCAATATCAGCTCTGGGTGCCGACTTAATACAAGACTTAAAACCAGATGCCAGCCCCAAGGGGCTGGCTCCTCCAGCGAGTTACCTGGCAGCGTACAAGCCTCTGCCACACGCACAAAACCTTCAACTTCAGACCAGTCCCGAGGGGCTGGTTCCCATTGTGGCTCACTTGGCGGCGTGCCAACCTCCGCCAGCCACTCGAAACGTACGACCAGACACCAGCGAGGGGCTGGTTCCTCTTGTGCACTACCTGGCAGCGTGGAAACTTCTGCCAAACATTTCACGTTGGGTTCTACGCATAGTAGAGTTCGGATATCGATTCAGTTCCGGCGCAGCCACCCAGATTCCTAGGGTGGTGCCCACCACGGTGGGCCCCCACCAAGCTCTGGTCATGGAACACGAAGTACAGACTCTCCTGGCAAAGGGGGCCATAGAAGTAGTTCCCCCTCCAGAGAGAGAAGCGGGCTTCTACAGCCGTTACTTCATAGTTCCCAAAAAGGATGGAGGCTTGCGGCCTATTCTAGATCTGCGCACCCTGAATCTTTCAGTAAAGAAGCTGAAGTTCAAGATGCTTACACTCAGACAGATTGTGTCTCAAATCCGTTCTGCGGACTGGTTTGTCACAATAGACATGAAAGACGATACTTCCATGTCTCCATCCCACCGGGCACAGGAAGTTCCTGAGGTTCGCCGGACGTACCAATATCGGGTTCTCCCCTTCGGTCTAGCCCTGTCACCTCGCATCTTTACCAAATGTGTAGATGCTGCCCTGTCGCCGTTATGCTTTACGGGCATTCAATATTGAACTACATAGACGATTGGCTTATTCTGGCAGAGTCAGAAGCCTTTAGCGGTCCAACATCGAGATGTTGTTCTCGCTCACATGAAGGAGTTGGGGTTACGGCTGAACGCCAAGAAGAGTTCACTTTCTCCAGTTCAGAGAATAACTTTCCTAGTAGAATGGGACTCGAGGGTCATGTCTGCCCGCCTTACCGCGGTGCGCATTCAAACCATTCAGGCAGCCGTCAAAGGGCTCAAATTGCATCAACGAGTCACAGTCCTGCACTGGCAGCACATACTCGGTCTCATGGCAGCGGCAGCCAGCGTCATACCTCTGGGCCTGCTACACATGAGACCTCTCCAATGGTGGCTCAAATCCAAAGGGTTTTCCCCGAGGGGAACCCTTCCCTGCATCATTCAGGTCACCCACAGGTGTCTGAGGGTACTAGCGTTGTGGGGCAAACCTGGGTTTCTCTCCCAGGGCCCGACATTGGGGTCAATATGTCATCGCGTAACGCTTATGACAGATGCATCCCTGTCAGGCTGGGGCGCGGTAATGGAAGACCGCTGCTCCAGAGGTCTATGGAGGGGCCGCCAGCTCGAGAGTGGCACATAAATTGCCTAGAGTTGCTGGCGGTTTGGCTTGCTTTGAGGCAGTTCCTTCCTCACCTCAGCAACAAACACGTGTTGGTCCTGACCGGACAACACGTCAGCGGTTGCGTGCATATCAACCATCAGGGTGGTCTGCGGTCGCGCCCTCTTTACAAATTGGCACACCAGATCCTGTTGTGGTCCCAAAGGGAAGCTGCTCTCACTCAGAGCAGCGTACATCCCGGGACGGTTGAATGTGGGAGCAGACGCCCTGTCGAGGCAGGGGCCGAGGCCAGGGGAATGGAGACTTCACCCCGAGGTGGTGAATCTGATCTGGGATACCTTTCTCCCAGCACAAGTGGACCTGTTTGCGTCTCAGGAGACGCACGCACTGTCCTTTTTATGGTTCTCCCTAGTACCTCCAGCCCTCTGGGGCTGGATGCTCTCGCACATCCGTGGCGAGAGGCTACGCATGCAGCTTTTCCCCGATAAGCTCTGCTCCCCGGAGTCCTGGAACGGGTGCGCCAGCACAGGATTCGCCTGTTATTGGTGGCACCCCGCTGGCCGGCCCGAGTGTGGTTCTCGGACCTGATAGAGACTCCTCGACGGCACCCGCTGAGGCTGCCGCCAGGAAAGACCTTCTGTCTCAGGAGCAAGGCACTGTTCTGCACCCTTGCCCAGAGATGTGGAAACTGTGGGTCTGGCCCTGAGGGGCCAGCTTCGTCGGCTCGGGTCTCGACCGAGGTTGTAGCAACCATCTTGCAATCCAGGGCTCCTCTCCACGAGGAAGCTGTACTTTTTGAAATGGGAAGTCTTCTTTCCTGGTGTTCAGATCGACGCGTCAAGATCCAGTTAACTGCCCGATTAGCGTGGTTCTGGAATTCTTGCAAGATCGTTTTCTTCGGGCTTATGCCCTCTACGGTCAAGGTCTGTCGGCTGCCATATCTGCCTTTCATAGCCTTGTCCACGGCCAGTCTGTGGGTCGAGACCCACTGGTTATCACGCTTCCTTCGCCATTGGCACTAGGAGGCTGAGGCCGGTGTTACGTGCCAGAGTTCCTACGTGGGATCTGGCGGTGGTACTTCAAAGGGTTGTCGGTGGCACCGCTCGAACCCATTGAGGCCGTTTCGGTCAAATTTCTGACCCTCAAGACTGTGTTCTTGCTGGCAGTATCTTCCCTGAAGAGAGAGTTGGTGATCTCCAAGCTCTCAGTCTCTCCTTCTTGCCTGGCTTTTTCCCCAGGCATGGTTAAGGCTTTTCTGTACCCTAAAGAGGGTTCACGTGCGAAAGTACTCCACCAATGTGCCGAGGCACATTACGCTTGCTGGCCTTCTGTCCTCCTCCCTTTCAGGATTCGGACCAGGAGAAAGCTAATCTTTTGTGTCCAGTGCGAGCACTGGACGCCTACGTTCACAGAACTGCTCCCTTGAGAAAGTCTGAGCAGTTGTTTGTATGTTTTGGTCCTCCCAGCACTGGGGTGCCGGCGACCAAACAATCTCTTAGTAGGTGGATAGTCGAGGCTATCTCACTAGCTTACGGAGCCTCTGGACAGCAGTCTCCACTGTCTGTCAAAGCTCACTCAACTAGGGGTATGGCGGCCTCTAAGGCCTTACGGTCAGGGGCTACGCTCGAAGATGTGTGTAATGCGCCGGCTGGTCCTCGCCGCCACATTCGCGTCGCTTTTATGACTTGGACCTGGCTTCCACGCCAGGTGCCCATGTTCTGCAGCCCTGAGGGGCTTGTTTTCTACTTAATAACAGCCAGGGAATCTCGCTGGGTATTCTATTTATTTGACTTGCGGCAAGTGGAGTCTTGTCTCGTCCTTTTGGGGCCTGGCTCAAGGGCCAGGACCCGTGCCAGGGGTTCCCATGCACCTCGGCCCTGAGAGGGGTCGACTTGTACTTGGACACCGCCAGCTGGAGTCTCGCCGTGTGTTTCCAGCTTTGCGGTTCTGGCTCGAGAGCCAGCTACCTAAACTTGGGTTTTGCTCCTTTGCACTTTCCGGGGGCCGGTGGGGCCCTGGTGATTTCCATCGCGGTGGGTGAGCCCATGCGCTTGGCTTATTTGGTTACCGGCCAGTGAATCTCGCCGTGTATTCCCTGTATGTTCTTGTATCAGGACCGAGGTCCTGCATGTCTTGCCCTTAGGGGCCTTCGGAGTAGTTGTAAAACGCCAGGAAATCTCGTCTCACTTCTTATGGCGTTCTGGCTTGCGCAGCCAGGGTACTTAACCTGTCGAGGTAGTTCCTCTTATTGTGCTGGATTCACACTTCCAGGGACTTGCTCGATCGGGCGACGCTTGGGATTAACGTTCCCATAGCGTCATTCGCTGACGCAGCGTTGAGTTCCTTGAAAGGGAACGTCTCAGGTTACGTGTAACCCTTGTTCCCTGAGAGGGAACGAGACGCTGCGTCTTCCGGCCATACTCCCTGCATGCCTGGGCGCAGCTTCGGCACTTTACGCTGAATGTGTGTGCGTTCCACGCTCTTTTATAGCTTCCTGGTCCTGACGTCACCCGCCCGTGACGTTCTGTCCCGCCATTCGGCAATCTTGCACACGTGCTTCACGCCGATCAGCAAAAGGCGTTCCCATAAGCGTATTAAGCTGGCGCAGCGTCTCGTTCCCTCTCAGGGAACAAGGGTTACATACGTAACCTGAGACGTTTTTGTTATATTCATTAGTCAGGATCTGTGAAATATCAGAAAGAGATAAACATCATTCCTTGTACACTTTGCAGAGTAGTTCATTCAATTTATGCAAATATTACTCCAATTAATGGATGTTTAAGTTCATATTAAAAACGTGCAAATATTTGCACATATTCACTAGATAATGGCAATACATTTTAATAAGCTGTTATCAAAGTTTTATTATCTAAGGAAAAAACTTTGGAAGTAGTGAGATATGAGGTCAACACAATTGTCTTTAAAACATTTTGTAAATACAAAAGTGAAAGTATTTTTTGTTAGATTATTTTGGACACATTGGGTTTTAGGATAGCTAGTGTTTGGCTCTTTTTCTTTCTAACACTGTATATGTTTCGGTTGTTGTAAATCCATACAGTATCCTGCATTGTACAGCAGGCACGGTTTTTAAAGCTTTGTCTTATTCCAGTAAGTGATGCTGTCTTATTCGTCTCAAAACTGCCATATGAATTATTGTGTAGTCTAATTGATGGACTTGATTTCCTAAAAAACAACCCAGACAGTTGCCAAATAAAAGTTGATTCAACTCCACAGCATTTTACAAAGTTCCTCATTGAAAGCTGATGGTGTTTAAGGAATGGCCTGTCTCATAAATGAAGAAATGGGCATCAAACTGCTGGACCCAAGTACCCTAAATCACAAGTGTGTGTGTAATCATAGGATGATCTGTAGGGCTCTTGTGTTTCTGATTGGTCTGTCCAAGTAATTTCTGAGCTACTTTAACGCTGCCACTTCTCACTATTGGCACTCTAACACCACAGAATATCAAACATGTTTAGTTTTTTATTGCTATAAAAACATTTGTAGCATTGGACTCCCACACACAGATGTTTCGAACAGTTGGAGATGACTGGAGGGAGCTAAAAAATGAATAATCATAAAACAACAGAAATATAGACACGTGTTGATTCTTCTGAATAATTAGTGACTCTTACCAAGACGAGCATTACTAATATCATTGTGTAAACTTTGATTTAAACAACTGCCCCATGCCGTTTGCGCTGCTGGAGTGATATGGCAGATTGTGCGGGTCCTTGAGGAGAAGTGTGCTGCTGCTTTTCAATGTGATCAGACTTACAAGCTGCACTTAGTGGATGATGAAATTCAATAGAGGATTAAAGCTGTCTCTAGAGATCCGAATATAGGCAATTCCATGCAAATGTCAATGTTAGCGTGAAGAAATAAAGTTTTTACCAAAGGTTTTCACCATACTGATGTCAGTATTTGATTGTTTAAATACCCAAGTGAGATCTTGAGTTTTTAAAGTGTATTTTTATGTTTAAAGCACGATTGAAAGCTATCCTTTCTCCATTTGTTGGGTATTTTTTCATCTGGTTTGTGCTTTTTAATGTGCAGAAATCCTACGTTGAGAGGTAACATACACAGAAAAGTATGTTGCCTTTCAAAAACGTGTTCTTTTTCCACATCCATAATGCAGTATTTCCTTTTTTTAAAATGGATAGATGATGTCTGGACTCTATCAGTTTCTACAAGTAAAATATAAAAAGATGGTTCAATATATGTGACCCTGTCTGTAAAAACCAGGTCTTAAAGTCTTAAATTATGAGATAACAGAACATCAATGCTTGATTTTACCTATAAATATCACCATGATTTCAATCTTTGACATGTTATGTCAATATTAAAGATATCAAGGTTATATTTTTACAGAATGTTCTTTACATTATGTATGATGATATTATGTAGAAAAGAGCAAATCACAAAAAACTGACTTAAGTTTTGAGTTTTTCACAGAAAGGGTCACATATTAGTAATAATAATTTAATAATTTCATGTCCATAACGCTGGAATTGCCCATATCATAGAACCAAAAATGGCTCCTCTATGGCATCACTTTAGAAATATTTCAACGGCGTAAAAAATTCTCATTCATGTTGGATTTTAATCACAGCATTATAAATGAAAAAAGATGTGTGAGTACAGAAGTTTCTCTCTCTCTGTCTCATGCTCACCAGTAACACGGTCATGCTCATTGTAATTAGCACACTTTGAGTAATGGGCTGATTCAGCCTCAAGGTGTTGTGCCAAATCGGCACTCAGAGAACTTTCAGCTTCTTCAGTAACGTCTGTTTCAAAAAGCTTTATAAACACACACACACACACACACACACACTCAGACGCAAGGCCTTTTCTGCCCTTTACTAGAGCTGAGAAGTGTTGAAGGGTCTGTTGTAGAGCAAAGTGTATGTGTGTATATTTATAAAGAGGAAGCTCAGGGTATTGCAGAATATATATTAGTTTCAGAAACTGAACGGATCAAAAAAAGCCCTTACTGCTTTGAACTGTCAGTAAAATCCACACGCTCTTGATCCCAAACTCTTTGTATGACTTTACTAGAATAAAAAAACTGTAAATATGCTGAATAATCACAAATTTATAACGAAAGGCAGTAAAGAAACTTCATTTAGGTCTTTTTTCATTATGACATTATGACACATTTATATGATGAAATATTAACTTCTTTCTGTTCAGTTCTGCTGCTCTATTTACCTCTTTTTAACATGGTTGCAACTCTTGTGAAGAGATTTTTCATGGTAGGAAAAATAAAAAATGGTAGGATATTAATAAAAAACAATAATTCTTGAAAGTCATAAGGCATGATTATTTTTTTAAATTATTTAATAATTAGCTTAGTTAACGCATATAATTGACAGCTTTTGAAGTTACATATGTTCATTTATGAGAACATAGAGTTAATGTGATTTGCTCAAGTGTGTACAGATGTGTTCCTCGCTCTCTTTGTGTAATTGTGTTTGTTGGCGTGGTAAACAGTAAATAACTGTGTCCTTCACATGCAGGATTGGCAGATTCGTCCTTGTGAGGATATATCATTCCTTTACATGAGAAACTGAGATTCCTCTCTGTTGTATGGTTTTGATGCTCTTTGTGGTCTAGCTTATTTATAATCTTTGACAACCACAAGGTGCAGAATGGCTATTTCCTTGTTTGTGTTTTTTAAAGTTTTTGTTGGTTTTTCATTCAAGAATTGTGAATTAATTATCAAGAACACTAAATAATAAACTACATTTAGAGTTACTGTAGGAAATTTTACTGTTTGTGCGACACTCAGATAAGTTTAAGTGCAAAATTTATTTGACATCAAAATTATGCAGTCTGCAACTTATGGGTTCAAAATCCATTATAAAGTACGTAAACAAATCATCTGACCTTACCCTGATTTACAACAGTAAGCTTATAATAAGTATTTGTAAGTTAAGCTGTCAGATTTGTGTATGTAAGGTATATAAAGTAAAGGTGTCAGATCTTGCAACACATGTAAAGATAAATTATTACTGTAGGCACGGGCGGACTGGCCATCTGGCGGTATGCACTTTCCCGGTGGGCCGACGTGCTTTTTTGGGCCGACGGTCGCCGACCGCAAAAAAAATTCTCTCGGCCCATGAACAGGCTCATAAAAGTGGTAGGCCTAGATCGGCGGCCCAATGTTTTTTCAATTGACACTGGGCTGCTGGCCCAAAACATTTTAGTCAAAAATATCACTAGGTTTTTTTTCCCTTGGACAGACGCGGCCCATGAAACACGTAGCTCAGTTGCCCATTGTTTGTTTTCTTGATTGACACTGGACTGGCCCAATCATATCTTTGAACAGCACCATCTATGGGATTTCTGCCTGCACGCAGTTTCAGTGTGATCATGGAGAAGAAACGTAAAGGAGGTGCAGAAAAGCTGTGTGACCAAAAAAAGCTCAAGCAGATGCTGAAGTTACACATTACATGGCGTTGTTTTAAAGAGTAGGAGTTGGTATACATATTCAGGGCAGGGGAGCGCAAGGACGGGTGGTATTTGTGATCTTATGTGGTGGTGGGCCGGTCTGGGCCAAAATGCCAGGGCCAATTTATGGTCCCAGTCCATCCCTGACTGTAGGTTTAGTGTTGTGAATCTGGGTAAGATGAGACATTGAATATTGATCTTTAATGTACTTGATCAATAACTAATTTTATTTTTAACACATACAAATTTAGGGTTTGCAGATTTAATGTGCAGAGAAAACTATAATTTTATACTCAATATATTTGACATTCATTGGTTGGTTTATTGGCACGTCTGTTTGGCCTAAAAACGCCAAAATAAAATATTCCTCTGTTACAGTTTGCCAACACAGCAGCATCTGAGTTTGGGACATAACTATCAAAACAGCGATCTATGCAAATAACGCAATGGCATCATTGATGTTGGTCCAGTTTTAAATTGTAAACATTTGCTGCAGGTCATTCTTGTTGCCTGAGGGTCTGTCTAGCCAGCAGTGAATTTATGTGCTTTCATTCAGTCCTGGTGCATTAAAGTTTTCAAGCACTGCTTGCAGGCTGCTCTGCTGGCTGAATACCCTTAAGGCAGCGGGTGGTTACCATGCCAACGGGGGCCTGAGCATAGGCAAAAGCAAGGTCATAGTGCCTAAAGGTAAGGCAGATTATATTTTGAGATGGTCAGCGCTTTAATTCAATTAATCTTTGTGGAGTGGATGGACGTATGTATGGCGATGAATGGGATTTGAGGTTATAGAGGCACACAGCAGGGATGAGTACACTTTACCCATCGACCCCTTTGACCCCAGATCCCATGCTCAGACAAACCGTCTGGAATTAAAATGAGAGATGGTGATGCCTGAAAACATTATTCATTTAATGCAGTGATTTTCAACCAGCACCACTGCATAAAGAACTGCATTGCAATATTGCATCTCTCTCCATCTCTTTTTCTGTTCCTTCTTTCTTTCTTCTGCTCTTTCATTTTCTTTAGTTTTTTTCAATCTATCTCTTTCTTTCTTTCTTCATTTCTCTCTCTCTCTCTCTCTCTCTCTCTCTCTCTCTCTCTCTCTCTCTCTCTCTCTCTCTCTCTCTCTCTCTCTCTCTCTCTCTCTCTCCCTCTCTCTCTCCCTCTGGTCATACAGAGAATTTTTCTGTGGCAGTGCTCTTTACTCATCTCAGTCTCTCTTTGGTCAGTCAGACCAACATAAAACTGAATGCAGTTATACAATAACAGATTTTGTATTCCTCAGACTGTGTCAGTGTGAGAGAAAGCTGCTTGGTGAGTCTGTCACACAGACACGTTTATTATGGCTCTGGAGAAACATTACAGCTACAGTATTTAATGAGATTTGTTGCGTTTCCTAAGCTGTTTTTCCATTTCAACTGTTTTAGAGGACTCGCAAGCACTTTAGGGGCTCATCATAAAACCAAATGTCATAACTTCTTGTTTTATTACTCATTTTGTTAAATAAAAGTCGATATATTTACCTCATTAAATCCAATGGGAGACATTTGCTTTGATAAGTAAAACTCTCATTTTCAATAGGCCTTTGAGGGAAGTTCAATGAGAATGCGAATGAACAATATTCATTTCAACTCCTCGCGCTGATGCAACCGTGCACCAGATTGCTTCATCGAAAACGGGTTTAATCTTTCCTCTCGAATTACCATCAGATTCGCCTGATAACGTTCGGTCATTGTCGATTTGGACACGGCCTCTGTAAATTAGGTCATACCTTGTTTGTTGCACGTCTTTCTGCCTGGCTGACAAATTGATTTATTTCCTTTTGTAGCTGACGTGGGCTGCCAGATGGCTTGTAGCAAACGGTTCACCTGTACAGGGGCTTCTCATAACCCGAGCGTCATAGAACTGAGGAATATGTATCAAGAGTGGGGCTGTACCCGGGGCCCTCGAATAAATGCATTAGAACTGAATGAAACGTTGATGGAGATGGAGGTTGAGTTAAGTGACAGCCACGGCCTGGTCGTGCTGCCTCTCTCGTGAAGTATCAGCATTGTCAAGTGGAAAATAGAAGGTTCACTCGAGGGCCTCTGCTTTTAGGCAGAACAGACGAAATGTGGGTTTCAGCAGAGCAAAGCAATGTGTGCCAAACTGTTTTATAGGTTCATTTGGTCTGAAAGTTACAGCAAAGAAAAATGATTCACTTTATATTTGCATTGAGGCATTTAGCAGATGCTTTTATCCACAGAGACTCGCAAAAGTGAGGAAAACAACTAAGCGATTCATCCTTGGGGGAATTGTGTTTTTTGTTTGCAATGGAAGTGCTGGGCTGTTTTTGTCCACAGTGATTATTTGGGTAAAATAATTATTTTGTCCCCCATTTACTATTTGTGGATTACTTTGTAAATATTAATTCTTTGCTTTCTTCATCATCTTTTTTATCCAGATCATTATTAAAATCATTTCAAGCTGGGGAACTCTGGTCACTACAGAAATGCTGGGTTGTTTTTTAGCCCATTGTTCGGTAAAATATGAAAACCAAACATGTTTGGTTATTAATTAACATATGCTGGGATAAATCAACCCAGCATTTTCAGTTAAAACAACCCAGCATGGTTTGATTTACAGCCCAGTGTGTTCTGTTTATATTTTACCCAACGATGGGTTAAAAACAACCCATTATCATCTAGAGTGTGCTGTATATTACAGTTTTTCTCAAATGCTAAAACACAAAAGCCAATCCTCTAAACTCAATGTACAGTTGTCTAAACACATTTACTAAATCTAGCCATCTTTTTCCAATATCATAAACACATTTCACATGAAGACACAATTCACAAAACACAATCCTCCGTTCTCATAAATCTTAACACATTTTTCCTTGCTAAAACACAAGTTGCAAAAGAACTCTTCTCATATTCTCAAATGAAAGCTCATGTGATGCAAAATGCTTGCCACAGTCAGCAATATTTGAACACAATGAACACACCTGGCATCATTCATTACACACAACGACTCAAAATTGAAGACACTTGTTGCTAATGCTGTGACCACATGTATAAAAGCAAGTTCAGAGTGCACAGTTTGCTGAAGATTCCAAACAAACACAATGGATGAAGGCAGAGGAAGAGGAAGAGGAAGAAGAGCTGGCCAACAAGGGAGAGGAGGAGGCCAACAAGGGAGAGGAGGAGGCCAACAAGGGAGAAGGGGAGGCCAACAAGGGAGAAGGGGAGGCCAACAAGGGAGAAGGGGAGGCCAACAAGGGAGAAGGGGAGGCCAACAAGGGAGAAGGGGAGGCCAACAAGGGAGAGGGGGAGGCCAACAAGGAGAGAGGGGAGGCCAACAAGGGAGAGGAGAAGGTCCAGGAGGGAGAGCAAGACAACCTCGGACCATCATTACGGATGAAATGCGAGCAACAGTCATTGACCATGTCATTGTCCATGGCATGACGATGGCTGAAGCAGGACTAAGAGTCCGTCCAAACCTGAGTAGGTTCACCATTATCAGGGCATTCAGACAACACAACAGGTATTGTACTCTATTGCTTTCTTTGTCACAATACAATTTTACAAGCCTGTGAAAGTAGTCTATTGGTTTCAAATCAGTTGTTACTGTATTGTAAAACATGTCAATTGACAACACATGTTTCTTTCTTTAGAGTTGAAACAATGCCACATAGAGGTGGGAGGGTTGCCATATTTACAGCAGCACAAGAAACCCTCATTGTGGATATGGTTCGTGAGAACAACCTCATTACACTCCGGGAGATCAGAGACAAAGTCATTGCTGATAATGTCAACTTTGAGAGCATTGATGATGTCAGCTTGGCCACAATAGACCGAAGTTCTCCGGCCAAAAGATGCGGATGAAACAGGTCTATAGGGTTCCCTTTGAGCAAAACTCTCATGCGACACAAAGACCCACGTTACGTTAGTATGTGCAAGTAAGTATACATCCATGTTCACAGTACAGTTAGTGGACATACTGTGTTGCTCAGTGGCCTACATTACTTCTGGACAATACTGTGCTACCTGATTGACTGTTCTGAACACCTGTGCACTTTCACATTTTCACAGAGGATATTACAGTTGGGACTGCCATGGCCAGACCTCATGAGTACCTCTTCCTGGATGAGGCTGGCTTCAACCTGCAGAAACGAAGGCAAAGAGGCCGTAACATCATTGGCCAAAGAGCCATCACTGAGGTTCCTGGCCAACGGGGGTAATATTACTCTTTGTGCGCCATGGGTTTGGAGGGCTTGTCCACCAGCATGCTATCCTTGGGTCTTACAACACCCAACGTCTCCTCACCTTCCTAAAGGAGCTAAAAGACATCCTCCTGGACCGCCAACACCACCATCCTGGGTCCAAGCACATCACATTTATGTGATCATTTGGGACAATGTACGCTTCCACAGAACAAATCAAATCAGAGAGTGGTTCACCACCAACAGTAACCACTTTTTAAACGTATGTCTGCCACCCTACTCCCCTTTCCTGAACCCTATAGAGGAGTTCTTCTCATCGTGGAGATGGAAGGTTTATGACCGACAACCATACACTAGAGAGAACCTCCTAAGGGCAATGGAACTGGCCTGTGTTGACGTCCCAGTGGAGGCCTTCCAAGGATGGATTCGCCATTCCAGGGCGTTTTTCCCACGGTGCCTGGCAAGAGACAATATAGCCTGCGATGTGGATGAGGTGATGTGGCCCAATGCAGCTCAGCGACATGATGCCGCACAGTGATTGTGTTGTGAATAAAGTAAATAAAAATAAAAACTTCACACCCTGATCATGTTTTCAAGAGTACTGTTGTGTGCAATAGATTCTGTTTTTGCATTGAGTTGCGTTACAGTAGCGTACATGCAGAATTTATTATAGATTTATACTCTTCATATGAAACTCACAAATCTAAATGCCTAATCCTCTGCAGAGATCTAAGAAGATCCATTACTGTAAAGTTTTTAAAAAATATGCATTGGCAGTTATGAAACAAAGAACCTTCTCACAAATTGAGCATTGTGTTTTCAATTGTTTTGCTGTAGTGTGTAATGATGTGTATAGTGTTTACATTTTTGAAAGCTTCGAGCTGCTCTTTTGTTGTGAAAGTTTGAGTTTTGAAGTGAGAAGGTGTGGTTGTGTTTATGTAGCTTTAGAAAAGGGTGTTGTGTTTAGACATAAGGGAACATGGAGGAAACGTTTGTGAAATGTGTTTTAGCATTTGAGAAAAACTGTAATCTCACCAAAAGGAGAAGGAGAGGCCGTAATGTGATTGGCCATCGGGCCATTGTTGGTGTTCCTGGGCAGCGTGGTGGCAATGTCACATTATGTGCTGCCATCAGCAATCATGGGGTTATTCACCATCATGCCAACCTGGGGCCCTACAACACTCACCAGCTCCTCAATTTCCTCAATCAAATGCGAGATGCTCTGTTAGGGCAGCAGGATGTGCATCCCATCTATGTTGTTGTTTGAGACAATGTGAGTTTTCACAGAGCCCTCCAGGTTAGAGAGTGGTTCAATATGAACCAAGGATTTATCAATCTTTGCCTTCCACCGTACTCCCCTTTTCTAAACCCCATTGAGGAATTCTTCTCCTCATGGCGGTGGAAGGTATATGAACGCCAACCTTACACCAGGGTAAATCTTCTGCAAGCCATGGGACTTGCCTGTGGTGACATAGGTGTGGAGGCATGCCAAGCCTGGATACGGCATGCCAGGGGTTTTTTCCCCCGTTGCCTGGCCAGACAAAATGTGGCCTGTGACGTGGATGAAGTCCTGTGGCCTGACCCAGTACGGAGACATGATGCGGAGTAATGCACTTATTTGTATATTTTTGTACTTTACTTTTACATGGGCTTATTGTACACAAGTGGCAAACGCATAAGATTTCTGTTTGTTTTTACAAGTGCTACGTGTAAATGCACAAGATTTCTGTTTTGTCTTTTTGTACAAGTGCTAAATGCACAGGTTCTTTTGTTTTGCAACATGCATTTGCCTACAGTGAACAATAAACATTTATTTCTCCAGCTTCATGTCCTGAGCATTGTGTTTTCTATTTTTCTACGTAGTGTTTAGTAACTGTTCCAGAGTGTTTTTAATTTTGATTGACTCGGGGCGCGATTTGACAACATGGTTCAGTTTTGAGCACAGATTGAACTGTTTTGAGGTGAAAGTTTGGTTTTGCAAGAAGAGTCTGAGGTTTTGTGAATGTAGCTTGAAAATTGGGTTTTGTGTTCACAGTTTAGAGAAAAGGAGAGCACCTTTCAAGAAATGTGTCTTAGCAATCGAGAAAAACTGTAAACTATATAGCGGGGTTTCCAGCGACTAGAAAAGAGGTTTAGATGCCACTAAAGCTTCACGTTTTTTTTCTCAAAACATACAAGTTGGCAGGTGTCTCGTGTCGTGTCATACAACTGAAGGTGAACAATCCAGGCACTTTATTAGAGTGTCTCAGGGTCTGATTGTTTTAAAGGTCAGGTGAAGAGGAAAGCCTTACAATGTTGGTTGATCTCTCGGTTCCTTCCCATCTGATCTGAGGTGTTGCCATGGAAAAATCTTCTCTCAGACACTTCTGGCCAAAGGTCAGACCTGAATCATCAGCTGTTTTCATACCTGAGACAAGCTCTTTAATAAAATAAACCTCTGCAGAGGCCGAGCTAGAGATACTGTACTGGTGTTCCTCATATTAAAATGCAGAAATAAACCTAGTCTGGTTTTGTTTCTTTTTAAAAATAAAACATCCTCTTTTAACTTTTTTTTGGTTCATGTTTTTTTGCCAAAAGAAGTGTCAGATTTTGTTCAAATAAATGCTATTTTTAATACTTTCTTACATTTTTTTATGATTTTTTTTCATAACCTTTTAAATATAGTTTTTTTAATTAAAATAAATGAAAAAAATATGGGCAAATAAAACTTTTCTTGTTTGCTCCGCACACCTCCAGCATTTTATTTTATTGCTTGTTGCATCATCATAATGTTCACGAATGTTCATTAGAGTCATGGATAACATTTGAAGTACTTCTGTACACCACTACCCTGATAGTGACCTTGTTTTCAACACGCTTTTCTGTTTCACATTCACAGACTTCTTATTTTAAAGGCGTTAAGTTCTTAGTCTGATGTGATTTGCCCCATTCAGTGATGTGCTGTATACTGCAGTGCAGAGGACCCTCAGTCAGTTACGCACAACTTTAAACCCGTTTCCAGGCAACCAACATGCCTGCAAAGCGACGGCAACTTCCCTCACTGTTCCCTTGGTTAGTGCAGTCACGATTCAGTCACAAAAGGGGGTGAGTAGAAGAAAAACTAAACAAATGTGAAATATTAATATAGGATTAGGTTTATAGGTGAGGTCTTATTCTCCAGAGCTGACAGTGCAGATGAGTCATCACACAGTGTTACAACTGAAACTCTGTCCTGCTTGATTCAGACGTGACTTTAGATGGAATGCCACACAGGATTATGCACTGAAGACCCGATTCACATAACTGTTATGATAACGTTGTGTTTGTTTTAAGCTTGTGCACATTGCAGTAAAAAATTATAAATGTGCAAGTGGATTTTGATTGGCTATCAGTGTTTTATAATTTGTCAGCTAAATTGCTCTGTAAAGGATCGTAAAGTTTCTATGTGGTGTTATAATTTATGCTTTTCTCTTAAATTACCTTAAAGAATTCACCCCAAAATAAAAAATCTGACATTATTCATTCACCCTCATGTGGTTCAAAACCACTTCTGTGTAAAACAAAAGAAGATAATTTGATAAATGTCTCTGTTTATTCTTATAATGGAAGTCAATGGGGTTCAGTATTATTTGGTTACCAATGTTCTTTGAAATATCTTCTTTTGTGTTCTGCAAAAGTAAGAAAGTCATACTGGTTTAGAATGATGAAAGAATTTTAATATGAAGCGGCTATCCCTTTAAGACTTACGTCACAAAAAACAGGCTGTGTTGACCACAAAAGCTGAAATCTTTGGAGGAGGGACAGAAATTGTCCTGTGTATTTTTACAAATCATAGTTAAAGGTGAATAAATGAACCTATTTTTTGTTAGAAATTGTTAGAATTTATCTAACCTCAAAACCACCTTGCCACATCATTATATAAATTAATAAATTAAATATATTAAATATTAAATGTAAATTAATATAAATTGCTAAATTAAATAATGACACACAAGCAAACTTTGCAGCACGGTGCAAATTTCACCCGGCTACTGTTGTATTGTTTTCTGCAGTAAACGCTGACTCACTGGTCGTTCAGTGGGCGTCCTTGGTTCTGTAGGAGAAGGCCAGAGATCGGGTCTCCAAGGGGGAGGCGGACGATGTGGTCTTATGCAATCAAATGCCGCCTCTCACCAGCTTTTGTGAACATTACCAACATCATCCGCAGATAGCCGCGGGCAAGTCTTGTTTCCAGGCTAATGTTATCTGGATGGGCTTGTTCAGACGCAATATTAATATCTAATGCCCACAGTGTCTCCCTCGGCTGTACTCTTCCATGTCATAGTGTAAGCAGTTTTTTAGTTTGTTTTTGTCAGCTTCCGCCAGAACTGCTTGAATGTTGAGACTGCACTGTATATGTGACAGGCACACGGGTGCAATTACATCTAATTACAAAAACACTCATTTTGCATTATTGTTCTTAAAGTATTAGATCGTGTTCATGTTATTGCAAATCTTTCCTTGGAACACAACTGAGATAGTTGCAACCTTTTTGAAAATAAAATAAATGATTGTTTATCCATAATGCTTAAATTGCCCTTAAATGTCTAACATGTTTGTGTTCAAAAATAGAGAATCGCTTTCTGATACCACACATGCAAGTATCAACAGTGACGCTTTGATGACGTACACATGCCATTTTTAAATGCGTAGGTGACGATTAACAGTAAATAATGACTTTTGTTCAAAGAAATAATACCAGAATCTTTATTTTTGGGAGAAAATAAAATATCCTTTTCAAATGTTTAAATCTTCAACCAAGAAAGAAAGCATAAGCTCTGGAGGAGTTCCCTGCACACATAAACGCGTTTGACCTCATTTTTAGGGTGATTAATTATATAACTTTAATTGTGCAATATGCTTTCTATTTTCTCCTTGTCTTTCTCTCTCTCTGTTCCTTCTTTTTTGGAGTCATTGGTTGACACGCTGCTCTAGGACATGCAGTGATGCAAGACTAGGGAAATGTTCGTGTTGTGAGACTAAAGTTGACTTTAGATAGAAGGCACCTGGATGATAAGGGGAAATCTTTTGACAGGCCATGGCTCAGACGCCGCCTTGTGCTTCACTGCCAGAAGTTGGAGGGGACATCTGTGGCGCCAGTGCCAGGGGTCACCGTTACCTCAAAGGCCCTGACGGTGTCACGGCTGGACCGTAGCTGAAGGAAATGTACTTGAGTCTGTGGGGAGATACTGTACATTTCTACCCTAGTGTGATGTGTTTTGCCTTTAAATACAACCCCAGACCGTTTCATTCAGACAGAATCTACTAGCTTTCACAAGGGAATATGGTACAGAACACGCTCTCCCTTTAGTTCTTGTGTCGCTTGTTTAAAAGAGATTGCAAAATCGTGACTGGTTTTAATCCGAAGCCAGAAAGGGAATGTTTAATCGCTCCCTGCGTGCTTCTTTGTATGACTCCAGCGTATTTGGGTTCCCCTCATTCCTCAATACACATTTCATTTTCTTTCGGGGCTAAAGCTGTTTCATTTTCCTATTAAGTTTCATCTTTTGTGTGCTCAATTGTCAGCGGTTCGACTTGTTACCACCTGCACGCTGTGAAATGCGTGCGAAATGCATTGCCCTGAGAAATGCAGATTAAATTACAATGAGATTTGTATTTCGGTCCGTGACAATGGCGGTATTAGCCTTTTAGCTGTGTGCCATTATACGTGACCTACTAAACTTACCAAAGCTCGGATTTATGAAAGACGCGCTGTGCACGTGTGTAAATGAATATGCAGATGTCTCTATTTAGATCCTCAGAGGAGCGAGTTATCACACGTGTGACATTATACATGTGTTTCAACCTACTCATCCCTTTTAAAATGGCAACGGGGAGGATACGTTTACCGGGCTGCTTTTATCAGGACAAATTTGCTCATCTTGAAGAGCCCTGTCTGATTTCACATCAAAATGGATGCTGGGAGCTAAATGTAAAATCACACTGTTCTGTTCCCACACATTTTATTTCAGTAAGCGCTCTTATTAAGTGGATTAGCTCCATATACATGCTCAAACCCTGAAGCAAAGAATTCAGTATTTCACACCGTTTTACCAGAAGATCCATTCAGCAGTGCGAGTTAATGCTAAAAAGATCATTTACAAATAACATTTCTTTCATTTAAAACCTGGAGGTCAGTGGGTGATACAGATTTTTCTGTTTGCTTTAATATTTTATATTGTCATTTGTGTGTATTACAGGCTTTATTTTGGTTTTGCTTGTATCCTCAGGCTATGTAATTTTAGTCAGATTTAGATTTTGTTTGAGAATGTTTGGTCTTTGTTTGTAATAGTTTTTTTTCAGCCGGTTCATTAAAACCTACAGGTTGGTTTGTGGAAATGCATCTGGTTTCCCATCATTAAAGTCTCAGAGGGAATTTAGAAATGCCTGGTTCAATTTAGTACACTTGTTTTCTTTCTCTCTTTTGTTTTCCCTTGAGATTTAGAGACGTTGTCTCAAAAGTCTGTTAAGTGTCCTGCATTTGTGAGGGGAAATAAGATTTCTCAGCAAGAAAACTGGTTTGCAGATGTTTATCATTTAAATGCTAATTTGCTGCTCTGTGAGATTGCTGACGGTGTGTGGAGGAGTTTGAGTGACGTGTTTTAGATTTATGACGGGTCTGCTGCTGTCTGATCAAAGTAAAGCGTTAGGATTATTATCGGTAGCATTCACTTGATTTCAGCTAACAAACATAAAAAACTTATGCCTGGTTCAGACTACACGATTTTAGCCCGAATCTGGCACGATCCGTTTGACGTAAGGTGTCGTAGGGATTCGTAAACGACAATGGATGTTGGGACGCAAGAATTGATCGTTTCATCTCGTATAGTGTGTCATAGTATACGACAACCGAAACCGCGTCTGCGATAGTTCACGACGTCACGGCAGAAAGACTAGCATGTTGAATTTTTTTGCGGTCCTTCACGACGGGTTCGGTCACATGGGTGACGCTGACCAATCGGAGCACAGACGCTTTTTGTACACAACTTTCAAACATGGCGAAACACAAGAGAGATGATCTTGCGTTTGTTACTGGCTAATAACAAAATATTTAATATGAAAAGAACGATATTTTACCTCAAGTTCTCTTTGGAGGATTGACGGCCCATACTGTCCTCTTCGAGCAAGCCAGGAACGTGTCCATGTTCGGGTTTTCTTTCTTTTTTTGCGTTTTTCTAAACATAAGAAAGCCAGTACAAAACACGCCGCTTTAGTCATTGTTTACGGTCTTGTTTCTCACACGGGTCGTGACAACAAGCGACGACTGGTCTGAACCAGGCATTAGAATTGCTTCTAACTAAGCAGTATTTTATATAGAAAGTTTTACTGCAGCCTAAATCAATATTAACACCTTAAAAGAATGGGTCACTAACAAATAAAAAACAAATAAAATAAATATTTTTTCTTATACTGCACTCAAAATGTTGAAACTCCAAAAAACATGTATATAATTTTAAAAGTAATCCAGATGATTTCTTGCGCATCTTGTGCCTAGATGTTATAATTTTTCATTACAAGAATTTAGAGCTGATGTGCATTTGTTTTGGATCCAGTAAGCTTAAAATATTCATAGATTTTTCTCACAAACCTATTAATTTAACGACATTGATTAACCCACTGGAGTTGCTTGGATTACTTTTTTAAGCTTTAGCATGTTGATCCAGTATAAGAAAAGAAATAAATAAAAAATTTTACTTTAAAATTATTTGTTTCTGTCAAACTAAAGGAAGAAAGTCATAAATGGCCAGGATGACATAATGGTGAGTAAATTTGAATGAATATGAATTTTAATTTTTGGGTGAACTATTCCTTTAAGGCAGAATTTATGCTCCCTTGGATTCTGCAAAGCAAGAAGACATCCGGTAACCGAAGAGAAATTCAATGAGGCGACTGTGGATGTGCGTTTTAAATCTAATTTGCTCTATTCCTGTCTGATTTAAACTGACCCCTTAAACTCTCCACATGGACTTTTCTCCAGACGCCCTAAATCATTTATTATTGTGGTTGTTTGAATGTTTGCGTAAATGCATTATGCACAACGGTTCCTGAAAACATTCAAGCACCCGTGTGTTGTTTTCAGAACAACCTTCACTTTTTTATAATTGACACAATCTTTAGTTTATCTGATGTGCGTATGCAATGAAATCCTCAAAGGTATTTTCTTTTTGTCCTGTTTTTTTAATGAATGGCAAGAAAGAAGCCACAGACCCCCATGGCTGATTAGGAAATGATGTTGGAGCCAATTGTATGCGGCAGGTTTTATTTGAGCTGGTTATTGGATGTGTTTTATTGATGGCTCTGTTCAGGGAATCCCGGATAATGAATGATTTATGCACACTTACATATTTCAGCGCTTCACACACTCCAAGAAACTTCACATCATATAAAGCGCGTCTGTGTATTCACTGTGGATGGTGCTTCTGCTTTGGTTGTGGTCTAATTCCTTCAGACCATCAAAAGCTGATGATAAAGGATATGGCATGCCACAGAGACTGAATCAAACCCAGCTCTGATTTCCATTTTCTCTGGCTTTCATTACATGTTCTCTCTCTCACTGGCGTTAAAGTAAAAATTCACACAGAAATGAAAAATCATTATTTAGTAATCCTCCTCTCGTTCCAAACCCATTTGATTTTCTTTCTCCGTACAATGAAACCATCTGATGAGGTTCAGATTCCAAACATTACAACACAGTGGACATGACAAGAATGTTTTCGTGAATAATATCTTACTAATGGTTTTTTAATCATTAGTCTTTAGACACATTTTTACATGTGTTTTGCTAAAATGCACACTAAATCACTTTGGTAACTCGTCTGCCAAATGCATTAATGTAAATAAGTAAATTAATCTGTATTAAGCTCTCAACATGTGAAAAAGCATGTGGTGTCAGTTTCTGTCTCTTTATTCTCTTCATTGTAGACAATGTTTTTCTTTTATACTTTTATGCACTAGAGAAAAAATAGCTTTGCCAGGAGACCAGTTATCACAGCATGTTTGATTTGTCTGGCTCTTATCTGAGCGTGCCGATAAGGAAAGGAATCTACCAGAATGCAGGATATATCAGGACAGTCTGAGAGACCCGCTTTCCTGTTTCAAGCCCTCTTGAGAAGCGCCGTCCCACCACGTGAATTCAAATGGCCTGCGTTGTAATGAAGCGTGAGCATTGCATTATTTTGCTTCACCTAAATGAGCATACATGTTATTTCTGTGATTAATTCTCGCAGAGACGTTCCACATTGTCTCTTGCCGGTCACTTGAGAAGAGCGTCCAGAGAAAATCACTGCATGTTCCAGCCTATAAGCAGGCAATTGTGCATTAATGCATCCGTCTCGCTCTGTGTAAGTGAACGGGACATTTTGCCCTTGACCTTTTCGTGCCTGGAAATGTCTGCGAGCGTGTAAGATAGTCAAAGAATCTTAATTTATTCAAATGGCACCCAAGGTGTCAGATTAAGCGGGCCATTTGCATGAACTGGAGAACTCTACAAATGATCATGTGACATTGATTTAGGGCCGTTCAGAAGAAAGAGAGGAATTATTTCAGGTTTATTGACTGTGGAGCGGGCAATGTTTTGCATATTCAATGCGATTGCTTTGCGTACCTTTAGCAATCTTATCAGGTCTTTCAGCACCATTAAATCCAGGAATTGTATTTCAATAATTCAGGCTGTGCATTATATTGGTAAATGGTCATGGTTGAGTCTAACACATAACAGTTTAGTATTGTAGTTCACCATTAAAAAGGTCATGATTGCTTCTCACCAAACCGTACAGAGATTTCACCTTCAGACAGTTCAGAGATTTCACCTGCTTTATATGGGCGACCATGCAAATGTTAACCTTACCATGAAAAAATGTTTTCACCATACTGATAGCTCAGATGATGATATTTGAGGGAACTCTGAGAGATTATTAAATCTTTTCATTATTTTTTAAGCATTATTCTCCCTATTCTTTTAGAATCGTCACATCTATATAACCATTTGTGACCCTGTCTGTGAAAACCCAGCTAAAGTCATTTTTTTTGTGATTTGCTGTTTTCTAAATAAAATCATCTTACATAAGAACATTCCTTGAAAATATTACCTTGCTATCTTTAATGTTTCTTAGTAAACCAAAGATTAAAATCATAGTGAAATGAAACTTTGATGCTTCTTATCTCAAAATTAGTTTTCACTGACAGGGTCATAAATGTGAAACTTTTTTAGTAAAAATTTTTGTAAAAAATTACTAAAATAACCAATTTATGTTTATTGAATAGATATCCCTTCTCATTTGTTGGCTATTGTCTCTGGTTTGTGCCTTTCCAAATGACAGAAATTCTACTAATTTGTAAAAACAAAATCATTTTAATGAAAGAATATATTTCTGTACAGGTGGTCAGAACAGCCACTGAGTACAAGGTTTTGCTCAGCAAGAACAAAAATGGGAACGTTGTTTTGAACAGACTGCTTTTGAACTTGTGACAGTCATAATCAAAAGAAGTGAAAAAATCACATTATCTTTGTAATAGGCCAATTTGGTGCAATTAGGACAGTAAGGCGGGTCATCCCAAATCATTGTGAAAAGCACATCAGCGCAAAATACTTGACAATCAGTTTTAAATATAATCCCATTATGTTGGACGTACAGGGTTCAGTCTGGAACATTGTGATGGCCAGAACTTCTCACTTATAATGTCAGTTTAACAAGTCAGTAAATGTTGGGTGCCAGCCTTTGGGCATCCATGTCAAAATCTCTCTCTCTGGGTTCAACACATCTCACCTATTAGCTTCAGTACCATACATTTAGCCTGTGACGGCCCGCAGATGGCTCCTAATTAACAGGGAAATTAAAATCGGCTGATAGAGGATGCAGAAAAGGCCCGTGGCCGTGTTGAAAGGGTTATAGCAGGGATCCAGGGAATGGTCATTCTGTTAATGCATCATTTATGAGCAGGATGTTGTCAACACATCGAGTGCCGTAGCTTCTCTGATGTCTCAAAGGTAAAGACCTGTCAGTTTTACATCCTGATGTACTGACTGAAGATTTATTTACCTTAAGTACAGTAAATACTGTAGATGGAAAAGTTGAACAGGTTTTTTTAATGCATTTAACTTTATTGTCATTGCTTAAAGCTGCAACTTTTTTTGTTTAAAATAAACAAAAACAGAATTAGAATAATCAGAGCATCTGTTGTACTGTAAAACAACAACAAAAGCACATTGGCTAAGGAAAATAATCAGTCAATGTACACCTCCTGAGATCAGTGTTCACGTCGCCATGGTAATGAGTCCATCACGCTGCCAAAATATTGACAACGGTCCATCGGCATGACCTTGATGCTGTCGCAAAGACCGGACAAGTGCTATAAATCAGTCAGAGGTGATGTATTTATCTATTACACCCATGTGTCAGGTCGTGTGTCCACATCTTATCGTGCATAAAAAAGCAGGTGTAAGTTATGACACTGCAGTTTAGGAAAGCATAGATCAACAGAGATGACACCGGTGACACTTGCAAGTCACCTTTTTTCACCCCAGTGCCTGTGTGGGCTTCATATTTTTCTGGGTTTCTGTTTTTTTTTCTCTTGGAAAAAGACTTAATTTATTACACTTATTATAGATCTTGTTTGTTTTGGGTTGTGGTTGGAATGAGGTTGCATGAGTTTAACTTTAAGTTACAATATTGCATCTTTCTGGATTGGTTCAGTCTTGGCCCGAATGTTGTTTGGACTTCTGTCTGGGAGGTATTCTTATTACAGATGATTATTTGGCAGATGCATTTTATCCAAAACTAATAAAGGACCCATAGTGCTGGGTGGAGCAACCAGAGAAAATAATATTTTCTACTGTATGGGATTATGTTTTAGCACTCTATTTCAAGAATCCCTTTGAGTGATTCATTTATAAGAACCGTCAAGCAGTCAAGTTACTTGCTGAAAAAATAAAAGGCATGTTGCACTGTGTGTATCTTCTGGATAGATGCATAGATGGATAGGTGCATAGATGCATAGATGGATAGATGCATAGATGGATAGATGCATAGATGGATAGATGGATAGATGCATAGATGGATAGATGCATAGATGGATAGATGGATTAATGCATAGATGTATAGATGCATAGCTGGATAGATGCATAGATGGATAGATGCATAGATGGATAGATGGATAGATGCATAGATGGATAGATGCATAGATGGATAGATGCATAGATGGATAGATGCATAGATGGATAGATGGATAGATGGATAGATGCATAGATGGATAGATGGATAGATGGATAGATGCATAGATGGATAGATGCATAGATGGATAGATGCATAGATGGATAGATGCATAGATGGATAGATGCATAGATGGATAGATGCATAGATGCATAGATGGACAGATGGATAGATGCATAGATGCATAGATGGATAGATGCATAGATGTATAGATGAATAGATGAATAGATGGATAGATGGATTAATGCATAGATGTATAGATGCATAGATGGATAGATGCATAGTTGTATAGATGATATATATGTATAGATGGATAGATGGATTAATGCATAGATGTATAGATGAATAGGTGGATAGATGGATAGATGCATAGATGGATAGATGCATAGATGGATAGATGCATAGATGGATAGATGGATAGATGGATAGATGCATAGATGGATAGATGCATAGATGCATAGATGGATAGATGGATAGATGCATAGATGGATAGATGCATAGATGGATAGATGCATAGATGGATAGATGCATAGATGGATAGATGCATAGATGGATAGATGCATAGATGCATAGATGGACAGATGGATAGATGCATAGATGCATAGATGGATAGATGCATAGATGCATAGATGGATAGATGCATAGATGGATAGATGCATAGATGGATAGATGCATAGATGGATAGATGCATAGATGGATAGATGCATAGATGCATAGATGGACAGATGGATAGATGCATAGATGCATAGATGCATAGATGGATAGATGCATAGATGGATAGATGCATAGATGGATAGATGCATAGATGGATAGATGCATAGATGCATAGATGGACAGATGGATAGATGGATAGATGCATAGATGCATAGATGGACAGATGGATAGATGCATAGATGCATAGATGGATAGATGCATAGATGTATAGATGAATAGATGAATAGATGGATAGATGGATTAATGCATAGATGTATAGATGCATAGATGGATAGATGCATAGTTGTATAGATGATATATATGTATAGATGGATTAATGCATAGATGTATAGATGAATAGGTGGATAGATGGATAGATGCATAGATGGATAGATGCATAGATGGATAGATGCATAGATATATAGATGTATAGATGAATAGATGAATAGATGAATAGATGGATAGATGGATTAATGCATAGATGTATAGATGCATAGATGAATAGATGCATATTTGTATAGATGAATAGATGGATAGATGGATTAATGCATAGATGTATAGATGAATAGGTGGATAGATGGCTAGATGCATAGATCGATAGATGAATAGATGGCTCCTGCTGAAGTCTGTTACCTTGATTGCATTGATATTTCAGACATTCAGATTATGCACCTGTAATTAATCACTAAGATTTGTGCGATAGTGCTCCTAATTACTTCTGAATCAATTAATTCATTTGAGGTTGATGAGACTGAAATTCTTGCATGGCTGCATTTACGTTCTTTAATAGAAGAATATGAATGTCAGTCATTCACAGGTCATATATCAGTCTGTGAGATATTTAAAGATGCTGGTCTGGTGTATGTCACCGGTAAAGCCTTGGTGTTCTTCTGTATGATTCTCCACGTTTTACCTTTGAACCCACACAGAAGCACAAAACACCTTTTTAAAAAGTGGACTGATTGTATTCAGTGCTAAAACATGAAACTTTAATACTGTGCTTTGTATAAACGCATGTTAATCCGTGCACGGCCCTGCAGAATAGCTGAGGAAACAATCGAGAAGAACAGATGGATTTTAAAATTAGTGCCTGGAGCTAAGGAAACAAAAAATACAAACACATTTTGAACAAAGTCAGCAAAACTAGGCAGCTGGCCATTTGGTCTGAAAACAAATCTTTCAGTTTATTTTGTAACCAAACCGCTGATCACATATTTGTATAATTGTAGGGCTTAATTTGCTGCGTTTCATTCATTCCTTGTGCTCTTTTATTTAAAGGTTTTACTTGATGTATGTTAACTATTTAGACAGTTTGTATACAAGTTATTTTGCTAATATTGCGTAATATTTTGCTTAATTCCCTATACACCAGGTGTGGGGTACAGCACCTTCAGGCCTTTTAAAAGAGACATAAACAGTCCTGATATGTTAATATTTTGCCTCGTAGATAAACCAAACGCTGAAGGCATATACACAGCTGAGGATATTGGCTGACTGTTTTATAGGTCCGGGATCAGTTTCGTGATAGCTGATAAAAACCTTTTATATGAGGGGAAAAAGGAAAGAAAATGCTAAGCCACAGCTGTGTAATTATCTAAAATGTCGGTTTAAAGACATTTCTGAGAGAGTGTTCAGAATCGATTTAAATCTCATCCGGGCGAGAGAAAAGCAGAGAGTCACAGCACATTATGGGGCTTTTATGTGTTTTTTGATGTAGCTTTGCGTATTGGTAATTTGGTGTAACGCTGGAGAAGGGCGACCCCCCCCCCCCGACTGTGACCGAAACCGTAAGCGCTCTTAAATACGAGGGGATACGAGGGGACCGCTTATGCACGACTGATGCGGTCTATACCTTCATTCAGGTTTTGCCAACGTATCTTCACGTGATCTCTCACACTTTCGCAGACTTTCCACTGAAGGAAGCGCATTAGAACCTCATAACGGAGAGATTTGAGAAGTCAGGCTTAACTATCGTGACACATTGTTTTGGATTAGAGTATGAATGAGGGATAGGCATGATGACACTATATGGAAAGAAGGACCCAGGGAAAGTGATGGGATAGGAGAATGCTGAGAAAGGATTTTGCATGCATGGAAATAAAATGAAAAAGGAAGAACTGATGAGTGAGGGGAAAAAAGGGGAAAAGAAAGATAAAGGGCAGTGTTTGAGCTTTTGTGGATCTGTGATGCACACACACACACCGTATCAACATGGTCTTTGTTGAATAAACTGAGTAATGCTTTAATCATTAGAGATAATGTATTCCTGTGGCAGGCCTTGCTGCCCCTCTTGAAAAAATATATAATTTCATTGATTCTTTAAACACAAGGCTCGAGTCATATTTTATAATAGTCTTTTAACAATCTGACCACTCCTTTCTAGTGGTAATATGTATTATGTCTTCTGGGTTATAATTTTAATATATAATTTATAATATTTTTTTCCTCACATTTGTCTACGCGTGAACACGGTCTGAAGAAGTTGCTTTTTGTAACAGATAGCTATTACATTATATTTGTACACACTGGATTAAAAGTACATGATATTGATATTAGGGAAGCTGCGTTTATGCCATGTGTATGTTTGCCAAAACAAGTAATAATTATTATACTGTCTGTATAAAGTTAGCAGCCATTTACAAACGCATCTAAAACAAGTGGAAAATGTGGATCATGCCACTTTCTCCTTTCCAACAGAGGCTCCTATTTACAGTCATTTATTCAATAAAATTCAATTTTATTTGTATATTTGTTTACTGTCAACACTGTTGCAAAGCAGCTTTACAGAAGGGCACAATATAGAATAAGTCAAAGAAAGAAACAAATCAGAAAATTAAAGGAAAAGTTCGGAGTGTGTGTCATCTGGAAAGTCGGTGTTGTCTGTATTTATAAGCACTATTAATTAATATCAGAAATATAAGCTTACCTTTTATAAACTCACAGTAAGTCTACAAGGCTCATGGAATCTCCAACAGCTATATTTTAATAATTCATAAGAAAATTAATCGCTGTTTGGCCATTTGGGATTTTGTTATGAAGATAAAGGACCATGTTATTTCAGCATGCCATCAGTGTTATATTAGCATCTCTATTGTTTGCCATTGACATCTGATGTGTTTGTTATTAGACTCTTCCTCCATCTTGGCTAGGTTTGTTAAGACTGTTACCATAAGGAAGAAGCTGATTAGTTTTGTATCTGTTTGTGTTCATCTTGCAGCGGGGCAGATGCATCTGGACAAAATGAGCACCAAATGTAAAAGCGAATTTGAGCGCACAAAAGATGCAAATATGTGAACGACCCTTTAAAATGCAGAATCCGAATAAGAGTTGCCTTTCAAGTCCTGTGGTTTGTACTACTTTGGTGTTTAATGACAGGCAAAAATACAATAAATAAAGAAAGTATTTTTGGTAAAAAATAGTTGATAGAATTTTGAGCATATATAACAATATCAACAAGGAATGGGACATTAACTGTACATTAGTGCCGATGTGCAAAAATAGGTGCAGTGTGCATGCTCACAGTTTGATATAATAAAGTGCACTGTTGTGCACAAGTTGTGTGCGTTAATGTAACTCGTATAAAATCAACAAACTGCGTTTTTTGTTAGCATAATGTAATGTCAATGGGAGCAGGTAAGAGACCATGATGTGTCCTGGGTGATGTTGATGAGGCCAGTTGCAGATGGAAAGAAATGGTTTGTGTGGTGAGGTTCTGACCCTGATGGACCGTAGCCTCCTGCCTGAGAGAGGAACTTTATAAAAGTAGCTCAAAGGAGTAAAAAATAAACCTCTTTTTTGGGAAAAAGTAGTCAGAGCTTGTGCATGCAAAAATAATATTAGAATATTTTTAAAAACTAGAATTACTTCTTTTTACTCTTTCTCAGTAGTCAAACCCTGTTATCTCTGTCTTCGGCGATGTGAATAATTTATATCCATTGACAGTTTTAATGGTAACGTCTATGTATGAGCCACGCTTTTCTGGAGCCGGTCTGGATCAAAACTCGAATGATCTGGACTTGAGCTACTAAATGGAGTGTGTGTGTCTGTGTTGTGGGCCGAGCGTGCGTCTTTGCATCTTGCCTGGTGCCAGCACCCCATAATGCACTTTTTATAGGCGACTTCTGATTTCCTGGATGGAGTGAGTATCTCTGTGGAATATCAATGACTCTTTCCTCAAACAGTGCAGTCAGTGGACACGGGGCGCTTCGGCCCACATAGTGTGTGTGTGTCTGTTTGTGCACTTGTACAAAGCGCAGAAGTGTGTGCGACTCAACAATTTTAAGTAGAAGTTTGTCTTATGAGATGTTTTATTAGTTTAGGACTCAAGAAAAACAATACATATAGCTTGCATCTTTTACTTTATGCTGCTTAGAGAGTTGTTGAAAATCAGACAGCATCTACCGAGAGAATAAATGTATACTTTTCGTGTAGAAATATATATATGCAAGTGAAATCTAACCAGCAAAATATTTCAGCAAGTCTGTGTGTGAGCTATACCCAGCAGGGATAACACCATGAATATGTTTAGCAGGCCAGAGGTTCTTCTCCAACTGGATGTCTTCCCACAGCTACGGAGGCTTTACTTTTAAGTTTGTTTGAATCATCCTTCTTCCCCCTCCCTTTTTAACTTCAACTCGTCGTCATCTCTTATTTTATTATTCCTTTAATAGGTTATTGTCATCTCAGTTTTTAAGCATTCTTTGTGTGAGGCTTTGAGAATGGAACCGTGCCCGTGCTGGGTGGAAAGTGGGCACTTGTAATTCAATGATGTGTTGGTGTGCTGGGGGACTCGGGCCGGCCAAGACTGCAGGAAGTGAATTATAACCTCTCAATTAAATCTGGGCATCTATGAAATATTGAATTGGAAACTCTTAAAGATTCCAGTCACGCCAAGGTGCCGCATAAAAGCTGACTGACTGCTTCCCCCGGCCTGTCAGTGGCAAGGCTAGGGCCGATCTGCTCGGCTTTTACGCACACACACACACATAATAATTTACACACTGCTTACTCAACCTTGCATGAAATTTCACTTTCTGAGTCATTTTAATTGTCATTTTTTGTCATTGTACATTTTTATATTATTCATATTTTATTTTATATTATATAGTTTATTCTAAGCTTAAAGTTAGTGTACTGTAGTTGTATTACAGTATTTACAGTATCAAGCAGTACCTTTAGAACTTTGTATTTTTTTAGATAAATGTGCCCGAGTTTTTCTATAAAAGGGTAAACTGGACTTTTAAAAAAACAAGCTGTTAACTTATTAAGATTTGTATTATTCATAGATTAAAAAGAAATTGTTTCATAATTGGATAATACATAATGGGATGGAAATCAAAAGCTTTGCTTTTGTTGTTCAGTGAGGGGTTAAGAGCTGGCTAACATGAGACTTTTAATTTAATACTTTTTATTTGATATTTGATAATATATGACGGTTAGTTCCTGACCTTAAAAGTAATAATTTCTTTTAAGAGTCCCTTTAATGGCTTTTAATATTTAATCAATTTTTGTAGCTGTAAATTATTTTCCTGTGTAAAATGCTTTTCTCATCGCACATATAATATTGCAGAAATTTTTCAGCTAAATATTGAAAAATTAAATAAGAATAGTTTAGCAGTTGGTTGTGTGGGGACATATAATTCTATAGACATATAATGACTTTTATACTGTACAATCTGTATATTGTATTCTGTAACCCTCACATAAACCTTTTATAGGTAAAAGGTATATAGGTATATATAAAATTTTTATATTTTTTTAAATAAACATCATTTATAATGAATTATCAACTTCTCTACACTATAGTACATATAAAACTATATAGCAAAGCTTTATTTATAGGATTTTTTTGTACTGCACTGACAGGCACCTTGAGAAACTTTCGTTTTATACTACTGTATGTCAGTAGACGTTTTCATATGTGTAGTAGTCTTTGTCTTTGCTGCTGAATAAATGTAATGCATCTTTCCTTCTACTGAAATTACAGCCAATAAAATGAAGGATAATGAAAACTGCATCACTTTCTGTCATATTCTAATAGAGTGATTTTATATTACTCGTGATACAGAGCCTGCTGTGTATTTGAGACTGAGAGATTCATCAGTTGATTCATCGATATTAAAGGTTTGAGAATCTCCCTCCATCTGTGAGGAGCATGAATTATTTATTCTGTGATGTAAATGCGGCACGGCACAAAGGTACGCCAGGGACCGATTGTATGGATACTGTCTTTGTCAAACAGCTTTAAAATGACACATGGACAATATGTAGAAGAACATGCTGAGTTGCCTTCAAACATGTAAAAGATCGTTCTTGAGCATGAATTTGTTATTGCAACATGACAGGCATTGTTATCTCTTGAGATTCTTCTTTTAAACGTCTTTAATGCAAATGCTTGAACAAAACCATACGCTTTGCTAAAGTCCATCTCTCTCTCCAACTGGCCTCTCATGTCTACCACCTAATGTAAGCTTTGTAATAAAGTCACGACTGTCACTCTTATTCATTCTTTCTTTTATTCTTTAATTATCCTGTTCCTCTCTTCTCATTTGTCTCCCTAAAGAGGAAACAGTGTGCTGATGCGATGAGCAGTTTTGGGTCATTGGATGATGAAAGTATTAGGCTAAATAATTCAGATCTCAGTTAGAGAAACCTTCAGCTGAAGGAGACGTTGACTTTGAGGGAATCTGGCAGACGTTCATGATTACTGTACACATACAGATACACATGCTCACATATAAAGGCTGGGCTAGTTAACAGATTAAAGGGATAGTTCACCCAAAAATAAAAATGATGTAATCATTTTTAAACCCTTATGTCATTCAAACCTTGTATATGACTCTTTTTGGAACACAAAAGAAGATATTTAGAATATATTTTGAATTTTTATTTTTGGGTGAACTATCCCTTTAATGCATTCACATTAAATCTTTATTGGATGTAAACCATAGTCAGCACATTTGTTTATGATGTGTGTTTGGTGCATTCTGTTTTGATTATAATGGAGAAAATTCCAATTGTGTTTATTTTCTTTTTGAATTGTGACAGAAATTCAGAGAATGGGTAATTCTAGCATTATTGGCATGACATTTTCTGTCAAAAATATTCTCACAGATTGTATTTATTATCAATATATTGAACTTTTTGTTTGTATTTTACTAAAGCCCTGTTGAGTCCAGACATCAAATAAATATCAGTCTATGCGCAAGTTATTTATTTAAAAAAAAAAAAAGCAAATATACGATAAAGAACATGCATTTTTGTGAGGCAACATACTTTTTCTGTGAATTAAAATGCACAAACCACAAGCAATAAACAAATGGAGAAGAAATTACTTTTTTTTTTACAGGAAAGTGTAGCAAGACAGGAAGTGATTGGGAGGAGAGAGAGGGTAACGGGTTCGGAAAGGACGCCAGAGCCGGGATTCGAACTCGCGTCGCCGAAGCGCAGTTGCGCTGTATATATGTCTGGAGTGCTGTCCACTCAGCCACAGGCTCCGACAGATATGACTTTTTAAAGAACAAAAAATATTTTATTTCGGTTTTCATTTATGAGGAATATGGATTGTTATGGATGTGACAAATCTGAAAAACCATGCTACGAAATGGGTACTTAAAGCACCAAATATTGTCATTTGAGCTATCAGTTTGATGAAAATGTTTTTTAATGGTAAGGTCGACATTTGCAAGATTTTTTTTGGACACCATTATTTTTCCTTGACCCTCCTGCTTTAAATACAATAAATTATAAAGACCGCTGCCAGAATGACACTATATATCTCACTGCCCTCATATTACTCTTGTGGCTTGTCAAATAAACATTTCCATATTTGCATTTGCTCAACTTTGTGTCCTTTTCACACCTGGCTAGTCTGTTGTGATGTTTGTGTATGCACACGCAAACCCGGCCATATGTAAATTCAACACTTTAAGTATTAGCTCAAGGTCGAGGGACTGACTTTACCACTTGGCCTAGCTGAATTATTTAAAGTTTCCAGTCGTTGTAATGCTGAATTATTATTATTAAGGTTTTGTGACAGTGTGTCAAATCAGTTTAATTATGACTGACCATCTGTGGAATATAATGGCGATTCCTGGATTTGTGTGGTGTTTTTGACAGGCTTATGAAGTGTAATAAAGAACTTGAGTGGATGAACCTTTTGTTATCCATCTCTATTACCGGCTGTGGACGCCTTGGGCCGTGTAGATCTCTATTCCTCATTGAGAACGCACACACCTGTCACACTAATTTGAATAAAAAAAAAAGGTGAAGACCACAGGCCACTGTGAATAACTAGATGATGATGTAGGGGATCAAGGTCTGCTAAGAATGGCCACGATAGAAAAAGAGACAGTGAGAGAAAATGAAGATTTTGAGGTTAAGCAGCCTGTCTGAGCATCCACCCTCCGCCCCGTATCGCTAAATTGTGTTGTGCTTTCTCGCTGATGCGATTCTCTTGATGTCGAAAATAAGCCTGAATCTCATTACGCAGAAAAAGTACCTTGGGAACACTTGAAGCTTGTTTCAAATAAGTTACAAGTGAGAAATTGCAGTAACTTGAAAGAGTAGCAGATTCACAATTTCAGTCAGCTCGGAAAGCTCTCTGTTATCGTGGCACTTGAGGGCGGAAAGAAATCAACGGGCAGATAGAACCTTTTCTGTAAGGTGTTGCCTAGAGATGGGAACCGAGACCTCGATAAAAATATCACACAAATCCGACTCAACGACGTAGATCTGCGCTTAAAGGCTGCGTCAGTCTGGCTCGAGAAACTTAGACGTGGTTCATGAAAAATGGAATTTGTGTCATCATTTACTTACCCTGTTGTTCCACAGTTGTGGGAAGAACAGATGATGTATTTATTTTCGGATGCACTACAATAATCTTTACTATGTTACACTTTATAAAAAGCTTTTTGAAGCCATATGAGGTGTTTTTGGTGTGTGGCATGAAAATGTCAAGTTTACCATGAAAAATCTTTACTAAAGGTTAAGCTCAGATGTTGATATTTTGTGGTTTTAAATGATCATGTGAGGTCTCTTGAAGCATTAAAGCATTTAAAAAAAATGTAAGCATTAGTCAGGCTGGTGTCGCTTTAAGAACAGTCCATATTTCTCATAAATTTGTATAAAAAGTTTGTATAAAAACAATTTTATGTTCTTTAAAGAATGATTCCTTCTCCATTTGTTAAGTATTAGTGCTTCTGGTTTATGTAAATCATACAAAGTGTGTTGTCTCTCAAAAACGTTTGTCAAGTCCATAACGCATGAATATTTAAAAAATGTGTATATACTGATATTTTTATGATGTCTGAAATCAACAGATGTTACGAAAATGTAAACACAGTGCTGGAATTGTCCTGTTTGCCAAACAAAAGTTAAAAAACTAATTGTGATATTGAAAACTGGGCACATCATGAAAAAGGATTAATAAATGATGACAGAATTTGAATTTTGGATTATTCCACGCAATTAACACCGAAACAGAAATCATTTGTCAAACGCATATATATAATTTAGGTGTACAAAATGTAAATATCAGGAACACCTGTTTGTGCCACAATATGAACTTTTCATTCTTTACATATGCAAGAAACCATGATTTCATTCCATGTAGCTATTCCATGTTTAAAGCCTCACCACCAGGTCGACCAAAAGCTTTAGCGTGTTCATCCGCTGATGAGAGCATGTTAGCGTTACCTTTGCTTGTTCTGGTTCAGGTTGCACACCCGCACGCAATTACACGTTTGCTACCGAACAAGTAACTTAGACATTGGTGGCATTTCCCCAATTTCACAGTAAGCTGACTGTAAGAGGGCAAGCGAGCAGAAACATGGCTGAGTGTGGATATGCCAAAAAAATCTGCTGGAACAGGGTCAGGTACAAGCGAAAATGTCATTAGAAGCGAGTGAGTTTGTGTGAAAGACACAGACAGCATGTGTGTGTGTGAGCAGAAAGTCATGTTATTCCTCAGAGCTAATCACCTTGTGCTTCTAGCCTGACTGCAGCCGTGTCCATTCCCCATAATTCAGTCAATGTGAAATTGGCTGACTCCTCTGGTGTGTGCGTGTGAAACGGTGGGCTTGGACCTCGGCTACTTTAACTGGCTTTGGCCAGCAGGCTGGTATTCTGTGTTGAAGTCTCGATTCTGTCTGCTCGACCCTTTCAGAACCTCTGTCCTTGAGCCAGCTCATGAGTACACGCTACACCAGGCCTTAAGCAAGTCTAAAGAGGTCTGTTCACTCGAAACTTCAGTGTCTGTGAATGAACAGGGAATGGAAGGTTTTGGGGGAGGAGAGAGCTTTAGCTTTAGTGTGATTTGAGAAGGGTCAATGGGGATTGCATATACGCAGAATGGCTGAATAATTAAAAGTCTCTAATACTAAGTTAGGGTTCAGGCATATTATATGCAAATATTTTGTTATAGCTGAGTGTAAGGTGTAGCATAGTATATAATGTGACTTTAGAAGGGTTAATGGGTATTAGATACTGCACATGTCTGTGGGTTAACCCTTTGGTTACCATGGAAAGTAAAAAAATCAATAATTAAGCCCCACCCCTAACCTTAATGTTACTGGAATGATAGCAAATCGTATTAAAACATGAGTAAGAATTTGTACAAATTAGCCACCTCATTAAATATATGCAAATGAGGCTGTGAGATTGTTTTAGTTAAGCATACATCTTTATTTTATGCATACATTCTTGTTTTCTTGTTATAGTCACTGATCACTAGATAATATTTTAAATAGTAGGTATAGTTACCTGTACTTGTAATTTCATTATGCTTAAAAAAAAAATTATGGCAGCAATTCTTTATTTACAGTGTATTTCTGTTTGAGACATTTTATGTTTCTTGACATTTACTAACCCTTATCACATCCAAAATGTGCATGATTTTCTTTTTAAGATTTTCCACAAGAATTCATATACAAATGAGATGTCATGAGTTTTTAGTTTTAGCGTGATTTGTCTTCTCTCCAGTGACGTTAGGATTTGGTGCAGGGTTAGGGCCTTTTTCATTGTTTTTTTTTTAATAATTGTATATTTATGTATACTTCACATCATATAAATTCATACGAGTTAGCCGTGAGATCAGGGTGTAAATTGCTGAACCTTTGTTACCAGGTGAATTGTTCCTATACGATAGATAGATAGATATACGATAGGTAGATATAGATATGTATAGATTTAGTTACATAACTATAGATACCATAAATGGATATAGATGTAGATACCATAGATTTAGATACCATAGATGTAGAGTTGTAGTTACCTTAGATATAGATGTAAATACCATAGCTGTAGATATAGATAGATGTAGATACCATGGATATAGATTGATGTAGATTCCATAGATATTGATGTAGATACCATAGATGTAGATACAATAAATAGATGTGGATACCACAGATCTAGAAATAAAATGTTTAGTTTTTAGTTTTAGCATGATTTGTCTTCTCTCCAGTGACGTTAGGATTTGGTGCAGGGTTAGGGCCTTTTTCATTGTTTTTTTTTTAAATAATTGTATATTTATGTATACTTCACATCATATAAATTCATACGAGTTAGCCGTGAGATCGGGGTGTAAATGCTGAACCTTTGTTACCAGGTGAATTGTTCCCCTTTAGCACAGGCTGCATTATAGGTCAATGTCAAACATTTTCACTTTCCTTTGAGTTGCTTTGATAGTCTAGTCATAAGTAGAATACATTCATGATTAATTTACAAATTAATTACCAAACCTATTCAAACATGACCTTGTTCAAGTGTTTGCCCTTTCTCTTACACCCATTTTAAGTTTTCACCTCATTTGGTTTTAACAAGATCATAATCACTCTTGTGGCCCGCACACAGGCTGTGAAAACCGTGTGGCTTTACGAGCACAGGGGCTTTAGTGATGGTAAGCATATGTGGAACATCTGTGGAAGGTGCTGAGTCGACACTCCTGTCATACCAGTTGCATACGTGAAGTGTAATCTAGTGGAAAGTCTCTCGCCCAGAACCTACTGCTGCCTGTCAAACCAACATCTCGTTCAGACCGACTTTCACATCCCTAGCGAGTCGTCTTCCCCAATGTGAGTTCAGCCCTCAACAAATGAGCGATTTCTTAATAATAACACCATTTGGAATTTGGTTGAAAGATTTAAATGAGTGTTTAGGGGATTTTTATGATTAAATGAAAATGATACAACAGACACATTAGCATCCTGTCTTAATGAACACTTTAGATAATCTAATAAATGTGATCTTATTAAAACTCAACAGTGATAGTTTATCCAAAAAATCTGTAATTTATTTTTACCTTTGAGTTGTTTAAAATGTCTAGATATAAATACGATTTAGATATAGATATAGGCCTATAGATGTATAAATGTAGATACCATAGATGTAGTTTAATGTAGATGCCATAGATAGATAGATTGATATACGATAGATAGATAGATAGATAGATAGATAGATAGATAGATAGATAGATAGATAGATAGATAGATAGATAGTATACTATAGATTATAGATACTATAGATTTAGATACCATAGATGTAGTTACCTTAGATATAGATGTAAATACCATAGATGTAGATATAGATAGATGTAGATACCATAGATGTAGATACCATAGATGTAGAGTTGTAGTTACCTTAGATATAGATGTAAATACCATGGCTGTAGATATAGATAGATGTAGATACCATGGATATAGATTGATGTAGATTCCATAGATATTGATGTATATACCATAGATGTAGATACAATAGATAGATGTGGATACCACAGATCTAGAAATAAAATTGAATTGACTCGAGAACAGATCCTTGTAATGTTTATCTGACAGTTCAAGACTGATCTGACCTTCAGTCCCTGTTTCCACAGGAGCTTCATGATGGTGATTAATATTCATCCTTTCTCAAAAATTCCCCGCAGTGGAAAAACAACCTTGTGCTTCATTGCATGCAATAAATAACTGACTGAATTACTTGATGAAGGAGTCCATCTCTGATAAATATCACTTTTATGGATCATTCTATCATGAACACAGGTTCTCTGTAAAAGGAAAACAGATCTTACACAGAGATATTACAGCCTGTAAACAATGTTCCAAGCAAAGTCTCTTGATAAACTTTAAATGACAATACACGTTGACTTATACAGCCTAGCTCATTTCCAGCCGTTTTCTCACAGTAGATACGCCTGCTCGCCGTGTGCTATAACTGGATGCCTTCCCTGGATGTTCCCTTTGTAGCCACGGGCAACGGATCCGTGCGCCGAAGCGTGTGGCTCGACAGGGCTGCGTGTTGCAGGGGTTGGGAGTCAGACTCTGATGTTATGGGCTTTTTAATGAGAAGAGAGTTGCAGGCCATGAGTGTGATGGAGTAATCCACTGCTGAATTATTCATAGCAACATGTGAAATGAAACATGGCCGAGATTAGCGCTTTTCTGCTCATCGCTCCCGTCCCCTGTGGACTCCACGAACCGTCACCTCAGAGGAGATTTAACTCCAGAAAACACACCGTAGCGCACGGTTGAACTGAGACGTGAGCGTCTGAACGCTGATGTTAGTTGCATGTAGTTATGCAGCTTTGCATGATCATTCGGTAATGATAGGAAGTTAAGATTGTGTAATCTTAATTCTGAGATTTGGCAATCAAGCAAATTTATTGAAAGGGAAACTGTTTACATAAAGCTGTAGTCAATTTTAGTTGCAAAAAAATCTTTAGCTGCATCCAAACTTGATCTTTTAACCCACAAGTTTGTACTTTGAACAAGATAACAAACATCATTAAATGTCATGCGTGACTGAATATGTTCATGGTCTTTGCCAAGAGAGATGCAATAAATTGTTTTCTAGCCGAAATGAGTCACTCCAAATGTCATCGCCGATGCCATTGAATCCAAGCTCTGTAAATTGCTGCACCTTCCTGAACCGAGGAGCCTGGCAGATTTTGTTTACATCTATTAAGATGATGGTTATCTAATGGCATATGAACAGCTGGGGGTTAATAGCTGCGGGGGAATTGACTGAATAAGCAGGGCACATCTCAGTGGTCTGGGGAATTAGCAACATGCAGAACGACGCTTCTACAAACTCATGATCTATGCTAAGATCAACGCTGAAATGGTGTACAGATGTAGAACGCCGTGTTTTGTCTCTGGTTCCGATGTCACGCTGGTAAACTTTTCAGTTTCCCCTCCTTGCTGGAATAAATCATAATTCTGGCCACTTCCCGGAGGTTTGAATTGATTGTTTGGAGCCAGAGGCGATTCTGGAGGGCAGCGCTAAGAAAGCACAGTCACAACACTTCACAATGCAGCAGGAGAGATACCCGGAGAGAGGCTTTAAATGAAGAACCCGAGCATATCAAACATACTTTTGTGTCATTCACCCCATGGTATGGACTAAAATCACAAGCATACTGCACAAACACATGGAAACTGGGAACTTGCGGTTCTCTTTATTCTCAGTTTTTCTTTTAAGTCTGTCTTCCTTTCTTCCTTTGTCCACTTTTTCTTGATGGACTTTTCCCCAGATGTTTTAGTTTGCACCTTCAGGCGCTATAGGCATACCAGCAGTTGTGTTATGCACCTGTGTTATGCGCAAGAAATATGCAAGTTTGCCTTTAAATTTTGCTTAACAAAATGATCCTATTTGTCCACTGAAACGTTTTGTTTCCATAACCAAGATTATGACAGTGATAAGTTTGATCATTTATAAAGCACAGTCTTTTAAGTTTGGTGTTGGCAGAAATAGAGATCCAGTCCCCATATACAATATGGCAAAGTTCATGAGGAAGTCGGGCGGTCCAGGGTCTAATTAACCCAGCCATAAAGGACAGCCTGTTGCCATGGCGAATGTCATTGAGGCGCCGCAACTGTAGATCCCAGAAGGATCAAGGCTAATTGCAAATACAACCTTAGCATGGGACATTGCCTTGAGCAGGCGTAGAAGTAGCACTGTGTGCCTGTTAATAAAGCACACTGATGAAATCTGCAATTCAAGACTGCATGAGGATAAAATAGAGAAACCCGGGCTAGTTGTCACATTTATTGCTCTAGTCACACATTTGCTTCTTGAAGTACCTTTTAAGTTAGTTTCTGTACAGACCTTAAAGTCTGGTGTAGAAAAACGTTTTTGAACAATTCACCCATTATTGCCCAGGAAGTTCATTGTGTGTTCAAGTTACTGTGCAATGCATGGGTGGGGCATGTTGTCACAGTGAAAATGTATTCTCATATTTATTCCTGTTCAATAGTAAAACGATATTAAAATGAAAAACTATTATAAAAAAGTAAAGAGTAATGTGTCAAATATTAAATCATAACCCAGCTAAAGTCATTTCTTTGTGATTTACATTTTGTGATTTTTTTGTGAATCTTTAATATTGACTGACTGAGAATTAAAGATATCGTTACCTATTTTTATGCCTATGACTACCTTGATGCTTCCTTCATAATTAGGTTTTAAGACTTCAGCCTGGATTTCGCAGGTCATATTCATTAAAAATACCCTTTCTCATGAGTACATAGCTCAGCCCTTTCACTTAAGATCTACTTTTATTATATAGTTGACTCTATCTATACATGTAGCAAAAGTGTGATATTGAAATTTTATAACTTCTTGAATTTACAGTTTTATATCTAGTCGGATGAGCTTAGACAGCCTTCTTTCCTCTCCTGCACAACACTCATAAAATGCCCTCACCCCCACACAAACATAAAAATCGGCTGCGTCAAGGAAAATAAACGCTCATCTAAGGAGGTCATGTTGATTCAGACGCTTTTCTAACGTGTCGTGTGCACTGCTGGGCCTGTGCGAGTGCGGTAGTGTTACTCTCCCGGGGCTCCAAATGTGAGGATTAAGCTAAATGAGTTTGTCAGGTTCACTGTTTCAATCCCCTCTACTCGACAAAAGAAAAGGCACTTTTGGGATTTTAATATCCTTTGCTCTGCAATCCTGCTTTCTTGCAGCCAGCAGTTTATGAGGCTTATTTTTTCTTTCCCTTTGGAGCGGCAAGATTAGTACGAGGCGTGGAAAGAGGCGCTTGAATTTAAAAGCTGTAGGGTAAAAATGGATTTCCCCTTTTTGATTTCTATCTTTCTCTTTTAATCAATCTCTCTTGCTTTTAAATGCATTTTCACCCTTTACTCTCAGTATGTTCGTGTCTCTTTATTAATTTCCATTTCAGAATTCGATTGCTTTGCCAAAGCATAAACAAACGCACGTACACAATGTTGTTAGTGTAACTTTTATTCTACTGTATGTAAATTCAATATTATAATTATTGCCTAGTATTACAGCGGTCTGGTATACTTGACAGTCAGGGTTTATTCTGCAATAACATTCATCTGGCTATACGTTATCTCTAACTTAATATCTTGCAAAAACGGGTCACTGACAGCCTCAGTCACAATTTACTTTCCTTGTGAAAAAGTCGTCCGACTTTAAAATAGCTCATGAGTTTCACAGAAGAAAGAAAGACATTTGGAACAACATGAAGTTTCATTTTTGGGTTAGCTAACCCTTTCAGACTACTCTGGTTCAGTCATTATCTGTATCATACTGAATATGGGTGTGCAATTCAAATATAAATTTGGCTGTGGTCGATGCGTGACGGACTGCCCTCCCTCAGTGATACTCTGATATCTTTTTGATATCTTCAGATGGTTAATGAAAATGTGAAATTAGGTTTGAAACTTTTTCTTGTCTGTCTTGAAGTGAATTACAGTAAAGAAAAAGTATGTAAAGTGTGTCACAGTGAGCTCAGATTCTTCTTCATTTTAGAAGCCTTGTCTGTATCTGTTTGCCTTTTCTTTATGGCTAGATTATCTCTCTCTCTCTCTCTCTCTCTCTCTCTCTCTCTCTCTCTCTCTCTCTCTCTCTCTCTCTCTCTCTCTCTCTCTCTCTCTCTCTCTCTCTCTCTCTCTCTCTCTCTCTCTCTCTCTCTCTCTCCACAGATTCATTTATTGATCTGGTGACTTTTCACTATAGTGTATGTTTTTGAACAGTGTTGAGAGAACTTGCTGTCACACACATGCGCTGTATTGATTTGCTCTTGTGTGTGTCACCATATAACAGTGATGTGTATTGGCCTTTTGATTTGTGCTGTGGTTTGAGTATCTGAAACAGTCTGACTTTAGCACTATATAGTGTTGCAAATACTAAAATACAGCACAAATCAATACTGCCACATGTGTAGCTTCTCTGCCTAAATCTAAAATAGCCACATTACCTACTGTACCATATCCCACAATGTAATGTACTTAATATGACCTTCTGTTTCCATGTGATTGATTGAACCCACAGTAATTAATTCATGTCATTAGGACTTCTTTAACCTTAAAGATGGTGTTAAGGTGTCTAGTTTGTTACACAAAACTTAAGTCATGTGACCGATGTAATATACATTTTTTATTATTTGTTGCATAATTTGTTCTGTATAAAAAATTATACTGCTTCTATACTGCAGTATTTCATTTAATAGCACACATGCTAACTGATAAGCCACGGCTTGGACAGCATTATATATTGGTTTTGCTGTCTTTCAATGATGCAATACTTTTTTATTTCCTTAACATTTTATTGTAGAAAATTACTTTCTCCCAAAAAGACACATTCCCAGAAATGATGCTGGGGCTTTTAGGCTAATATGACATGTGTACTTTGTCATTGCTATTTAATTGAAAAGACGGTGTTGTGATGAGGATCAGATGGTGAGATCAATCAAAACTGTGACATGTTGTGCAAACACTAGAACAGTCTGTATCTGTAATCTCTATCTGTCATATTGGCATATATGTAGGATGTGCATCACATTTATAAATAAAAGTATTGTTCTTTGTGATGGAACCCGGCAGTATCGGCAGCTCTGACCCCTCAAATGATTGAAAAAAACTTATTTTACAGCCCTTATTACTATTATTTTACATTTGACTAGTTAATTTACCTATTAATTACGCACTATACTAATCGTTGGATTCGTTTTTACAGAGGTTGATATAAATAGATCCAAACAGATTCAAAGTCTTGCGCTACAGCAGTGAAACACGACCACACTTGACCAACCAATATATCACTTTCCAGCGATTCTTCCTAAACGCATGTAGTCACTTTTGGATTGAACATAAACGGCCGTGTACAAACCTACATGTGAATTTGTCATCTGTAGACGGGTGTGAATTGTGCTAGTTGATATGTGGATGCTGAGCAGAGGGGGCGCCAACCTTGTGCGTGACATATTTTCATCCATAAAAGGTCCGCTTCATAACTCCTTATGCTCAAATGTATCTCAACCTTGAGGGGACCTTGAAAAATCCATTTTTTCATACATTTTTTGTGCAGCCTTGTCAAACGGAATTATGTTGCTATATTCTCATGAAGAATACAGGGAATTTGTTGGTGTGGTTTGCTCTGCCCTCTGGATGTTTGTCCTCCGCTGGTTTGCATGTTGTCAGAGTCTTATGTTGCGTGTGTTGTTTTTTTGTCTTAAAAGCTTCATAAGCACAAGGGAATTGTGCCGGATGTTAGTTTAGCAAACAAACAAATTCAGTTTACTCATGCAAAAGATACAGAGATTATAAAGGCTGGTGCTTTTTTTGTTCAGGTGATGAATCATAAGTGTGTTGATCTACAATTTACATTCTTGCACAAATCACACGTTTCCTATTATCCATAATGGAAGTGAACAGGTTTCTGATTTGTCTTTCTGTCAGAATACATCCCCACATCAATCCATTACAGCGTTGGCTGTCCTGAAACAGAAATCGATCGGAGGAAATTCTAGCTGTCAGGTTGTTTTAAAAAATTTAGGAAGGCAGCTCATTCTGCTTATCAGAACAATGTTGTTACATCCCTCAAAAGAAAAAAAAATGTTAAAAAAAACATGTTTTCTTTTTATGGCTCTCGCTCTGCTGTCTAGATGTTCCTGGGACGTAAAGATAGGCCTCTACATTTTCTTTATCTGATGGGTCGATTCAGTTATGTTTTTTCTTGTGAAATAGTCTTTGTGTTTGGTTTCAGCTTTTGTTTTCTGTACAAGTGGTCCACTAAAATGAAATTAGAGAAGCAAATTAGTGCTTTATTAATTACTAGCAAATACTTGGTGGTTGGTTACTGTTTAGTGCAGAGTGACATGCAAGGACAGCCCCACCCCAGAGCATGCTGGGATTGTACGTCTTGCTTAAGGCCACAATGATGAGACGCTATCTTTATACCTCTGCAGTTAATGAGATGATCCTTCCTGAAACCAGAACAATAACCTGTGTGTTATTAGTTTACAATCTACACTATTCAGTTAAGTTTACTTTATGTGCACATTATGCCTAATGAAACACTTTACTGATTTACTGATTTACTGATGAGCCCTGAGCTTACAAAATTTGTAAAATAAATTAATAAAATTTATTTATTTATTTTAAAACACTTAATAAATAAAAACACTGTTTGTGATCCAGATGAAAATCTCATTTTATGTATTTTGCAAGTAGTCATAACTATAAAAATGACTAAAATTGTGTGTGTTTATTGCTGTAAATGATGCATTATAGGATAGATGTTCATATTTAGTACTAACATTTTCACCTATTATATTAGAGTTAATGATTTTTATATGCTGAAATTAATGATTTTATTGGCTTTGTTTTATTTTTTGCGCCAAAATACCAGAATTTGGCCCTATAAACATTGATTTCAGTCTTTGCCATGGCCTTACTCTGTCAATAATAAAGATATCAGGGTTACATTTTTACAGAATGTTCTTTACATTACATAAAATGATTTCATGTGGAAAACAGTAAATCACAAAAAATTACTTTAGCTGGGTTTCCACAGACATTTTGTCTTTAACTTTAGTATTTTTTTGGTTTTTCTATTCCTGAAAAAATATTTTAGTTTTGCTACCACTGTCCATATGTCATTAATAAGGACAGTAGTGGGTGCAAAGCATTATGGAATTTTATTCTTCAAATCACGAGATCCAATCTTCAAAACTGTAGATGCCTAACAACTGTAATAATGCCACAGCAGAAAGCCACTTACTCCTGGCTAAGATGACCGTCCGAGAACCATTGAAAGAAAAGCCCAATCCAGCACAGACACTTCATTAACTGATAAGCATCTGGTGAGCTCTCCTCTCTAAAGTCCGTCTCTCTCCTCATCTCTATCTATCGGGCTACAGAAAGCCAACGCATCAGTCAGCAGAAGGAGGGAGGGAGAAAAATGCCGTCCTCAAATCTGTCAGGATAATTGTGCGACTGATAAGTCTCCCATGGAGAATCCATCAAAAATGAGCCTCCCTCCATAGTCTCACACTGTGCTGGTGTTGACGCAAGAAGTCAATAATGTTAAGTCAATTAGTGTCATGAAAAAGATGACAAAAGGGTAGAACGTGTTAAGACTAAAGGCTGTTGCACATGCTATGCCCATTAAAGATCTTTTTAGGTTTTGCACAACTTTTGTCCAGTGACCATCATAATCATTTTCTGATTGTATCAAGAACAGTTTCAAGGTGATGAAATGTTTTTGATCAGAGTATGCAAAAGATTTTAATGACTTTTAAAGATTTTATTAATAAATATTAATAAATGGATTAAATGGCAAGATGGAATACTAAATATTTGCTATTTTTGCTGAAAAAAGAATAATTGATATTGATTATTTCTTGCCACAAATTTTTCTAATGTACATTCGATTATAAAAACTGAGTTTTAATAAATTTTCATGACTTTACAAAAAATCAATTTAGAACAATTTTTTGTATTGGTTAAAACATTTTATATTAAAAATGATTTTGTTAAAATGATTTGTACATTATCTCTGCTGTTTATTTGTATGTGTCATAATATCTTTTAGCAAAGACACTGTAGTACAGTAGTATGTTTTTGCTTTAGTTCAGAAAAGCTAATGAAAGTTGACAAAAATGTCATGACAGAAACCTTTAACGTAGCTCAGCAAACATGAGAAAAAATAATTCTCTCTCATTTTCCTCCTGAAATGGACTTAAACTTCAGCTGAACCCGATTCTTGCATTATCATAAAAAATCTGACATTTTGGCCATAATACAACCCAGCTGTAAAAGCCATGTCACATCAACCCATTCAGAATGAGCCAGAGAGGCATTAAAGATTTAATTTACAAGCCTCATCATCCACAGATGCAACATTATAAAGCCTCTCTCCTTTGAATAATGTAAAACAAAAGGTGTTTTTGTGCATATAACTGAGACTGGTCTAACTGGTGTCTCAGAGCAGTAAATTACTGTTTGGACGTATAAAGTCATGGTTAATGAAGGCAAAGATCTGCAGATGCCCCTGCCCCTGATTATAGCTCCTCTCTGCTTCATTCTAAAAATGTTCAGCATAATAGCACATTAGTGCCCACTGGAGCCTAAAAATGCTTCTGGTTTGCATGACACCACAAGGAAATAGCTTTTGTTTTAATATTTTACATGCACTGGGTTTATGAGTGATATTGTGGCAGATGTAATCTCTGAGGATTTAATTCAACCCAAAATTATTCCCAGAAACATGCATTTGATAGCCATTCAGAAGAAAACTAAAAGAAATTGAAAGTACTTTTCTAGATTTGTTTCTAGCAGACCAAATCTCTCTCTCTCTCTCTCTCTCTCTCTCTCTCTCTCTCTCTCTCTCTCTCTCTCTCTCTCTCTCTCTCTCTCTCTCTCTCTCTCTCTCTCTCTCTCTCTCTCTCTCTCTCTCTCTCTGAGAGATGTCACAGGTTAAGCAGATCAATAAAGGATTGTAATAAATGGCACACTCAGCCCTCTTATCATATGCTTCACCTAGGGCAGCCTGTAACTTCATTAGAAATGAGCAGAGATCGCATTTTGAATACCATTTTGTCATTATACACAGCATCAGAAAATTTGGTGTGCGCTTGTGTGTTCTAACCTGTCAATACGTAATACCTCACCTAAGTACTGTGTGCTGCTTGTCAGAACTTTGACCATGTGACAGTTCATTACGGCATGAAGATAATTAACTATATCAATTAATTATGTTTATGGACAGAAAAGTCTATTATTTACTCCTTTTCATAACCCCTTACGAGCCATCACAATTGCATAAAATCCTGCAGCAGAAAAAAAGACAAGAGGTGGGAGTTCAGTTTAGAGAAATACAAACCAAATGTTTTCTTTTTTATTGTTGTAACCTCTGTAGACTCCTCATAAAAATAGTGTTGCTCAAAATAAGGACAAATGAAAATCGCAGTCTCCATAAAGGAAAGTCCATAATTCACACATTCATTGGAATCCCTTTCTCTTTAAAGAAAATGTGAAACAATGTTAATGTGAGCCTGCAGCAAACCGTCCATTAACTGCAACCGTCTCTCGGAAGTCTGGTGAACTAGCATCCAGCCCAGCCCTTGCGCTACGTATCTGAGGCAACTGTTGTAATGCATTTACTGAATTAGCCCTAAAAGCCAGTCAAATCATAATTAAGCGGTACAGGATATGAAATAGGAAAAGCAATCAATATCCAAATTATGAAACCGAATGAAAATACCAGTGGAAGTCAATCCGATTTGTCAAAACCAACATCAGGGTAATAAGCAGAAGATTAAACTCAAAGCAAGCAGGATGCCCGTTCTGAAAACATACGGTATAGTTAAACGCTATGGCGCAGCCCAAAAACCATTCGGCTGCAGAACGGCAGCCTTCTTTCTCTCTCTGGGTCTCCATCCTGCGTTTTGTCTCCTACCTCCTAAGCCAGTCTCATTTATTGCAAGTATAACATTTGGCACAATACAAATTCTTGGTGCTTTTAGAAGATAAGCCTTTAAGGATCGATCAGTGAACAGTTACTTAGAAAGTTCTCTGTATAAATGGGACTTTACTGCATCCTATAGAGAATGAGTTTAAAAATCACAGATTGCCCCTTTTTCAGCACAAATCTCTCTTCATTTGCAATGTCAAATCAGCATCGTCACATTTTCCCATCTTAAATAGGCGTTACAAGTTAGAAAATAGTTTAAATTCATTTTCACTTTTATATAATCTGTTTCTTTAATCATCCCGTAGTGGATTAATTTATATATTTATATTAATATATTTATGTATAAGCATGTACAAGAAAAACAGTCTCGTTTTTGCACTGGGTACAAAAGTAATTGCTGTCTTTTCTGTTGTGCATTCTATTGCATGTTTTTAGGATGAACAGAAAAAAAGACAGAAGACGAGAAGGCTGTAAGAATGTTAGATCTGCGTTTCCTGTACCTTCTCTTTTGTGTGAGATTTGATCAGGTAGGGTTCAGGGATGGTACTGATGGTGGTAGGGCGGGGGCGGTGCAGGGAATTACCGATGTTGTTCTCTGCCCAGGGAGCAGAATGTGCTGGTCTGTACGAGCTGTAGCTGGGTTTGTAGGTGCTGTTGTGATCTCGCAGGCTAGGTAAAATCATCCCGCTTTCGCCCGGTAAACTTGTCCCCGCGTGGGTGGTGGGTACGTTCTCCTCCATCTGAATGACCTCTATAGTCCTGGCAGCTGCCACCGTGCTCCTTTGCTGGTGCCTTTTACGTAACTTGTAGAAAGCAATTAGCATAACAGCAGCGAGCAGGGTGACCGCCACGAAGCAGCCAATGATAATTTTCGTGGTCTTCATGACCTCGTCGAGACTAGCAGGCGGACGTACCGTTCCGCGTACGGTCGGCACAGAGACCTGCCGGGGAGTTTGTAGTAAAACCGTTGGCGTGGAGATAAAAACGGGTTGAAAGACGGAGGGGGAGGCGGTTACTGTTTTTGGTTTAATCACTTCCTGTGAGGTGGGCTCCACCTCCTCCACAGTCACTGTAGTGAAGTAACTCAAGTTAGAAGTGTTGAGCTCGGCCGCAGTCACGTTCAGGTAGGCCGAAGCGTTGGAGTTGCCCGCCATGTTGGTCACCATGCAGGTGTACACACCTGTATCAGCAGGCAGCACGTTAGAGAAGTTTAGCGTCCCGTCATTGAGCACTGATATCCGTGGGTGATTGGAGCCGTGCGTCAGAACCGTTCCGTTAGGCAGGAGCCATCGCACAGATGACATGGGGGCTGTACGACACTTTAACTCGGCTACACGTTCTGCAGAGATGTTAAGATCCCTCGGGGCATCCAGAATAAAAGGTGCAGAACACTGGAATGTGCTCTGGTCCACCTCCACCAAATAGCGGCCACGTAGGTGAGCAGGGGTGTGGCATCGGCCACAACAGGTAGAGTTAGTGGGGATGTACTCCCTAAGCCACCAGGCTAGCCACACAACATCACAGTCACACCGCCAAGGGTTGTGGTGCAAGTGGAGCTCCACCAGATAACTCAAGGGCGCAAAAAGGTCATGGGGCAAAGAGCTAAGGTTATTATGGGCCAGGTTGAGCTCAACCAGGGCTGTGACATCATCAAATGCATTTCTCTCTATTGTGGTGATCCTAGAGTTCATAATCCAAAGTTTTCTTAGAGATTTTAAACCCCTGAATGATCCAGGTTTAATCTCTGGGAAGTAGTTCTCAGACATCTCGAGCTCCTCCAGCCCCACCAAAGGGGACAGAATCGGCATCTCCCTTAGATTACACATTCCAAGGTTTAGATATTTCAAGTTGTATAATCCCTCAAAAGCACCTTCAGAAATATATTCCAGCTTTTTTAGCTCTCCCAAATCCAGCCGCATGAGAGAGGGAACCCGGTTGAATGCGTACGATGGTATGCTCTCAATGGGGTTGTTCCTGAGCCATAATTCCCGCAGTTTAGATAAGTACTCGAAAGCGCCGCTCGGTATCACCGTCAGTCGGTTATCGAACAGCTCCAGCGTGTTGAGGCTGTTGAGGCCGCTGAAGGCCCCCACCTCAATCTGCCGGATAGAGTTCCTGCCCAGCTGCAGCACCTCCAGGTGGCGGAGATGTTGAAATGTGCCAGCTTCGATTGTCTCTATGCTGTTTTCCATCAGGTTTAAGTGGCGCGTGGTGGCAGGGATGCCCGGGGGCACTCGAACCAGGCCGCGCCTGGTGCACACCACTTTAACAAACTGGTTACCACAGGAGCAGACGGCAGGGCAGGTCAGCGGTCCAGAGGGGGTGGCGTGCACACTCCACGATCGTACCATGAGGTAGACTACACAGAGCAGGGCTGCGTTCCAGGCACGGTGCACAGTTACCTGCCACAAGAGACTCATGATGTGGCGCGTTCATAATTCAACATCGCGTGGGGATTCGGCTGGGGAACGGAGAACAGTTGCCCTACCCTGGTTTGAGCAAGACACTGCATCTGTTTGCCATCGACAGTGCAGGATGGTGCTGCGTTAAACACAGAGAGGGAGAGACGGGGGAAGAAAAAGATGAGAGGAGAAATGAAAAAGCTGACATATAGAATAAGTGTGTTTAAATTGAAGACACCTACCTCATTAGCTCGATGTGGTCTTTAATGTAATCCTTTACAATGAAGCAAATCTGCCGCACGGTTCGCTCACGTTTCCATGTTTCTCTTGGAAAAGTAAAGTAGATCATGAACTGATTTGACAAAATGGCCCCTATTAATTCCAGAGAGAAGCAGCATTCAAAGAAACTGGTTCAAAGGGGAAAGGCCCAGTCAGCTAAGCAGGTGCACGGATCCAGTCAGCTTGAAAAAGATCTCCTCTCAGTTTCCCCATTGATTGTCCTTGGAAGGCGATGCTGAATACCACTGAGCAATCTTCACGAGACTCCATGTCTAAAGTACATGCACAATTAAACCCAAGGCAACAAAAAACAAGTAAAAAAAAAGAGAATGGGGAAGCGATATCCCAAAGTCTTCTAAGATTTCTCTTCCTCTTTGTTCAATACTAATCTGCTTTCTTTTTCAGTTTGCCATTGTCCACGACACTTGTCCAGCTGATTAGCCACGCGCTGATGAATCCAAAAAGGCTAACAGACGTACTGCGGTCATTCCGTCTTGCTTTTTTAACTCGCTCCTCTCTCCTGTCTGTCGCTGTAGCAGCTGCGGACTGCCGCGTGCACAGTTAGCAATAATCCATCAATTTCTCCGGAGGGGGGCTCGGGGGTGGTGTTGCTGGAGCAGAGGGGGGAGGGGGGTGGAGGACGGGGAGAGCGGCAGCAACAGTGGCTTGGCGGTGGTGAAGCTCTCTCTCTCTCTTTCTCTCAATCCGTCGTTCGCCTTCTTCTCACTCTCTCTCTCTCTTTCACTCTTTGCTCACTCTTCTCAGTGTCAGAAAAAGAGGATTGATGCCGCCGTGTGACGCGCGGCTAAGGTACCTTGCGGAGGATTCCGTAGTTTGCCCTCCCTCCCCCTGTTGTAGATTCTGCGGTATTCCTTGATTTTTCCCTTGTCTTGAGGTAGTAAGTTGTGGCAGGTCGCCTGTTCTGGCTGCGAGGCTGCGGGTTGGCAGCGGTTCTGCAGTGGGAGGCGGATAGCGGTAGAGCATGCGAGGGAGAGAGAGACACGCACACGCGCCTGAGAAGACCGTCTACCGCGACAGTGGCAAGAGCAGCGGTCCTCACCTCCAGCGCTTACCCCCCTCTCTCGATTTCTCTCTGTGTGACGGGCTCGCAGGCGGCAGAGTCTTTCTCCTCCTTTCGTCCTTCAGTAGAAACGTGAATGTACTGCTGACGCATCCCGCTCAGAGCAGTGCATTGGTTTGATGCAGTGTTCTTGTGTATTAACACATTCTCCCCCTCCTCGCTGAGTGCACTGTCTCTCTCTCTCTCTCTCTCTCTCTCTCTCTCTCTCTCTCTCTCTCTCTCTCTCTCTCTCTCTCTCTCTCTCTCTCTCTCTCTCTCTCTCTCTCTCTCTCTTGCTCTCTTTAAAATACACCAATACACTCCCTAAGTCTTTCTGAATCACTTGTGCATTTCTTTTCCTTCTGATACTTTTGATTCTTTCTTTCTACATTGCTTTCTTGTTTCTCCATCTTTTCTTTCCATTCCATCAGCATTACTAAACCTTATTAGAGCCCCCAAGAGTGTGTGATTATGTCTCTTTGTTGTAAACTGAGGCTGCAGTAAGAATCTGAACCCTGCCCTCATCAGTGATTAAAATATACAGTATATTTAACACTTTTATTTTAGATGCGTTTGTCTTTCCAGTGGCAAAGTTATATAAGATATTCTACAATGTTTGGTAATTCATCCTCTACATGCTTTTAAAAAAAATTCCTCTACCTAACAGATGCAGTTTTTATGTAAGTGTAAAGTTTTTGCCCAAAGGGATTTGAGCTTGTGACCTCTGGCACGAGAAATATTCCTCTGAGCCACATCATTTCATGCTCGGGTAGGGGGCTGAGACTAAAATCCCAGAATCACCTCTGTTCCACACCTTTCTCTCTTGCTGCCTTGCAGAAATACTTTTACATTTGACTCTTTAATATGATCCACTTTCACTCTTTACATCCTCCAGTTCTCAGTCTTTGACACCCTTCTTTGTTGTAGTATTTCAGTGCTGTCATATTACATTTAAATTTGCCAGAAATATTAAATGGATGTTTAATGGAATCGCCATTATGCGAATTACGTTAAGAGTGCATCTTTATATTTGCATTTCCTTGCTACAAATGAATACAAATAAATAAAGACAAACAGGAGAATTGCAGGAGGCTTGGAAGGATATTTGCTATGACATTATTTTTATGTTGTAGTTAATGGAAGCAGCCAACAAAGTACTTGAAATCGGTAACTTATGGCTTTTGGTATTTGTAAAATTTAGAATATGAAAATTTAGTGTTGTATGCAGAATAAACAATGTGAAAATTCAACAAGTTGCGTTTTACAGCAATATAACAGCGTGCAGCTTTGGAATGACAGGAAACTGAGTAAATAATGACAGAATAATGTTTTTGGATGAAACGTTTCTGTGATGATAACAGTTGGGTTTAATAAAATAAGGAGAAGTAAGAAGGATAATGGGTAACGTAAGAAGAGTTATAAAGCAGAGGTGTGCAATAAAATGACAAAACTGCAACAACAGAAGGAGAGTTTCAGAGAATGAATGGGAGTATAAAGGAGATAAAGGTCCTTCTGAAGAAATTCCCCAGTTTTTGTCTTTTGCCTCTGGGTTACTGGTAAATGACCCTTCCTAATAGCTCTCCTAGTTACATCTAAATATCTAATGTGGGATTTTATTATATGTTTAAATTGCCTTGCACGATTAACATTCTGTCAGCATTTACTCACACTCGTGCTCTGATTGTCTTTCTTCTGTGAAACACAAGTAGAGTTTAACAGAATGTAGTACAAAGAACATCATCAAACACCGCTGAAGTATGATTTGTGCACTTTATTTCAAGTCTTCTGAATCCAAACGGGTGGCTTTGTCTGTAGATAAGATTGAAATTCATGTCATAATTCTCTAAAAAAAAAAACTTCCTCACAGCAATGTCTTATTCATGCCTGCGTTAAATTCAAAATATTCCTGTCTTAGACATCACTGCTCATAAAATCTAACCGTTGTTGTTCTAGTCTACAAACATTTGCACATTTCAATCTTGGTGCTAATTAAAGTGCTAATCTATTATGCCATCACTTACTCACAGTGAATAAATCTCACTGGAAGTAAAGCGGATGAAGACTGAACAAACATCCATAATTGAAGTGAAATGTAAAGACGACTTGCATTAGCCTGTCATGTATCCAGTGGGTTTTACCGGGAGGTTTACTGTGACTTACTGTGTCTCTGCCATCTGTACGATGGGCAGCATTGCTGGGTGACATCACACACGAGAGACGGCGCTCTCAGGGGTCTTAACACCTCAGGAGCCCAGCTGAGTTCAGCACGACCGTGTTTCAGACACGTACGTGTACAGTTTTTATCCAAACCAACTTGCAGTGCATTCAAGCTATACATTTTTTATCAGCATGTCTTGTTCCCTTGTGGATCGAACCCATGACCTTTGCATGAATAACGCAATGCTTTAACAACTGACTGCAGGAATATGTGTTCACTCACACAAAACTATTTTTGTGCATTTATTATCTGCTGGAACACTACATTGTCCATGCTCAAAGAATCTCTGACAGCAATATCTTAATAATTTATACAAATGAATTGCTGTCTTGCCGTGTGAAATTTCTTAATGGAAATAAAGGTTAGGATTGGGTTTTTTTCCAGGAGATTTACAGCACGTCATGAGTGTGTTTTAGCATTATTTGTTGTTTGCATTTGGCATTTGATAAAGCAGTGATGGTGAGATTTTTGTTTGGAAGAATTATGCATGTGTGGAAATGACTGATGGCCAGGATGTTGCTTAATTTCTTAATTTATTTAGGCTGGTTTTATGTTGTCCACTCCAGCAGTTATTTATTGTATTTCAGCTGTTTTCATTTTGGTGTGACGTGTGTAAAATACAACAATTATGTGAACTTTATTCATCTATCTAATTCAGTCACTTTTTATAGGATTGTTCATCTCTTCCTCTACAAGTAGTGACATTTTTAAATCATCTTCACCAGACTGAAACGCTTTAAATTGTAAGCCACCGTTCTGTTCAGAACCGCTTCATTTGTTACGGCCGATGAGTAGAGCTGCCAGGATCACAGAATGTCACTTTTGGACAGTGTGGTATCATTTTTCACAGGGTCAGGTGAAGAGTCATAACACTGTTGGTTGAAGCATCATAGACTTTCTGCCCACACGGGAACTCTGTGAATTACCCCAGTCTGGGTGTACAGCCAACCCTGATTTAACAACCCTCCGGTGGAGGTAATTGATGTCCATGGTGCAGATCCCAGTGCTAATATCATTATGGAGGTCATATGCACGGAAGGGTCAGGATGTAGCGTGCGAGTTCTTCTAGGATTTGCTTCGCTTCACAGCGAGCCGCTGAGTTTATCGAAGGTGCCAAATGCAGACCGTGCAGCAGAGCAGCGAGGCGCAAACCCTGCACATGCTAAAGAGACTTAAACAGAGAGATGCATTACTAATGAATGTGCTAAGAGATTTAGATCGATTTGAATATAATAAAAATGAATGGCTTGGTTTATCAAATATGATCCTGATTGGGTTACTAAACCAGCTGAAAATATAATTGATGTCACAAACATTCCTGTATGCCTTTATATTTTTTATTTTATTTTAAAATTTATAAAATGACCAAATATTTTGTCTTTTGGAGAGATGGATCACTGTTGAAATCAAAATATTGATCTGCAGTATGTGATTTGTTGCAATGTGCATATGATAAATATAGATATAGATGGATGTAGATATATAGATATAGATAATATAGATTTTTATAAATGTATTTATATCTATATAATCTATATCTATTTCGATCTCCATTCATCTATATTATCTACTGTATACCTATATCATCTACAGTATATCTGTATCTACATAGATATAAATACACCTAAAACTAAATCTATATACTGTATATAAATATAAATATAAATATAAATATAAATATAAATAGATACAGATGTAGTTATAGGCATATTTATAGATTTAGATATACAAGTATATAGATGACCTTGATAATATTCATTAAGCTTTTGATTTGCAACTATTTACAGTTTTAATCTGCTACATTCTAAACGTTTACGTGTTTTAGATCGCAAGCTTTTCTTTTCAAAGCGAGTCATGTAGCACAGCATATAAGTGGTTGTTTTAAAAATATTGTTTTGTATTGATGTTAAACTTTTTTACTGCATGACAATATAAACAACAGATGTACAAGTGAGAGTTTTGGACGAGTGTGAATACATCTCGCAGAATCTCACACTTAATTCCAGTGTTTCTGTGCCAGTTTATGGAAGAGCTCTAGAGACTGTGTTTATGTGTGTTTGTGTGTGTGAGAGAGAGAGATGGAGAGACCATAAGTCTGGTTTCATTTAGTGACCTGGTTGTGGGTTGCTGGTAACAAGCAGAACCCGGAGGGGGTGGAGGCGTGGATAGATGGAGGATGGCGAGCCCACGTCGATACATACTGTACAGTTCCCTCTGCTCTACATCCCTAGATATTCCCTCCCGTGCAGATTGAATTTGTGGCATCCTGCGACCCAGTTTCTGTGACGGTCGTGTTTGGCGGTCACCGTGAAGGGTGGAAGTGAGCCACAGCGGGCGAGACGATGCTGCGGCCCGTCCGACCCTGCCTCTGTAACGTTTACTCGTCTAATACACACTTCATTACTGTAATTACTGCAGAGTGCTGATCATAAGACATGTTGTGTATCCCACTGAGACAGAGACCTGAACGAGGGAATGAATGAATTGGCTCTTGGCTATGAGGCTGTGGATGCTCAATGCTTAGCATGGCATGTTAGCAAAGTGCTGCTCTCAGGATTTTTGGTTTAGCAGGATCGATCCGGACCGTAATGATGAAATCCTTTCTGCTTTCCTCACCCTCCTTTTTTTTTTTTTGGATGGGGGTTTGTGTGATGTATTAGCTGTCTGATCTTGCTCACCCTCATCGACCCTGATCATGGTGTCGTGTAGATATGTGGGTGTTGGTGAAAGGTGAGGGTCGACTCAACTTTATCTCTCTATTTGCCCTGTGATCGGTGCTTCATGACTTCAGATGAGATCTGTTCTCAGTATCTGTTTTCACCTCACACCACCATAATTTGTGCATGTAAGTGACCAAATCAGATTTTTGAATAGACTTTGAGGACTGAGCATAACAATATGAAATAATAATATTTAGCTTCTTTCATGTTTTTTTTTTTTGAAGGGACATATCAGGAGACATCAAATTTTATTCTTTAGTCTTTTTAATAATAATTGTTTTTCAATTTCTCTTTTGCAGTGTTAAAGGTACAGAAGCAAAAACAATTTTTTTTAGGTGCAAAAATGGTATATTTTCTCTGTTTTTCTCAAATATCTTTAATATGCATTCCCAAAATCTGCTTGCCGCAGTTGCCTGCATGACTCATTTAACATGAAAACTCATTGTTTCAGACAGAATTATTCATTCAGACGCAGTGCGTGTGTAGCTTAAGATTTCACAAAATCCATGAGCTCGTTCTTAGCATGAAGCAGCGCCACTTTATCTTGCTTTTGTTTTCGTCCCCGGGTACTCGAGCCTGCCTAATCGTATTTGCCATTCTGATTTCTTCAGTGATTGATTTTTGCATGTCTGAATTAAAACTTACTTCCTGCTTCCTGTTGATGAATGCAGTGTTTGCGTACCAGCTTTTGTTGATCTTGTTGTTCATAGACTAATGTCTTTAATTATTCGGGGAGCTTGTTTGGTGTGGTGCCGCTTCATACAGCTGAGTTCACATAACCCGTGGTTTCAGTGGTTGCTGTATCTTCGCTGTAATTAGTCCCCAGAGCTGTTGCCAATACCAGTAACAGGATGGTGCTGAGGATAAATTGACCATCTATGCTTTTTGCCCTGCTCTTCATCAAGCTCTTGTAAGAAAAGAATATTGATATTAGCCTGTGAACTGTGGTTTAGTAATTAGTTACACTCTTGTGTTTATTTGACTATCTTTACGTGTTGTGAAATTATTATTATTGTAATGGTACATAAGGATTGTATCTGAATAGTTGAAGCGTTGCTGATTTGTGTATTAAATATTTTTTAAAATATATAATGTTCATTTTTTTATTTATTTATTTATTTACTTTTTAATAAATTATTCTTGATAATCCATATACCCCAACAACATTAACGTGTAAGGTTTCAATCTGTGTAAACTGCAGTATGATGGATAGAAATTATATTTTTAATCATTCAATTCTGCTGTAGATTTAATGACATTGGTCACATTTAAAACTAACTGTATACAGTTTTTCCCTTTTTATATCTTGTATCCTGTTTTTAACAATATTTTCGAGTTGAGTTGGCAAATTGGCATTCATTAAAATTTCTAAAATTTCATTACATTTTTAAAAATATGTCTTGCAATTTACTCATTTTTAATGAGAATAGACTGGAATAGAGTTTACAATATTAAAAATGTAGTATCTAAAAATCTAGAAAAAAAATATGCTACATGAATTATGCTCAATTATGCTCAAACATTCTTCAGAGAATCATTTCTTTCTTAATTTATATAGTCTGAAGAACCGTTTTCAAGTACGAGAACATTTTGTGCAGCAGAAAGATTCTTTGGCTGTTAAAGATTCTTTATAGAACCATTCAGACAAAAATGGTTTTTGTATGGCATCATGAATTACATTTATTTTTAAGAGTTTAAGAGAGTAGAATAATAGAGTCAGTGTCACCTTATTTTACATACATCTATAATTTGCCCAAAGCATTATAGGACAAACAAATACATGAAGCGTATCTCTCTGCCTGTTTGTTGGCAGACATACACCTGCAGAAGTGCTTATCAAAGTGGATTTCCTCTCAAATCATTTTCACTTAGATCACATTTAGCATTAATCTCTTTCGTAAGTAAGCTCACGCTTAAATCCCCTATCAACTCAGTGTTGTGTGGTGTAAAAACAGTGCAAATAGTTTGTTTTCAGGGTCAGGTGAGCATTGTTGTACATAATCCCTGATCTTATTTTGCGTGTTTGGTTGTGTATTTAGATTCAGTATTAGGTATTCAAGTGAACTACAGGATTATACTCATTGATGTAGGCTTTCCTGACTTTGGCTGTGAAGCATCTGTTAAATATCTCTTGGGTCTGGCAGGGTGGGTGTTTATAGAGCGGTCACTAAATGACTATTGGCATCATTAGTAAAGCTCTGTAGATGGTCCTTTACTGAGTCACGAGTATGAAAAAGTCTCTGGAAGTCCACACATTGTCCTCCTGCTTCATCTTCTGTAACGTTTGTGTTTTCAAAAAACTGTATCTGGTTCCCATCCTCTGCTAGAATATTCCTACCTCCTGCATGACTAGGTCAAAGATCATTTCAAACCTTGGTTGGGTTCTCTCTAGTCTCAGGTGTATCTCATCACGCCTCCCACATCATCCAAACCCAAGTTATACTGTAATCCTTCAGAAACTCTATTACTCATTTAACTTTGAAGCACATTCTGACTAATCTTTCATTTTGGTTCCCATTATTCTCAGACTTGCTTTTACTTTTTAACTCAATTTCTCTTTAAGAACTGCTATTCATCTCAACTTTTGCTTTTTATCCAAAACCTGATTTTTTTGCAATGTAATTCAACTTGATTGTGAGTGATTTTGTGCATAAGAAACTGCTCCAGCCTCACGTACAATGATGCATTTAGCAAGTCCAAAACTTACTGTTAAAATGTTAAGGGCCATAAACAGACGTGGTCTTCATTCATTAATGGTGTCATTTAAACGTTCAAACACACATCATTAAACTTCCCGCCAGTCATTTAGTTCATGAACTTGTCATCAGTGAAGGGTAATGTTAACGTTAGGGCTGTAGTCTGTGGCAGTGATGTGCGCCGTCGCTGTCAATCATACGTGAACAGCGGGACCGGGAATGAGCGCGGGCTTATCTGTGACTCATTTTCAGTGCTATAGCACGAGTCCACGCATCATATATGCCCAACGATCCCTCGCGTTCGAGTCTGGTATTTCTATGTGCAGTCGGAAATGAGGGAATCTCCCGTGAAACAATCGGCCTCATAGTTTGAAGGATCCTTTTCTATTTCCTCTCCAGTCATATGCAAATGTTACATTTGCATGCAGAACTGAGATTGGCCGGTCGCAATTAACATTCCGGTAATGTCTGAATTCATTATCCTGCCGCTGCTCTGCCAGCAGTTTGCAGTAAAAAGAGACTTTGTCAATGTTTGATGTTTGGTAAAGAGATGTTAATTATAGCTGCATGAGACCCTGATGCTCTCCGACTTTGAGCCGGAGCACAAAAGCCTACTGTGAACGATTTCAGACAACAAACTTTTCCTTGTTATTTGGTGATAGTGTAAAGTAGCGAAACACAATCAGCATTTTCAACACTAGTTTAGTGGGAGGCCATGAATGAATAGTCAAGTAAATGAATTAAACAACAGGGTGACAGAGCCGCTGGTGATATATGAGTCTGGCCCGGCCGCGTACGGCTGCTTCTATAGTTTCTGTCGTATACGACACGTCTGCAATGAAAAAGTCTGTCTGGTGGGATATAAACCGGTATGAGATATACTGTGTGTACTAATGTACTGCTTACAGATCCCTCGCAAATATGATAGAGCTTCAGTACGGCAGTTTGAGAGAGATTTTGTCACCTATAATGTTTATGTTTGCCGTGATTTATTTGAAGAGGTTTTAATGCTGTTAACTGGATCCTTTTAGACTTTGGCAGTGATTGGTCCTTGTTTTCAAATTAATGAGTCCTTGAGGTGGAACACTTATGGAGGAAGAAGAGGATTTGTAGGAAAGGAGAAGCATTAGAAATATTTCATACAAACATCAACCTTACCATGAAAAAAAAATAATATTTGGTGGTTTAATGTGATGTGAGGTCTCTTTTAAAGTTGAAAAATATTTTTTAAAGCATGATTTTTCATAGTCAGGTAAGGTGCTGTTTTCTGTTGTTGCCACATCTATAACAGTCCATATTCCTTATAACTTAACACATGAAAATTAAAATAAAAACTATTTTATGTTTTTTAAAGAGTCATCTCTTCTCCATTTGTTGGGTATTATTGCTTAAGGTTTGTGCATTTTAAAGCACAGGAATATAACCTCTCAAAAATGTGTGCTCTTTTTTGTCACATTCATAATGGATGTATTTTTCCATTTTTTAAAATAGATAACCCATACATAGACTAATTTTATTTATGTTTTGACTCAACAGCACAGTTGTATTCTATCCATTGCATAAACATGTCTGCATTAATGTATTAAAAATTACAATTTAATGTGACGCTATCAAAGAATTTACATTTTGTAATTTTTGATAGTCTAAATACACAAATTGGCATTCCAGAACTAACAAAGTGCAGTATAACGTATCTTTGTAATACAATGATATTTGGGTGTAGTATTATTCTAATACCATATTTTTACCATATTATACCATAAATACTAATCGAAATCTAATCTTTTTGATTACGTTGCTTCAAATCCATATGACATATCTTTCATAGAACACAGAAGAACAAATTTGATCCTCTTTTTCATAAAATGAAAGTTAATGAGGACTTGTCAAGGCCCATAATTCCCTAATTGACTGTCATGAAAAATTACACGAACCTTCTCCCAATATTAAAATGAATAGTGCACATGTCTGCGAGACATTTATTTAAGGCAGAAATATACAAATCACATTCTCATGTCATAGCTGTTACAGTTTAATGGCGTTTCTCTCTCAAAAAACAAGCAATTAAAAGGAATCCAGCGTTTGAAAGTCCTCTGTCTTTCTTTAGCTACAGAGACGCTACTGAAGAGCGGTGAGAGTTGAGATACAGTAGGTGAAAATATGATTGAGGCTCAGCGATAAATCCCGTAAACTGGAGGTTCTGACCTGTGGTAATATGTTTCCTATGGCAATGCAATTCTGGATTTCCCCGAGGTGCTCTGGGGCTCTATGGAAGAAAAGCATTCAGCTGCTTTTTCTAAATTGAAGTCAATAACGGCGAGTCGTTTATTAAGTGTTCTCAGATACTTTAGGCAGCTTCTGGAAGGACGACGATTGAGTTTTGAAAATATAGTGGACAAACAGGAATTGATCTCTCGCCCGGCAGATGAAAAAGGCAACAAAATACAAATATCAGCTTTGCGGCGGTAATCAAATGTTTCTACTCGGCTGTATTGGAAAATTATTCGATACAAACCTTTTCATGTGCCTTTTAATATGTTTACCTCTTTTGCTATGATTAAAGGGCTAAAGATGATTGCATTGGCACTGTACTGATCCTGTCAAGCGTTTTACATTTCATAAAGAAGAGCAGAATAGGTCTTCAAAGAAATAGGTCTTGTTATCGAGACAGCTAGTCTCATTTAGTTTCAACTCATTAATTTTACCTATTGATCCTATAAAACATGTTACAGCTCTGATGTTCATACTGTTTCAGCAGGCCTTTTAAAGCAACTTGTTTTACAGTAATTGATACGACAAGCTTTGAATGAATCAGACAAGGAAGAGCGTACCTGTCCATGTCGAAACATAGAAGTTAAATATAGTTTTTTGTATCGTATGGTCTCTCTAGTGTCTTATGTTAACTTCACTTTACAGCATGAACACAGACAGATCTTTTTTTTGGTTAGCCTCATGGTTTAAAAAAGGACTGCAGAGAATCACCAGCTTGTGACGTCAGTCTGTCCCTGAGGTTTGCTGATGACAATTTAGGTTTCAGGAGACTTGATGAATTTAGTCTTCCATCCAAATGAGATGTCTCATATGATTAAGCTGTTTCAGTCATTTACCACCTCTTACCTAAATGACTGCATGACCTTTTTTAGCCCCGTTGCCAATTTTATTAACGGTGATGGTGGAGAAAGGACAGCTCAGTGTGTTGGAGCATTTATGCTAAACATTTTTTCTTCTACTGGTTTAGATGGTCTTCTTTACTGGCTATAGCTGGTTTTTAGCTGGTCTAACTAAAACTATACCCCAACCAAACCAACTTCTCCAGATTGGAAGACTAGTTAACAACCAACTCGTTTCAAAGGAACAATTTAAAGTAAAATAACAAAATCTGTCATTTTTCTGTACATTTTTTACATACTTTTATTGACTCCAATTTTATGGTGCTTTTTTTATGGCCTTGACAAGTCCTCATCAACTTTCATTTTATGAAAAAGAGGATCAAATTTGTCCTTCTGTGTTCTATGGAAGATATGTCATATGGATTTGAAGCAACGTAATCAAAAAGATTAGATTTCGATTAGTATTTAGATTCCAGTATTAAGGTATTCAATTCCTCCAACCCAACTAAATGTTTGAAAAACAGTTTGTGACTCGTGGCATTTTGTTGCCTGATGTTCCTGTACCAGCCTATGACAGATGTATTTCACCTGACAGCAGCTATTAACTTGATAACGTTAACATTTAATTTCTAAACCAAATTCACTGGTAACAGTAAATCCCTGAAACGCCCCAGATTCAGTGGCCGAACAGTGGCGTGAGGGCTGGACTGGCCGTTTTGGAAGGGGTCTGGTGTGGTTTAGCATTAAAATTGGAATCGATTTCCAGACATGGCCCATTAGAGGTGGATGTATTTCACCTTTTGAAAGCTTGAATGGCACGCTCTCATACATAGCACTAAAACTGTCTCTCAGGGGACATCCTCTCTGTGACCTAACCCCTTTAAGAAACATGTTTAATATTTGCGTCACATTCAGCTGATGGCTGTTTACGACTGCTTACACACATGAAATATGACAGGAGAGCAGGGCTGTCACCGAGGCGTGTCATTAATTCTAAATGATTCGGTGACCTTTTGGAATTTGTGTGTATGTATTTTGGGAAGTTATTAAAAGCATAAGTTCCAGCATAGTTGCTATAGTATTTGGGATTACAAAAATATTCTTTGGCATGATGCAGTGCGTACCATATTCATTATTATAGTACAGAATACAATGAAGTACTATGATAATCATACAGTATCAGTACAGTGCTATTAGATTGGTACTGAGTAACAGTGCATGCACTTTGACTTGACTTTGTACTATATAAAAAAATGTACTCACTCACTCACTCACTCACTCACTCACTCACTCATTCACTAACTGTCTCTCTTTTTCTCTTTTTCTCTCTCTCTCTCTCTCTCTCTCTCTCTCTCTCTCTCTCTCTCTCTCTCTCTCTCTCTCTCTCTCTCTCTCTCTCTCTCTCTCTCTCTCTCTCTCTCGCTCGCTCTTTCTCTCTCTCTCTCGCTCGCTCTTTCTCTCGTTCGCTCTCTCTCTCTCTCTCTCATGCGTGCACATTCTCTTTACTCAGCAGAAGGTGGGTCTGGGCATTGTGTGATGCCATGTGCTGTAATGCCTCATCCAACACTGGCACCATGCCCGCTCTCTCCTTTGCTCCATCGGCATGTTGATGGGCTTAGAATCTCAGGAGAGTGATTGTGGAGGTGATTTCCTTTATTTCCCTTCGAAACACAGTGTATGTGCGTGTATGTGTTCACATGGGCATATGACAGCCCCCTGGCTCTGGGTATGTGAAGATGATAAATGTGGGGTTGTTTCACACCCTGGCCTGCCTGAGCACTATTTAACACACTGACGATTGTACCTGACAGGACACCGTCCGCGCCAGCCAGCATCTCAGAACTTTAGCACTTTGATTCCCGTCACAACTCCTTAACACAATTACTTCATAACAACAAGTTCTCTTTCCTTTTATCGTTTACTGATTTTTAAAAAGAGGGGCTCAGCGCTCTGCCTACAGGTGCCAGATATATGAACTCCTGGTTCCAGCACACCCTGGCCATTTCTGTCCCTGTAGGAATGTGTTTCAGAATGCATTACTGAAGCAGTGAGTACATCATGAATATCCAATCACAGAAACTACTCCATACCTTCAATGAAATGCAGTACATCTTACTGTGGAATTGTAAAATTCATATCGGAACTGACACAATGTACTTTTTCTATAACAAAAATATTAAATATTAAATTAGAAGTGCTTTTCAAGACTATTCCTTAAATGTGGGATTTGAACATCCCTACCACAAAGTGTTATACTTTGACACGTAATCAATTTCCCAACCTGGTCATAGTTTAGCAGGCTGGTTTTTAAGATTTTTACTAAAAGACCAGCTTGACCAGCTTTCCCATGCTATGAGGACCAGCTAAAACCAGCTTAAAATAAAAAAAAATGTTGGGTTGTTTTAACCCATAGTTGGTTAAAATATGTACAAACCCAGCCGTTGGATTCAATTAACCAATTTTTTTTATTTAATCATGGGTTGAAACAACCCAGCATAGGTTACTTTAAACCAACGGTTAGGTTCGTGTATATTTCATCCATCTATGGGTTGACACAGCCTAGCATTTCTTGCTTAGTATTTTGTCTTGATTTGCAGTAAAAAATATTTAAAATAAAATCTTAAATCAGGATAGTTTTTTTGATGAACAAAGTGACCTAGAATATTACGTCTTGTGAGTTTGAGTTTATGCTTAAAACAAGCAAAAATAAATATGCCAATGGAGTACAAAAATGCTTGAATTAAATGCTTAGTAAAATGGTTAAACTGATTTTTTTTAGAAGACAAGACTTAATATCTTAAATATTATATCTTAATATATTGAATTTAAAAACTTTGTAGATTTTAGGCTGGTTTAGTTGTTTTTTTCCAACAAGATGGTCGTGTTATCTTAAGATAATGTACAACTGTTTCATTATTAACCAGTGGTTTAGAGAACACTTTATGTGAAGTGTTCGTCGGATTTTTGGTTAGTTTGTGAATCATGTAACTGTCAAGTACAGTCAGAACTATATCCATCTGTAAATGAACTGCAGATGTTTTCATGCTTTAGTGGATACAGAACGGTTGTACAAAATTTGGTCTGACTTGTCTTGCACATTCTGTCTTTATATCCTTCCCAGAAGGATACGGGTTAACATACCTTGTTACTAAGGTTACAGCATCACCCCGTATTCACAATTTTCTCTTGTACCTCATATGATGGGTGAGTCACCCTCACAAACCAGCGCCGTTGAGTCGTACATGTGAAATGGAGAGAGAAATGGAAAAAGAAATTAATCTCACATCGCTCTCCTCTATCTTGCTTTCATTTTCGGCCTTATTTATTTCACTTGAGATTGAATGAAATTCTTTTGAGAGTTTTAGCTGCGGTTAAAGATTCAAGGTGCTTCTTTTTTTCTCCAAAGTGTCTCCTATTTTACTGTACAATAATAACTTTCACAAAGTCTTCTGTGCGAGTGTGAAGGTCATTAAATTATTGCCATTCAAGTTCCCTCCTGCCAGATTTTCCCTCAGTATGAGACGTGTTACGGAAAGGCGTTATTAATCATTTCTTTCCCTTCCTTTCAGGATCAAGGCGATTACGTTAAGATCAGCTCTCTTGGCTCTGCCGACAACCTTACGCAGCTGACGCCGAGACGCACAACTCAATTTTCTCCACAGCATGTTCATTATTAATGCATGTGACAATGTTACATATTTGACGGTTCTCGTAATTATAGATTTTTATGTAACGTGTTCATTTAAAGTGCCTTTTGAATCCTCAAGGGTGTTTACAGAGCCCCTCTAAAGCTTTCAATGTGGCTAATTTGTTGAATAACAGAAAATGACATTTTCCTCCGCACTACACGCGCACACACCAGCGCACGAATCCTGTTTTGTATTCTGGTACAGTCTTTGTGAATGCCGTTTAGTCTAATTAGGCTTCTGTATTCATCAGGACTGCGTGTGTGTATAAAGGAAGCTTTATCTGAAAGTGGCACATTTCTTAAATGTCTGTGACTGTTCTCTCTCTCTCTTTCTCTCTTCCAGCATCCCGGTGCCTGTAGAGTTTGGCCGTAAAAGCCAATTTGATAAGAGAATCTTATTGAGGCTTAATTGCTGATGCTCAGGTGAGCGTTTGACCCTGGTCCGGTTATCTGCCGAGCAAATTTCCTGCCAGAGAGGCGGAAGACATCGAATACGAATGTGAGAGAATCTTAGGACCTTAGCTGTAGGAAAAGATTTGGTTTTCTAGATATCCCATAATGCTCCCGTATAACTAGTCTGCGGGTGGTTAGTGCTGTCTGAAGTTGAGCCGAACATACATCATACAGCCGAACACGCTTTCAGAATGTCACTGTAGTTTGTTTTTGGTTTTTGATTGAAGAACAAAGCACACATCCCATCAGGAGTCACTAATAAACGTTTCAGATCTCCATCAGCTCTCCAGAGGCTCATCTGACCTTCTTTGTGCTTCATCTAACCACGTTTGATCACAGATTTGGGGTCACGGTCTGCCCCATAAGCCTACAGTGTCTGTGTGAGCCATTAATTGCTTCATTTGAATACTTTGATTTAGAAACCTGGATGGGTTTCACCTGACATGCTTGTAACACTGAAAAGATTACAAGCTGTGATGCTGGTGGTCCAGATTTAGTCGTAGAGACTAAAATGTGCTTTTTGTCTTTGCAGAAATGCTTTTTCACTAAAATAGCTTTAGCTGACGAATACCCCAAACCACTTTTAAAGATTGGCCGACATCTTAGGACTATCATATGGTTTTGCTTGCCAGGACAGAGACAGATTAGATGTGTAGTTCATATGGTTGCTATCTTCCTGACAGGTATTCATATCCATCAGACGCAGCCACCGTACCGATCTGTGACTGTATTTTGCGTATGCATAATTCAACAAGTGCACTTCATCATAGCATCGTCACTGTGCTGATGGACGTCACCATATGTTTCTTAAGTAAGAGAGCGAGAGATTTGGGATTGCTGTTGTGTATATAATGACACATGATGCATGGAAATATAAATCTTTTGTCTGTTGAGTCTGAAGTATGAAAACCTCCCGAATTGACCTGTCACCTTTGGTTATTGGCATATCGCTCAGACAAGCTTTACACAACGGCCCATAGCAATAAAATAGAGATTTCCTTGACAGCTTTACATATGTTCTTTACAATATGCTCATAAAATGATAGTATTTAAATAAATATTGTTTTATGTGGATTGAAATGCACCCAAGCATTTTTATTGGAGTTTTTTAAGATGGTAAATTATGCAGTAATGTGATTAAAAGACTGCAGATCAGAATAGACGCGATCACTTTGAACTGAAAGTAAAAAGCATAATTTTGTTAAAATGCATATATAATTTTATAAATATACAAGATACTCATACTGGTACTATCATTTTTACTTTTTGATTAACACTATGATGTAAATAAATGATAAGCAATTGACTTTACATGGGCGTATTGACTTTAATTTATTTGGAATTTGGAAATGAATGCTGATACATCCACAACATGCAAATTTCACAGATTTAAAAATTTTAAGAATTTTAAAACACCATGTGATTCAGCTTGCTTCTCTTTTTCTAAACCATGCATTGTGTTAAAGTTCCTTATACATTCACCAGCCAAATGGCCAGTAAATCCATTTTATTTGCTCAACTTGCCAAACCAAATGATTACTCACATTTGGCACTCACCACGTGTTAATTTTGGCATATGCACCTAACTTTCTAATACAGAGGCATCATAAATGTACTTTGTATTCAAACATAAATGATAATTGGGTACTGTATCACATACTCAAGTTTGATTGTTTAATTTGCGCGCAAGCGACAGAAAAAAGACGGAAGCTGTTTGTCATGACAACAGCCAAGTGAGTGGAAAATAATTGGATTGTAAATACACCATTCATCCCTCAACAATTATTATTTCATTAAAATAAATATTTGTTTTATTTTATTTTATATGATTGTAGCCACTGGGATGCTTTTTTTCTGTGTAGTCTCCCAACAGCTGGTCTTCTATAGGAACCCGGGCAAATGATGCTGAACTGTTTTAATGATGTTTATGCATTAATGGATTCTCCAGACATTAACCCCTTCCCATGCTGAATCTGTCTCTTGCTAATGCTCTCTCTCTCTCTCTCTCTCTCTCTCTCTCTCTCTCTCTCTCTCTCTCAAGCAGTATCTCTATCTATTGCTTTAAGTTACAAAAGACAAGCAATACCTTATCCATGCTCTGGCATTTTTAAAAGTGACAAAAAGGGTATAGAGACGAATGTCTGTCGTCCTCCACCACTTCTCTTTCCTGCCTCATTTATCCCTCTGTCTTTTTCTCATTTTTCTCTCCCTTCCCCTCGTGCCGCACACCCACATTCTCTCACGCAACCCCCCCCCACCTCCCTCTCTCTCTGTCAGAGGACAATAGAGCGAGGTGGACAGAAATGGTTCTTTGAATGACACAGGTTGGCACCTCATTCAGTGTGTGTATAAGAGGCCGTTGGGATGAATGATGTTTTCTCTGAGAGTTCCTGCTTTGCTCTGACACGCAATTCCACCCGCATCAATATCCATAAACCCCGGCCGCAGTTCTTCTAACCTTAACAAATGTTCCTGTTTTTCCCCATGTGGTGTATAGTGTACGCTCGTGCATTCAATCATTTGATTAGAGATGATGAGATTTTTAGATATCGCCAACCTTTGCTAATGCACTACAGCGAAGTCTCCGGCTCCGGTTGTTTACACAAGCCCCGTATCTTGTTTCTCTCTTATCGTTGACTTGACTGTCAAGTCCAATTAGAATGGCAGGCTATTGAAAACGTTTGCTATAGTCCTCTGGAAAGATTTCATGCTCGAGACCTCTTTTAATCTCTCAACATGTCAACAGTTTTCTGAGAGCAGAGAGAAGAAACGGAGACCCCGCCTCCTGTCATGTCTTCTGTTGGGTTTGTGTAGCCTAGTTGACTAGGCTTTTCCAATATCCACTTGATAAGTTTTATAGTCGATAGATAATGCCTTTTAATGTAATCGTATGTTACAGAAATGTCAGCCAAGGAAAGAGCCATAAAATGCAGTTCAGATTCAGAATTATACGGTGAAGATCAGGGACCGTGAAATAAAAGCAATTCCTTTTCACGGACATGCTTGTTGAATACATTTATATATTAAGGTGTAGAGCTACTTGGGTAATAAAGTCTATAGGTTGTGTTAAGATTAATATACTATGTGTACTATTTCTATAATATTTTCTGGTAAACACAAAATGGAAAACACCATGATTATAATCATGAATTTGTTTCCTGTTTGCACGGCAGGTCAAAAAAGTTTGTCATTGTAACTCTTACGAAATCACAATCGCTGTCTGTCAAAAGGAAATTATGCATAATAGACAAAGTATAATTTGATATTCATTGATCGCCTGGAGAACCGTTCGGAGGACGAAGGATCGCGGTTATTAGTATTGATTTCAATAACTAGACTGTTACAATCCATTCAGTATGGACTTGCTCAACAGAGTGGAGAAATGAAGTTTGAGAACGTTCAATGGAGGATCTTCCTCAGTGATGTTAGTTAAAGTATCTGGAAAGCTCCTGAAGGCTTTTATTGGTAAAGCCATTTAGCTGTTCTCCATTTACGTGCGGATGGCAGAAAAAAGCCAGTTAGATCCAGAGAGACTATGTCACCTTAAATCTTCACCATTAGATATGTACAAATCACCCCAGTTTAAGTAGCCAATCACAAACCGGTCCTGAGGGAACTAAACCAATCCAATACTTGACATTAGTATTGATCTCTTTTGCATAGGTCATCATTCAGACTTTTTCGTTTCCCTGGAGGTTCGTCGGAGTGACTGGTTATCGCAGATCACTACTATAAACACCGGATCACATTAAATAAACTCAGTTCTGTTTGTATAATTAAACGTGTAACATGTTTACTTCTGTTTGTACCCGAGGGCCTTTCCTGCCATTTTGCATTTGATAATCAAAGTCATTATAAAAGATAATTATAATTTTAAGTTCACTAAAGTATTTAACTAAATTCTGCATTTATACAAGGAAATCAGGGTTTTTACAGTTAAGCTGCAGTTCACTTAAGTATGCATGCAATGGATTTGTATTAGTATGCGTGCGCCACCCTGCACCCTGGTTTGTATGCATTAATATTCTTCACTAGTCAAGAGTATTATGGGATGTGTCCACCTGATGGGCAGGCTTATTGAGACAACTCATTTTTTATAACAAATCTCTAGTCAACTATACCAGCCATACGAGAAGTGAATACTGTCAAACAGTAATATTTGACTCAAACGGTTGCACTTTACAGTTGCACTTTAATTGGACTTTTAAGGACAAGTGGATTTTGAATGTTAATTTAATAATTGCACTTATATTATGTTGGCATACGCCTGCATCTTTTTTAAAGCTCGTCAGATCATCTCATTTGATAAACACATTTGTCGTTTCCAAAGTATCACTCTTACATCACAAATTACATATTTGGCAATAGTCCTTGTTGGGTATGAAGGGGTTTTTTTGTTAAATAATGTGATATAATTTCTACACATTTTGGACATGCTGAGCAATTAAATACTAATAGCATTTAGGTTATTTCTAAGCCTGGAATTTGATGATTAGATAAGGTGCAGAATGATGTCATAAAAATCTGTGTTAATCCATATCCATATACGTTTTTAATGCTTGTATCCTCTCAGTGTGAATTTTGCCAGAGTTTTGGAGCACACTATTTTATATATATATATATATATATATATATATATATATATATATATATATATATATATAGGATTATTATTTTCATACTTAAATAACATTAATTTTGACTTTGTGATGACTTTAAATGTCATAAGGTGCAGAGGCTGTAAATGGCACAAATGCCATGCTTATTGTTTTGCTACTGTGTCTAAATAATATTTTTTTTACTGTGATACCGTGCTCTTATCATGATGTGCCACGATAGTTTTTTTTCATACCGTCTACCCCACATCCCAGTGCGGTTACATTTCTAGCCCTCTGATATTCACAGCTTTGTCCAATAACGGCCTGTGTAATCACCACAGAAGTTGTTTGATGTGTGAGGGAGGCAAACAGTTGGTGCAACAGTCATGATAATTTATTGGCTGCTGACATGGAGAAAGTGTTGATTCGCACGCAGTCGTAAATGTACAGTAAACATGACGTGTTACCGTTGTCTCTGGCGGCACACTCGCAGGTTGTCTACGGTGGAGCGGTGCCACGCAGCGTGAGTTTAAGTGTTTTAAGGGTTTATTTAGCACAGATGTCTTTAACTGGAGCATACCTAACCAGAGCTATAACCAAGTATTTTATTATCTCACTAAATATGAAAATACATGCTATTTTTTTGCCCTGATTTAGGCAACCTGTCGTGAACTGTTATGCTCAAAACTCACATTAATCCTCATATTTGTCGATTGCAAAACCATAACCCGTATTTGCTTTCCGGCGAATCCAAACCCCCCAGAAAGCAAGGCAATGCGGCAGTGCGCGTATTGAATGTTTGGTGTGAAGTCTGTTTTTAATTGAAGCAAATCTACTGTAATCTTCAGAAAGGACGGTGGATTAAGTTATTTCAGCATGCGAGCGTGAATAAACAGTCCTGTGATACGGCTGGAGACACGCGCTTCCCTCTCTATTTAAAAATCCATTACAGCAAAAAGGCTTTGTGCTGAATAAGTCTCTCTGTTTACTCCCTCATTGTTACATCCAGCGAGAACAGCATGAAGCCACATCTGCTCTATTGAGATGAGCTCTCCATCCAGTGTGTGCCTGGCTGGGGACGGAACTGGGGACTTTATCAGAGGAAATGAATGGAACAATGTCAATTAGGCGGGCTGAATATTTTAACCCTGAATGAACTTGTGTGGTAAAGTGTGAACCATTATTGATTTAGCTTGGCCGCGTTGGTCCTCATCAGTTGTGGTTTTCGGATCTATACAGTACGTGTTTGCTCCCACTCGAGTTGGGGCACGTTGTTCATTTTTTAAATGTGCATGGATGTAATATATTTTTTATAATACATTTATGCATTTGCCAGATGCTTTTATCCAAACCGACTTACAGTGCATTGAAATTATACTTTTTTATCAGTATGTGCGTTCCATACGGATCGAACCTATGATCTTTGAACAAGATGAACAAGAATTTTCCATTTTGATTTCATGTTGACTAAGACCATCTTTCTCTCTCTTTTTGATCAGGTCCAGTTGGTTTAAGGTTTTTAATTGACAAAATCTAAAATGCATGCCATGCATGGCAGTAGTTACAATTGTATGTACACTCTAAAAACAGATGTGTTAAAAATAACACAAGATGTGTCTAGTTAGGGACAACACACAGATGTGTTGTCCCTAACTAGACACATCTTTGAGTTAATTTAAAAACAACACATTTTGTTTTACTTTTAACTCAACTTGTGTTACTTTCAACTCAACATGTGTTGTCCCTTTTATGTATTTAACACAAAATGACACATTATGTGTTAAACAGCATAACACAAAAAATGTGTTAAAAAAATAACACATCCTTTTTTAGAGTGTAATGTAGCAACAATGGCACATTTACGGCACCTTTCCTCATCTGTAAATACTGTTTTCTTGCTATGAATTTGAATAATAAGATATTAAACTTTAAAGGTAATATGTTACTTTAGGCGTAAAGCGGCATAGGACTTTCCATGTAGTGCCAGTCACCATTGTCAAAATGTGATTTTTCTCTGAACCCCTGGAGTGATTAGTCACATGGCAATTACAGCAGATATCCCCAGCAGGTATTTCGACGCTTTAGTGATGTATTGTAGTGGTCCTGTTATAAATGTCACCACACACAAGGGCAAATCTATTAGGCACAAATCTTCAGTTAATAACAAAACAGTTCTCTTTCTCAGATCAGTGCCGATCGTCTCAATGACTTTGTTGAAAGCTGTCAGGGGTAATTCCAATTACACTGGCGAAGTGATGTCGTCTTTTCTCCATAGCAATCAAAGCAGTGGTTACTACTAATAAAGGAGTTTGACTGCCTCCGTGAAGTTCCCAACAGCAGAGAAATGCATTAAAACATCCAGCATAAACCGATGCACTGTGCATTTTAAAGCACTCGCCAGCATCCGATCAAAACCACAATCATATCAAGCCGTTTCATCTTCCACTGCTGAATTACATCAAGCAGACGTTTGGCATCGCTACAAAACCGCCAAAGCTTTTCTGATATGATCTGTGCTGACAACAGATAGTCTTTTTTCTTCATCTCTCCTGCTCTCTGTCTTTCCAATTCTGAAATTCTTCTCTTTTTTACATATTTTGGCTAGTTTTTCCTTTGACATGGTCTAATATTTCTCAGTCAGAGGCGGAGGTGAACACATCTCTGGTCAGAGGAAGAACAGAGGCTATGATCAGGGAGTCAGCTTGACGGGCATTTGTTCAAACATGCACATCTTCCTCAATAACACAAGATACAGCGGGTATAATAAATAAATATGTTTACATGTGTTTTGGGTGGAATAAGAGAGCAGGCGCTGGGGATGTGGAGGGATGAGGGTATGTTAAAAACAAGTTCAGCCCAGGGCATGATAATAGAAGTTTTGCAATGAGATATTTGGGAAGAAAATCTATAGAGAAATATTTTACAAATTTAATTTTATGCTTAAATATATTTTATATAAAATATTTTTAGATATTTGTATATATAAATACATTTTATATAAAATATTTTTATGTATTTGTGTATATATAAATATATAAAAAATATGTATATTTGTATATAAAAATATAATATATTTATAAATATTTAAATTATTTATTTATATACAATTTTGAAATTTCCCATATTTTATTAAAATACATTTTCTAGTGTATTTTGAAAGATGCTTTTTTGGTGGAATTGATGTTCAGGAACCTCTTAGCATCACACACACTTCATTGAACACTAACCTGCGTAAGTTGTTTTGTTCCCTGTGTAAACTTCTAAAGCCCCTTCATGTCTTTTCATTTTCAGTGCTGACAGTGTTAAACCCATTAGAGATTCTCTGCCTTCAAAACACTCAAGGCATCGGGTCCTGATTAAAGTTGCACTGCTTTTAGGAGGGGCCATCTACCGATAGCTTATCAAGTTTGAGCGCAGTAGATCCTCCGCTGTAAGGTGTGGACATGAATACAGATGACTCCGGGCGTCCTCGCATCTTCCTCTCGTTGCTCTGTCTCACGTGAGTTGTCCAAGCGTTTTGCACAAAACGTGTTTCTCTTTTGTTCTCAAAATGAAAGGAAAAGGGCTGCGTTAGAGTCAATTACAGAAGAAAAATGTTTTTGCCATGGGAGCCTGAGCACTGTAAATTGAAATGCTTTGGGAATGATTAGACCACTTTTTATTGACACTGTAAATTTGTTTTACGGAGGCAGTGCATCCACGCTACTAACACAAAGACCGTTAACAGCTCGTGCTGGTCGGAAACGTTCAGCATTTCCAGAAAACGGTTCACGCTGTAGGACGTGGGATTAAAATATGGTGTATTCTGCTCCTCCAGAATTTCTAATTAGCTATATGAATGGCTATATCTTACCCTTTTGCATTGAAATACTTTGATGGATATTTGCACCATAACATGCACCCACTGTTAAACGGCCTCATATTCCTTCATTGCAATAAACCATAAAGCCGTTTTATAATCTAATGACTCCCACGAGATGGTTGCCCGTGCCATTATGGATTTCTCATTATGTAGAGCGGTTGGCAAAGGCCATCGTGGGTTGAAGGTATCCTTTGGCTTTCTCTAAATGTAAATTCAGCCGCATGTGAACCTGGGCATCAGATGAGTCATCAAAACATCCTGCTTTGTGGTTGGCCTGAGGTCCAGGTTTTGTGCTTTTGGATAAAAGTGGATGGTAAATGAAAGCTCTATATAATAAATCTCTGCTCTGTGAGGAACAGGTTGTACATTGTGGTTGTGTTGTGGTTCAAGGAAATGCTGATTTAATGCCGGTGTGCCAGCAAGTGTTTTATGTCTATGGGGTTGTCTTTTCTTACAGTAGATACATGTTTGGCAAGTACGTATTTTTTGTTTTAAAAGTACACATAAGCTTGTTTAGCATAAAACTTTTTTCTGTGCATTCTGTAGGTTGACTTCCATGAAAGGTGGCAAATAATGTGGTTTGGAGCTAGTGGCACATTTTTTACACATTTTTATTTTTATAGTGTTTTAACATAAACTTCTACCTATACATTTTTAAAAAATCCCTCCCATACATTTGAACACATACATACATATTTTAAGTAATTTCTGACCTGTGGACATATGAGTACTGGAGGAAATTTTATTTGTTAGTTTTATAGTTTATCTGTTTTATGTGTAACGTTTATGCTGCCATTTTTGGCCAGGAAGAAGAGAATTTCAATTGAACTTTCGTGGTAAAATACACAACAAATAAAACTTTATAGTAGTTTTTACTTTACTGTTTATGTTGTATTTTTGTTATTTTGCTGACTGAGTTAAGCTGCTTGACTGTCCAACACCTTCAGGGAATAAGATGTAACTGGAAATTAAAACTCTTCTGAAGTTTGTACTGTTCACTTGGGTCAGAACAGAATGGTGTATCGTAAATTATGATATTTCGCATTTACTCATCCGCTCTCTTGATATGGATTTGTATTTTCACAGGGCTGTGATTCTGCTGGTTTTATTTTGCTCATGAGTAATAGACTGGAGAGATCATTTGTCATTATAATCACTTGTGAGCTTCTTTCAGCGTCTTGAGACTCTGAGTTCAGCTCTGCTTTCATTCAGCTGCTGAAGTGATGGATTTTTCCTCTCTCCTTCTCCATCATCTCTTTCTTTTTGCATCTCTGTTCACTTCCTCTTGTCATATTTGTTATGTCTTTTTCTGACTTCCTGTTTGATGTTTGGAATTTAAAGGGATAGTTGGGTTGTTTGCTCACCATCATGTTGGTAATTTGTAAGTCAACATGTTGTTGACTTAAGGTATCTCTAATATATTAAAAAGGTACTTTTTTCAAAACTACTCAAACAACATCTATGAAACTAATACAATAGCTTTAAATTAGGAGGAACACACTTAAATTCTCAAATTTGGTATGTGGAAAAGTGGCAAAATATTCTTCAAAATGAAACTTTGTCTTCATGGAAAAAGCAAGCAATGACTGGGTGAACTGTTCCTTTAAGAGCATTGAGGGACTGAGTCGCTGGGTCACTCTTTGTGTTGTGAAGGAGGTGATCCATCAGAAACCAGACAGAAATATGACGAGCTAGCAGGGAATATAAATAGCAAAAGAGACCGGTAGAGAGGTGAGGATGAGCAGATGAGGAAAATGAGGTGAATGTCTTAAGGGCACCTACAAGTGTCTTGTGAAACTGAACACGGAAAAGTTTGTCTGAGAAGTGCAGAATAATATTCATGCTGAGTTGACTTCACGTAGCAAAGACTCTTTGGTGAAAGTTGAGATTTGTACTTGTCAAGTTATTTTTCCTCTACAATATTCAGCATCAACATAGTTGATCTTTTCAATTGTTTTTTATATATTACTTAAAATAATTTTGTCCTCTGTGTTGTGGACATAAGCTCTTGTACTTGAACTTTTAATTTGTATAATCCTGGGCAGGTTTCTTTAAGATATCAACATCTTGTTGTAAAATCTCATATACTGTACACTGTTCATTCAAGCTACAATGAATGTAACTGGATTAGAGACGGCAGGGATTACTTAGTTTAACACACTTATATAAATGAGACTTCAGGTGTTAGTTTAGTTATATTTAAATTCTTATTATTTAGTTTGGTGAGGACTTTTGTCATTAGACAGATGCAACCAGAACATAATCATAATTATTTTCTCTTGCATTTACTAAAATCCCCATCGTTCCTGTAATCATAGTGGAATAAACCTCATAAAAATTTGTTAAGTGATATGATGGACACAAAAGTTTTTCTATATACTATGTTAGATTTTCTTGAATTTGGCTGAGCAGTCTTTGGGTGGCTCGCCAATGTACTAGAATGCTTCTAGTACATAAAAAGAAGAAAGCAGGACCAAGTGCTCGTGGGGAAAAGAGTTTTATTGAAGGTGGTTGTGTAGCATGGTTCTTCTGGGGTGATGTTCTTGTACCAACCTTCTACAGTCTTAACCCAAAGTACTGTCTGTGTGAGCAGACCTTTATACATTGTATCTAAAGGTCTTTAAACAAAAGGACAGTTTCTACTGAGACCTCCTACCAGGGACCTTACACAGGATAGGTGGGTCTTCCTGAATATTGATTATATGGGCCATTTGGCTCACACCTTAACATATGTGTATGTTAATTACAGGGCAGGGATGCAATGTAAATTAATGCCATCAAGGTACAGATACAATGTAACTGAATTTGAATACAATCTTTCAATTATGAGGGGGCTTTAGAAATCGCAATTCTGGCTTCAATCCATTACAAGTAAAAATGAGTAATGCATATGAATTTGCTTGTTTTACAATCCATGTGATTTAGTACGAGAGACCACATGCATGGAAAACGTTTCACATTATATATATAATATATATAATAACATTTAATATTAAGGAGAGATAAAGCTAGAGAAATGGCGAAGATTCGTTCATATAATGTATTACACCATTTATCAGTAATTACTTTTTTTAAATTAATTTAATATACTTAAATTTCTTTGATATATTTTTACAGTCTTTCTTCTGTTTAATTTGTAGCTGGCGCAATACAATTCAAATCTTTTATTTTGTCTTCTGTTGGCGTAGATAACCATGTACAGTAATGTGCCATCATTCAGTTTAATGTTTGCTCACAGTATAACGCAACATCTTTCCATTTGTCTTCCCTCCAGTAAAAAACAAGCTTTTCCTGAGATCTGTTGTGTTGATATTCAGAACATGTCACGCGGGACTTGTACTTTCCTTAGTTTTCTCTTCTCTCTGCCAAAATGTGCCAGTGCCAGGAAAACCATTAGCTTGACAGTGTCCCCAAAATGTGTATTAATATACCTCCATTCCTTCTTCCTCGCAGATACTCTCCAGAGGTTGTTGAGTTCAGCATGAAGTGTTTTTTTCAATGGCTGGCATTGGCACATCAAACACTGTGGCTTTTCTTTGACTATTACTGTGGGAGGGGATTGTGGAAAAAAAAGACAAATATTGGAATAACTTGTGCAGAGAGAAGAAAATGATGGAAAGAGATGGATATCACTAATGCCAAAGACGGATCTTGTGAGACTGCAAATATCTTGTGTAGTTCTTATTTGGTGATGCAATGGCTGTTGACTTCAAAGAATTAAGCAGTTGTTGTGGTTGTGTCTAGAGACTTGGGCTAAAAGTGCCATAAAACCTCTTTAAATGATTAGCAGATACTTTATTTTATAACAGAAACTTTGATGTGAAGACAACACTCAGTTACATTTAAGTGTTGTCAGATTATAATCATTTTTATAATGTTATTCTGTATGTATGTTGAGATGCATGCAAAGTATCAACTCATAATTAAAATACTAGAAGCCATTGCTAGAAGTTTCCTAGAAGCAATAAACCTCTCGGGTCTATTGCAGCTGATTAATTAAAAATTGTTCCCATTCACAAACAAACCACACACACACACCTGCAGGAAACAACAGGATCACAACATGTTTTGTGTCAGACTCAAACCTGCTTTACTTATTTAATGTAGACTATGTACATCATGGATGGGAGCGACTACCAAGTCAACTTGAGAAATCGAATTTCTTAAAGCTAAAGGATTTTCTTCTGTCTTAGTTTAGGCTAATATGCTGAGACGATGTGAAATATTTGTGGCAAACATTGCTCTGATATGTTTGTTGGAGAGCAATATTTACACAGCAAAAGTTTACCAAAGAGTAATAATCTCCCGGTGATCTGTCAAGTTGATTTAAGGCTGGGGTGCTGTGAAGACGAGACTCACGAGATTTCTGTTATCTTTGTAAGTAGAGTCCAATCAAATAACAGCAGGCGTTAATATCATATGACATTAAACCACCACAAAATTACACATGATATTTTACAGCATAATCTGTAAAAACATCTGACCGCCCTTGAAGTCTTAATGTGGCTAATTGCATAGATATCAATCAAGCATTTAAAGTCATTTTAATGCAGTGCTAATCTAATTAAAAGCCAGTGGTGGCAGTAGAGATTAGTGTTTTATGAGAAGTGCTCATTACAGGGGTCTGAGGAGTGACCCGGGTCCTGCAGGGGCCTGATCCCTTTTATCCCATCATGCAGTTGCGCTCAGATCCGCTTCTCCGGCGTAATCTCTCCAGCCCCTTTAAAACAGGCTTAGCTCATTATGAGCGAGGAAAGTCCCTGCCCTGTCAACGGACTGCTGCTGGGGTTAAGCTCGCGTGCCAGCTTCCTTTTGGACCGGGTAAGAGATGTTTTATCCCCGTTGACTTTTTCCCAGCAACCCAGCATCTTCTTCTGTCTCCGCATCATTTTTCAGTTGCTTCCTCTGCCGCCCCATACTGAGCATTCCTTTGTTCATTTCAATCCCAGCAGGCCACAGCGCATAGCCAACACCACATAGTGACTGTAACACAACAGCTCAGCACCCAGCCTCGACTAGTATCCATTCGTTTAAAATCATTTTAATATGTGTTTAGTTTGATCCATTTCTTTTGGCCTAATTAGTATGGAAGTTATTGCAGTAGTTTAGTGCGGCTCGGTGCTTTCGAAATGCCAGCAGAAGAGAAAACACATAATGACACGCTCTGTATATCACAAGCAGAAATATTATTGCGTTATTTTAGTATTGATTGAATATCTCTCGTGCCTGTTTGTTGGGCCATAGTTGTAAAGTGACATTTATAGCAGCTGTTTTGAGTGCCTTGCCGACAGGTGAAGACACAATCTGTGTATTTAATGGAGCATTTCATCATGTCTTGCGTTCTTCAGCACTTTAATAATAAATTCAATAAAGGCACTTTTATAAAGACTTGTGCTAGTGTAACCGCTGACCTAATTAACAGAATCATGATGAATAATGATCTTGTATAAGACACCTGTTCTGGCGTTCTGAAATACTTGATTCTGATTGGCCAGTTACACAATTCCAAGGTATGTTGTTTCCTGATGATAACAACTGCTTAAAACTCATAACACATGCTCATTTGGGTACTGCGAGTCAACTTGACCTTGAAAATAATTTACTTATGAATAAATCAGATATAAACATGTCTAATTAATAACATAAATGAGATTATACAAGAAGTGATTAAACCAAATGAAACCATTTTGGTAATGACAAGTTACATTTTGCGCAACTTGTGAGATGTAAAGCACAAAGTAAAATGGATGTTGTTGCCATCTGTGGCACATTAATCTTAATTTTCAACAATATTTACAATATTGTGGAATTTTATGTCTTCAGCACAATAATATCTAATATTTGATATATTGCATAGCGGTACTTTATTCCAAGTGGTCAATCACAGCATATAGTGATCAAATATTTATGAACAATGACTGTTGCTATGTCTCATTGCATAACTTATGTTTCCTCTGTTTAATGTACGTTTATTCCTGTGCAAACAATAATATCAGTACAAATTACCAGTAGCTTGTTGGGGGTCTTTTAACCATTTCAGCTCTATTCATGCTGTACCTTTACTTGTAAGATTTTCACAGATTTATGTTTAGCAACATCTATATTTATGTGTTAACCTGTAAACACAAGTGACCTTATGTACCCACCGTGCCCCTTCTATAGACCGCAAGCAAAAATCTGTCACATTGACAGGTTACATGTGTAATACATGCTAAGGAAAGGTCATCTAATAGCACGATCTCACACACAAGCTTTCCCATCACCCAGTAAAACAAAAACCAGTTGGGTCGTCTTTTAAGACTGGTGCTCTGTTGCTTGGTTACAGTGGAAGTCAAGAGAGATGGATTATGCGAGTGTCTTTTCTGACTCCTCTATTGATCACATCTCTCTCTGTTGATCAATCAGGCCCTTTGATATAGTATTGCAACAGTCTTAAGTCTACCACTTTCACCCAGATCTATATCAGAGAGAATCATCAAACAGCTCTTTTCCCTTTCCCCCAACATATGTGGGCTGTGTCTGTCGTTTTAAGACAGATGTAATGAATGCATTGATAACAAAACACACAAATCATCTTGCTTGTGTTTGCTTTTCAGAGTTCAGAGTAAGAATTACTGTTGGTGTCGTGAAAGACGTGCAAGTCCATCACTGCAGGGTATTTTTATGAGACGACTTCTCTTATTTTTCTCTTAAGATGTCCAATAGTCTCATACTGGCTAACCATGTACATAAAAGACTGCAAATTGCACGTGTGCAGGTTTAAATAGCACATGTATCAAACCGCATTATCTTCTATATGTCCGGAAAGATTAAAACAAGCAGTTTTAATCTGTATAATGCCTTTGTTACAGTGTGCACACATAATATGAAGAAAAATGGCTTGGCTTTTTGTATTTCTTTTTAATAGCTGTTCATTTTATCGGTATATACTGTGAGGAAACATGTCCCTTTAATGATATTTCACACCTTCCCCTTGAAATGAAAACAAAATTTTTCATAGTGGTGTAAAGTGCTTGTCTCTAAAACGGCATAAATGAGGAATAAGTTCATACCTATGAAGGGAGACAGAAGAAAAATGTATTAAACCAAAGCTCATTAAAAGCTATGGAATAACTAGGTTACAGTAGACTGGGAAAGTAGTAAACTCATTAAAACCATGACATAACTCTAACTGTGTAACTGTGGGAATTATGTTGTGACTAAAAGCATCCAATGAACAATATGTTATATTTGATCATCTCCAAAAGTAGTCACCCTTTGTCTAGAATTTGTAAAATCATATTCTTGACATTTTATCATCCAGCTTCTTGATGTCTCAACCTGAGAAGCTTTTAAACAGCACTGAAGGAATTTCTATCTATGCTGGACTCCAAGTTTTTTAATAAAATATTTTTTAATTAAAGAAATTAATATGTTGAAACAATTGTATTTTTGTTTACAAAAGTAATTTTAAACATTAAAATATAAACCTTTATATTAAAAGATTTTTAGAAACATTTTTGTTAATTGTCTAAACTTTTGACTGGTACTGTATATACTGCATATGTTTTTTTATCTTACCACAATGGGCCCTAAACTTACATTAGCAATAATCTACACAAAACCATTATTGCACAGAAAAATGTTTGAACGTTTTAAAAGGTTCATATTCTATCAGTTATCCTAGCAGTCACTATATCATGTGCACAGATTTTGTTCCCAGGTGCCCAAATTACCATATGGATGTTGTACATTTACATGTGACCTATGCATTTGTTAGATATGATTTACAAAGTGACTTGCATTGCATTCATGCATGCATTTTATCGTTTTTAAAGCGTAAATCCTAAAGATGCTTTTTTCAAATGTTAAAAAATGTAATTGGACATCTTATGAAAAACAGCTTTTGCAAGTCTTGAGGTATATTTTTGAAAAGATAGTTTCCAAAAATGGGGTATCAGCGAGAATCCCCCTGGAATCTATTCTTGAAATGATCTTCAGCTTGCTTGATACGGATGGGGATGAGAGAATACTGTCGGTTTGAATAATCCTCCCATCTTCTGTGATCATATCATTCACTTTCATGCTCTTCTGGTTGCAGTGGTGGATGCAGGGATTGTTCATAGGGGTGGCCAGGAAGGGGCCAGCAGTTACTCTGGGGTGGCACAGAAAATTTCATTATAAATTTCATAAATTTCAAATTATAAAATATAATTTCTGTTAAAATCAATCTTGATACTAGCATTTACTGGCTCCGCCCCATCCTGGCTGTGCTGTGTGTCTAGGTTCGGTTGCTTTGACTCTGTCTGTCTGCTTTTGAGCTGTCTCTTTCTTGTCAGCAAGACAAAACAAAACTTTGTTGTGGGGTCTAGTGGCAGCCGGGGACTGATGGCCTCTTTGTTTAATATATGTTTTTACTTGTCTGTTGTCTTGGCAGTGTGACAAAATCATTGCAGTAGTCTCTGAAATGGTCCTTTTACAATCCCTTTGGTCAATCAAAAAGAGTTTTGTAAATAGTACACCGTCTTCATCTGTTCTGTTCTTTTCCTAAATATTGTGGTACAGGTACAGTTTTTTTTGGTTGCTATACATCTCTTCTTGTCTTTCATATTGACGACTTATTGTTCTTTAAGGACATTCAAGGCAGGAGAACCTCCATTTTTAGATGTTGAAAATCTCTCTGGAGATTTTCGGGTAACTAATATCTCTCAATATCAAACCTGGGTTAACTTCTGTCGGATGGAATCTGAAATTAGGTAAATCGCGTGACACTTTCTGTACTGGCCTTGAGCAATTTCATTTTAAGTTGCTCATTTTATCCTTGTCTGTTTCTTCACCTCTCTCTGAATAACAAGCAAAGCACCGCTGGCCAAACAACCAACACACATGTACATACAACACCAGTTACATTTGTATTTTAAGCCCGAGTTTATTAGTTCGTGAGTTTTATTTATTTATTTATTTGTATTTTGCTTTTGCATGCATAGGCTCATAGCTATCGAGCTATTTTCTTTTTGGAATCAACCGTTTGTGACCCTGTCTGTGAAATCCAGGGTAAAGTCTCAGGAATCTAATTCAATTTTTAATTTCACAATGATTTAAATTTTTGAAATGGCCTTACTCAGTCATTTTATATTAATAATATTAATATCAAGGTCATATTTTCACAAAATGTTTTTTACATTATGTAGAAAATGATTTTATGCGTTATGATTCTGACTGCAACATGATGTAAAACTGCAAAATGAAATGAAAATTTCAAGTGGCAAGACTCTTATAGCTCTTTATCTGACTGTTCTGTATTAAAGGAGACCAGGAAAAGAAGTCTCGTAAGCTTATGGGAAATGTAAAAAGCAGCTCATCTCTCAGCTGATGCAGTGAGGAGGCATACGGCTGCTGCAACTGCCTGCAGTGATGTATGATGGGAGATGAGAATTACTTTGGTGGCACATCTTGCAAATTGCTCTTTTAAAAAAAAGCTGAGCAGTGACACCAAGCTGGAGCACATAAGTTTTGCTGGCCTCTTTTTAGCTTCTTGGGAGGCCAAATATGTCTCAAAGCTTGCAATGTACTCTTTGGTTGCCAGAGATTTTTTTGTGTACCAGCTGGCCTAACAGTTTTGTGTTTGTGTGGTCAGGGTGGACATACTGTATGGAGAAAAGTGGATTTTTGTCATATCACGTTAATTATTTATAGTAGCACACATCTGTCTTGTAGCTTAAATGGGTTTTTGGACAGATTATTGTTTTTAATCCTTCCCTGAATTTGCAAAGTTTAACTTTAAATGGCGAGAGATTTTTTTTTTACTTTGTGTTTTCATCTAATTTCATATATTGCATTTAGCTATTTTTTCTTGTCTAAGCTATAACTTTTAATATCAGTTTTAAAAATGAAATTTCATGTTTACATTTACATGTATCTATTTGACAGACGCTTTTGGGTGAAGAGATACTTTAAACACTGATCTTATGTGAGCTGTACTTGGTCACTTGGTCAAAATCTTTTTATTTTTAACCAAAAAATCATTCATTTCCAGTTAGTTCATGGATCAAAATTGTATATTTTCATCAGTTATCTGTATATAAGGTAGCATACACACAGGCAGTGTTGAATATTATGTTCATTTTGTGATTTATTTAATCTAAACTGATGTATAATATAGTTACCACAGTCACCTAAGTGGTTATACTGTAAGTGCATTTAATTATCCAGGATGGTAAAAACAGCTCTGCAGTAACGGTAACTGTGTTACACGAATGATATTAAAATAATGATGCACAAAGAGTAAATATCTTTAATCCATCATTGTGTCGTGCAAGATTAAGTATTTAGATTTAATGCCTATCAGTAGATATTTTCCTATATCATTAATTATTCAATATTGTAGATGCATGCATGCATCCATATCACGACTCCATATACAAGAGAGCACAATACTAAATTTTGCATGTGTGTTGTGAATCCGTCTTCGTTTGTTTGTTTTACTGGTATATGTGTTGTAAAGCACATAAGCTCTCATAAACATGTTGAGCATCTCCAGCAGTCTTATTTAGCTATTAAATTCCCTCACGACCTCTCAGATGCCCCGCTGTGTGTAAAATTGCCATCTCGCACTTGTGTCGTAATCAATATTAAGGCTAATGCGTTGACTTGTTTTCCCGAGCAGCTCTCAGTCTACATAGTAGTTTGTATTTCCCCTGACACTCGTTCACTTAAGATATTACACACTTGAATGACAACCAGCATACAACAGCGACGTTTCTTCCACCATCCTGCACATGAGAATCCATGTCCATTTATATTTATGAATTCACAAAACAAGAACACTGGTCATGCCATCTGAAGAAAGTTTAATTCATTTTGGAGTTATGAAGGAGAACGAGGGTTTCCAAAGTGCGTGACTCAGATTTTACAATATGGGCGGTAAGAGACGACGGTGGGATCGCATACGTCACGGAGCTTTACTGCTGGGCGTTTGTGTCCCGGCAGAGGGAGCGTTTCATCTGCGCAGACGCTGCAGACAGACGGTTCACGGCATGATTCTCATTACAGCCATAACCTGTCACTTTTTCCAACTACATAATGCATCGACTGTCTTTAAAATACAATATATACGGTTTTAGAGAAGTGTTCATCTCTTTTATCATCAAATCAGACAGTATACTAACTTATCCAGTGCTGTTTTAGACAATTTGACATCTGTGTGTTTAATTATCAGACAACTCCTAATGAAAGTTCACAAATACCTTGATAATGTGATGTGACTTTCTGTAGTCAAGTAGTTTTCTGAATTGTCACATTCATATTTCTCATAAATGAGCATGTGAAAATAGAAGAGTTATCTCTTATCCATTTGATGGGTATTATTGCTTCTGGTTTGTGCATTTTAATTTACTAAATCCTACAAAGTATGTTGCCTCTCAGAAACATGTTCTTTTATTTATCACATCCATATTGCATGTATATATTTATTTTTCCAATAGATAACTTGTGTTTTTATGTCTTGACTCTATCAACAGGGCTTTAGTAAACTATAAACACACTGTAAAAATCTAAACTCAGAATTTTCTAATTGCCACAACAGTTAATTATTAATTGTGGCAAAAGTATGTTCCTTAAATTTTTTTCCTTAAACTTTAACAGGGCCACTTCTAAAATTGAAATAAAGAGGTTTCAACATTTTTACAGGGAAGATGGTTCGATATATTGATAATAAATACATTCTGCGAGAATTAATATTTCAAGTTTTGACTGAAAATGTCACATCCATAATGCAGGAATGGATGGCACATTTAGATCATGTGATACTCAATCAATAATCAATACAATTCCAGCTTGCTGCTTTTAACCCCAGTAGCTGTTTGTTTCTTCTCTTCCCCATTGTATGTAGGTTTTTTGGGTTACAGCAGAGGAATAAATCTCTCTTGTTGTTCTGGTTCAACAGACTGAACAGGCCGCTGTGCGGATACAATGCTTGACTGCAGGGTTGTTTAAACCCATAAATATGAAAAATAAACATATTTTTAGTACATATTTGACACAACTGTGGGTTAAAACAGTCATTAATTGGTCAAATTTTGTTCAGAATGATATTCCCAATTAAAAAATGTACACATCCCTTCAAATCTAAATCTGTACTCAGGTCACTCATTTAACAAAACAAACTTTTTAGTTGACACAACGGGATGAACTTGGATCACCAGACTGATCAAATCAACATCGGTTTTATACCTTTACCAAGCAGTTTTTCCTCCACATCAGCAAATCTTCACACCAGTCATTTTACTCGGGTCCAACAGCCCCTCAGCACAGTTGCATCTCAATAAATCTCAACAATATCATCTCTTTTCTTTCTGCTGTTATTTTGGTACACTAGCTTCATTTCCCACCTGTTTCACTGTCATTTCCAGTCCATCTTTCTTTGCTTTTCATTTATGGCCCTGTCTTCTAAACCTCATAGTTATGTTTTCTTCCACCGTGGTTGTGTTTGCTGCTAAGCCACCGCTTGCATTTTCTCTCCGGTATGCTTAACTCTTCACACAATAACCTCTAGCACCTTTTTCCCTCTCATTATCCCCCTCTTATTTTTTTAGCGGGTCTCCATCGGTTGGCACAGCACCTTTCTCATTTCCTATGATTGCAAGGTGGCGCATTATATCCGCCTTATTTCCTGTGATTGCAAGCGCAGCTCTCTCTCTCTGCAGGGTCAGCCTGCCAACAAGCTTCCCCGCTCTTACTTCATTTTACCTTTCTTCTGTATTTCATCATTATCACTTTCTACCTGCTAGTCCCTTGATTAAGTAGCAACAACTGAATGGATTGTTAGTTGCAGTGTATTTGTCACTTACTCCAGCATTTTCTGTGTGTGCTTCCTGCTTTGGCACTTAGAAATCTGGCCAATTACTAATGACAAATGAGAAGTTACAGCTTATTATAATTGAATAAACTCTCAACGATTTATTCATTTGGATAATTTTCATCCAATCATTCCACTCGAATGTGACTTAACAAGTCTGCAAATAGAGTTATCAATGTTTTAGGTCATGTCACCCGTGATACAGAGGATACAAGCCTACAGTATTTTCCTAAATGTAATGAATTGCTGTCCTACTGCATCTTTTACTTTACCATAAAATATCAGTTTCAAGTCTGTTTCAGAGATTAAAAAGGTTTTTAGGAGTGCATTTAGTCTTTTAGAACTACATTACTTCCAGAACTCTTACATGATATATGAACTTCCTGCACAGTTCTGTAGAATACTTGAATCTGATTGGCCGATTATGGCATTTATGTTTTTGACTACAGCTGAGCTTTATAAATCTACAGCTATGTACAGTAAGACATATATCTCATATAACTTCTATGACCTCTTTCCTCTCACAGAATAAAAATTAAAAATAATTATGGGTTCTGGTTATATAAGGTTTATAGTCACAAATGTAATTTTTTTAATTTGGTTTTAAATATGTAAAATTCCTCCCAATTCTACGAAAAAGTAGATACGATAGCTCATAATAATCATTCATGCCTAGTTATTTATTCATGTTTGAAGCTGTAGGAAAAAAAATGTTGGAAAGAAAGTTACTAGTACATTCAGCACAAACTGTTACAGCTAAATATATATATATAAATATAGTTTATGAAACCGTTATTTCCAGTCCTTGATTCTGATTGGTCAATGGCTGTTTAATTCACTTACTTATAGCACCAATATCCTTTCCCTCCCTGTGTTTCTCTCTGCTACCTGCTGCTTGGCAGAGATTGACATCTGAATTATATGCAATAAGCTCCAAACCACAGCTTGCCAATATTGATCGAAGGTCAGCATGTCAGTGTAGCATTCGACCTGGTACAGCGAGTATCATTATGCTAAAGATTATTCTTTAGTACACAAACACACACACACTTGCTTCTCAGTTGATTTTTAACCCCAGGGAACCACGACAAACACTTGTTTCACCTAAGTGTCAGACGTTATTTAAATCAATCAGTTCACATATGACATCTGCAAAATCCTGATGGGAAAAAATAGCTCTGCAGAGTGTCAAAAACATGTTGTGCAGGTATACGTCACACAGCTCTGTTGATTTTAATGGGTGAAAACTATCATAAAATCTGATTTAATTACTTTTTCCATAAAATTATTTTTCATGAGGCATAATGGCTTATCTAATGTGTATTCTCTTGTTTCATAGATGCCTGTCACCGTGCATTTGTGAAGTGCATCCGTGCAGCTTATTTGGTGTTGTTGACCAGCGTGTTTTTGCTGACGCATCAAAGCTGCAGGGAAGTTAAGCAACATGAAGCCAGTTTTGGACATAAGCCCACTGAGAATAATGTCTCGTCAATTTAATTCACAGCCCCGTGTAAAAGACATGACATCACAACCCGTTATATTTAGATCCCACGTCAATAGATGAAGGAGAATGTGTGGACCGACGCGCTTCGGGGAAGCTGCTCTCCCCTCGCACCTCTGTCTGCCTCCTGAGGTTCGCCAGTAAATCTCGTTTTCAGAAAGTACACCCACCCTTAAAATCTCCCAGCATGCTTTGGTATTTTTAGATTATTTGCCCTCGAATGTTTTCTCTTCGGCTGAAGCATTGTCCTGCAGTGTATTCTGCTGTAATTGGCTTTTTTATTACCCACGGTGTCTTTTTTTTGTGTTAAAAATCCCCAAACAAGCATCTCTCTAGAGGCATCTGGTGTCTCTTGTCCTTCATAAAAAGGTAATTTGGCGAGTCTGTTCGATAGGGACACTTTTTAATACACAAAGGCCCGACAGATCAAAGCCTGGATGTTATTGACAGTTCATCCATTTTTGGCTCTTATAACGGATGCCACAGAGGAGACACACGAGGGACAGTGAAATTCTGTTTTGTCAGCATATTGATCAGTAAATCTCAAGCTTTATCTGTCTTCATCTCTCACCTCCCCTGATGTAATTCAGACAACAAAAATGCATCATCATTTCTAGGTGGAAAAGTAAATAAATCTTTGTTTACACCAACATGTCTAACGCACGCCGCGTGAGGTGACAAAATGAAGATTACATTTTTAGGCACTTATTATTATTCTGTGACACATCAAGGGCTTTTCAAGCAACATGCTATCAAAAGAAATAAAGGAATTGAAATTGAATAAAAATAAGTTCTGTGTGGAAAGTGCACTTGATCTTTCAGAAATCTTTTTATTGTTTGTCTCTTTACTGTTTATGAACACTAGTGTACTATGCAGTCCCCCCGACAGCATTATAAGAATATTATATTATGGTTTGTCTGTTTAGTTTGTTTTTATGCTGCAGTAAAGCCACATTTCAGCATGTTGCTGTAATGCTGAATGTGTTGTATAGATGGTTTTACACAATCAGCAGGCAGCAAAAAGTCTAATGTCTATTATTGTTTTGTGTGCACAGGAAGACTATGCACACTGTTTGTCATCACTGAGCTGTTGTGTGAAAGCGTTGCCAAGTAAGCTTCTTTACTGTGATACAGAGCAGAGATTATAGAACAGAGATCCATTCCAAGTGTCTTCACGGCACGCTTGATTATTTATTGATTAGTTGTATGTATGTAAATCTCCATTAATAACCTGCTTTAGACATGCAGGTCCACTTTTCACAATTTTGCATAGTTGCAAAGCTTTACAGTAACACATGTTAGTACAAACAGTTGAGACTTAATGAAAAATAGTATAGAGAATAGAAAAATAATAAAAAAGATAAAGTATAAAACGTATAGAATACAGAGTATTATTGCACTTTTTCATTATTTCATGACCGTTAGCGATACCAACTGTGAAAATAATTTCTTTAGAAGTTCCATCCATCTTTTTTCTCTCTATCACCATCTCTGTTTGAAACAGAAAATTGCAGGTTACTTTAAATACAGACTGTATCTCTAATTGTGCGTTCACACCAAACGCGAATGAAGCGAATAAATCGTGCTATTCGCGCGTAGTTGGACGCGTGAACATTTTGAGTTTACTCGTTTCATTCGCGCGTGAAATTTGCGTCTCCCGTTGCAAAATAACTGACTTGGATTTCATTGAGAGAGTAGCATGCTATCAAAGAAATAAAGGCAGCCGACGCTAAGTTCTTATTATGGAAAGTGCACTATTTCCGCAGCTCTTTTATTGCCTGGTCTGTTTATGAACACTAGCTATGTGCTATGGAAGGCTGAAAAGCGCGCGTTCGATTCGTTCATCCGTGTGTCTGGGTCCATCAGATACTTCAGAGGCGCACCCAGCTTGGTGAGTTTCACCAACTCCTCCAGGAGCTGGGCCTGGATGACGGTTGCTTTTCAGCGGTACTTCCGACTGAGCGCGGTCCCAGTTTGATGACCTGTTGTCCCAACTGTGATGTCCCACTCGTAATCACGTCACTACTAGAGCAAGTTCCTGATTGGTTAACGCGGCGCGGAATTTGCCGAAGTTCAGATTTTTCAACTCGCGCGATTCACACTACGCGCATCAAACGCCCAAAACGCTCAATTCGCACGAATCGCGCCGCAGGATGTCTATTCACGTCTTTGCATTGACTTAACATGTTAATCACTCGCGCTTAACGCTTCATTCGCGTTTGGTGTGAACGCAGCATAAGTGGGATAAAAAACATTTCCTTCAAAAATCAACCCGACTGCTTAAATTGTAAATCATTGTTACGCCCCCTAATGGTTCGGGGTATGAGAAGGAGTAAACATAATAAAAATGACTTAGCTCCCTGGGACCAATTGCTGCAAACCAACATAGGGACAACGGCTGAAGTTTCAAATGTGGTTCGCTTTATTTACAATTGTGGGTAAATGAAAACAACCAATTACCAAAAGGAAAATATGAATATCTACAGTTATATACAATGTATGTAAAAATAAGAGAGAAAGAAGAACAAACCACAGAAGGGAAGGAACACAAGCGGTGCTAAACCAAAGAAAATAACAAAACCAAACACATGCTAACTGAACCCAACCCTCTAAACTACCTGAAAACAAAAGGAAATAAAACAAAAATCTTCCTATCCTAACTAATGCTATGCTTGCTAACAAACATACATACATAGGGTAGCACCCGCTTCTTACCTAATGTGTCTAACAGTACTGAATCTACGTGAATGGAATATGTATGTCACGTGACGTTCTCTCCTTTCACTTCCCTCTGGGTTTGTTGAAGCGTAGCTTAATTAGGATGTAACTCAATCAAAAGACAAATAAGCGAACCACACAAAACAGAGTACAAGGGCCACATACAAGGGGGTTAAAACAAAAACAAAAGCACTCAAAGTCTCCAAGCCCCCTCCTCTTCCTGTCCCCGAAGCAGCTTAAATCAGAGCTCACAGTCCATGATTGGTTGAACATCTACATTTAGAAGGAAAGCAGAGAACGAATAACAAAAAGGGGAGGGGAAAAAAGAAGCAAAAAACCCTTGGCACGTAACAATCATTATTATGATAAATCAGGATAACATAACCTACAGTTTATTTTCTTGCTCAATAACTGATTCGTTTCTTTTTAACCAAAACTTTTGCTTAACTTTTGCTTTTATTGTTTGACAGACAGGAAATTACAGAGTGGAGAGGGAGAAATCAAATCGGTAAAGAACCTTTAAGCAGGAACTCAAAATGTGGTCATCCGAATCACAGCTGTGCCATATGTAGGAGTGCTGACCAAATTTACGTATTTGAATGACAGACATTTTTAAAGAAACTAAAAAATGATCTCACAAAGGCAAAATACAGAGGACATCATATAAAATAGCATAATTTGTAACGTCACTACATTTGGGTGTTGACCCAAGATCAAGAAGTTTCAGCGTGTGTTTAGTTTTTCCTTTTTTCAAACAATGAACATGATAGCGAGAGATGTTTAGCTTTACTTCCTCCTCAGAAACTGAAAGGTACGGCTGATATGCGAGAAGCCTTTCTACCGCCTGCGTCCTCGGAAATCTCATCTCCTCTTCTGCACTATCACTCTGAACACCTGGCAGAATGATTTCCTCTCTTTCCTCGCCTGTTGTCTGAATCTCTTGCATGTTGAACCACAGATCAGCCTACACCGCAAACCACTGCTGAGATATAAAAATACCAAAATTCCAGGCCTCGGTTGGGCGTGAAAGGTTAAGTTTTATATTTCTTGCTATCAGTAGAAGGCTGAATTTGGAGTGAGTTGCTTGTAAGTGTTTGTTTTTAGGTGATGTTTTTTCTTTGTATTCATGCCCTGAGGACATGTTGTGTTGTGTGCCGGTTCTGAAAACTTATATTTGTCTTCTGGGGTTTGTGACACAGAGTGGACTGTGTGGCTCTTTTCCGGAGTACAAAAGATGTAAGCGCACACACACACACGTGCCAGAATGTTAATGGCGTGCTCCGGGCAGGATAGCCGGTCTGCAAACGCGAAGTGTGTGCGCGCGTCATTGCAGCATGTGTGAATCTTCTCTGAGTCACGGCTCCAAACGATGAGATATGCAGCTCTATAAGTCAATGCCGATTCAAATGAAAGACACAATCTCTATATCGTCTCTGCTTACGACATCAGGGATAAAATAAGCTTTTGAACGTCATTCTTTTGTGTCCCAAGGTATCTTAAATAGAGTCTTAAGGGATGCAACAAAAAGTATTTTCTGATGACTGCTTTAGTGATTTGATTTTATTAGAAGCGTAAGTTTTTAATTTCCATCTCGAACGATCATGTCCGTTTCGCTGACTGACAGCTGTACAGCTGACATATTAGTCACAACAGCTGCCTGGTTTTATATGAGCGCCGGTCCCCGAACGCTTTTGTTCAGCATAATCTCACCGCTGTTTGATTAAGCTGTCTGAGGTTGCAGATGAAGCTGGGAGACAAATGTTAAGATGGAGAAACATCTGTTGGTTGTGGTCCAGGGCTGAGACGGGCGCCTTTGCTGGCGATGATGTGTGAATTTCCAGCTGCTTGCGCGACTCAGTTTTGCCACCTGTGCAGTTTTAATGCATAATTTACTGCTAAAATGTCTGTCCCCTTTTGAATTACGAGTCCAATTTGTATGCTTCTTAAGTTGCTTTTGAATCCGAGCCATGTTCAAGCCCTCTGGCTCAGAATGGGCGGCACATCCTACTAAGTGCCGCGATACATTAGCAAAGCCTGTCTCGTTCGCTGCGTCCTATATGCATATAAAATAGATTTACATGATTCAGTGTGATTGCATATTCTTTGATTTCGTTCTGTATGGTTTTTTCTTGTTTATTTTATTCAGTAATATAACATTCAAACATATTCATCAAACAGAACTTAGATTGGTGTCAACCGGAAAAGTAGATTAAACAAGACGTTTAGAAAAACCGTCCATGCTTGAAATTCTGAATCTGATCAAGTAAACCAGCAGATCAGACCATGCTGTGACATAAATTATTAGCATAAGACATGTTTGTCCTTTCCTATTTTTGCTACTATATTTCTGGACTGGATTGGATGTTGCATTAATGTTTCATTTACGTTACCCTATGCCACATCAACAATGATGCACTTGTTGACCTTTGCTCTGCGCTGAAGTGTGTACTATGGTGACCTCAGAGCATCCAGCTGTGAAGTGCTTCACTCAAGGGCATATCGGTGGTTAAGTGCAGATAGAAATCGAATCAATGACCCCTCGAGTACTGACCCACTTCTTGATCTGTAGCTGCGCTCGAGTCCTGACAGCATCTCGGGATGTTCTGCTGAGAACAAAAGGTGCTGTGTAAGATCAAATAAGATGGCGTTTCAACAGTAGTTACTGTAAATCCTGGATTTGAGGGATTAGGAGTGAGCTGTTACTGCGCACCATGTAACATTGATATACTGTACAGTGGTCATCAGGACTGTGGCCCAGTGGTTGAAACATTGAGTTACAGTATGCTGCTTACAACATAACACTTGTACTTTTACATTTATGCATTTGACAGATTCTTTTACCAAAAGCGACTTAAAGTGCATTAATGCCATATATTTTATCAAATTATTAGTATGTGCAGTTCCTGGAAAAAAAATCTTTGCTGACCTAAATTTTTAAGTACAGTAAACTTTGCTTTACCAGTCATTTTAACGTTTGACATTTTGTGACATTTTGGCCTGTGGCAAGTTGGTAACTTATAAAAATAGGTTGAAATTGTTTAACCTGACAACTGTCACTGCACATATTGAGCATACACATTAAAATGCACTATTCAACCTTTTTTATTTTAGATTTTTAAATATTTTTGTAAATAATATAATATAAATATATATATATATTTTTTTTCATTTTATTTTATTGTATTAATTAATATTTTTTTCGTTTTAGGTAAAATAACATTAAAATTTGTTATAAATTTGTTTAGTTTGTTTATTGTTATAAAAATTTGAGTCTTCCTGAGTCTAAGGAAGTCTCTTTGAGTCTACCTTTCCATCAATTTATATGTATCAATTTACAATGCCATGATTAGATTAAAAAATATGACAGGACAATTTGTGGACAGTTAACAGGTCAACTTAGTTTGGTTGAGTTGAAATAAGATAAAAACAGTTGAAAGGACTTGTAAAGCAAAGTAGACTGTACTTTATTTAAAGCACTTATGAATTTTGTATAGTGAAGGAAAGCACTTGCATGTATTTTAAATGTATAATGTTTAGTGTATTCACTAAACAAACCATTGTGGCATCTGCAGTCAATTGATATTAAATTTGTTCTTTGAACAAACTTGACCCCTACTTATAATTTCATAATAATAATTTCAAAATAAACAAGGCAAACATGACCAAAGTAAAAGAGTAACAGGGCATTGGTGTTGTGAAATGGCTCTTGTAGGAGACATGTAGGACTGGACAGTGTGTTCTTTTTATTAAATGTGTCCAGCATTGACTTTCTGTGTCGGTGCGTTTAGACATTTGATGAGAACTGTGACACAGATACAAAGGTGTGTGCCCTTTTTGCTCTCTGTGCTGCCCGCATCTCACACAGGTGAGGAGTGACAGTCCCAAACACGATTACCATAAATATAACAGCTGTGCCGGTGCAGTCTGCATTTGTCTTTATTTTGACACAGTTTTGACAGCATTCTCTGTCTGGCCTTAGTGAAACAGAACCAGTTAATAACTCTTTTGTCTTACTGGCATGATATGACATCTCATCTTTGCTGGTATGCTTGCCTATGAATTTCATCAGATATTACAGTGTCTCATGAAAGCGTATTGCCCTCTGTATTGAAGGAATATGATTATGATAATATAAAAACAAAAAATCCCAAGCTACCCTGTGTTTTGGGGTATTGTAGACTGTGGTTGGATAGCGGTGAAGGAACAGAGTGTTTATAAAAGCAGACAGTTGTTCTTAAAGTCTCTCTCTGAGGACCTGAAACCTCCAGGCTCTTAAAGCCGAAATATTTACTTTTGATTTTAACTCATGCAAGTAAACATTTCACAGTACAAGCCAAATATAGTCTCTCTGGCCTAGAGATAAGTAGAAAAGCAGGCTGGAAAAACAACAGTTTGGTTTGTCTTGGTATAAATGTGATTTTATCCATGTTGTCATGTATATTTTTGGTTAATAGTTAGTCTTTTGCAATGACTCTTGATACTTTAAACAGAATGTCGTATGCATCATAACGGCATCAAAGAGAAAAGTTCACCCAAAATTATTGTGAATATTATGTCATTTATTAACGGCATGAAGATTCAGTAATTTAGTTTGTGCAATATTCTATCATTGCAGAATGTTATTTTTGGGTGTGCCATTTCTTTAAAGCCTTCAGCAGTGGGGATTTCTTAAAAGGAGAACAATAAAATGCTTCAAAAAGATCAGATCTCTCTACAAAAGAAACTTTCTCTTCTAATATTTTGCACACAGAAGCTCATAACATCAGAGAACATGACTGTTTACGTGCTTTTACTTTAGGGGTGTTGAGTTGGCGTTTTGGACCTGCTCATCTTTGTGGGGGTGTGTTAATAGCCAATGACTTCGTTTATCCGCTTTTTTAAATATGTGGTGGGTTTCTGTTTAAACAGCAAAACACTAAGTTCCTTTTAGATGAAGTCATAAAGAAAATAGTGGTTGGAGTCGTGTGTTACAATGTTTTAAACTAACCAAAATGAGTCTGAGAGAAAAGGCGATTAGCTTCCTTCATCTTCATTCTCCACCAATGGGAGGAGAGAAACTCGATGACCTAGTCGCCCGTGTAATTGGGTCCTTTAGCCAAATGAATAGGCCTCTGAGAGAAGGTTTGTGTGTGCGCTGTGATTTCTTGCTCTTCAGAAATGCTAAACACAAGCATAGGTAAAAAAAAAGCAGTGTCTCAATGATTCATTTTACACAATAGTTATATATCAAACAGATATCATAATCCACTTCAGCATAGAGCAGATCTCATCCCCGAAAAGTGATGATTACGATTATTTTCTGTGTTAGATATTAGAGAGCGATGTGTTGGTCGCCTTGCAAACAGTTCTGTTATGAATACTCGATAAATGTTGAATGTTACACTTAGTAGCACAAATACTATTTATTTCTACAAATATTGATCTTTTATAGCTCTTCAAATTACGGCCACACCACTGATAACTGGAAAATAATGTTGAGTAATGTGTTTTCATGTATTTTCAACTTGCCAAAGGTGTTATATTTACATTTTGAGTTTTTTTAAAGACTAAACATCAGCTGATGTATAAGTAGTCAACTCAAGGAAGATATGATGCTCTAATTTCTGCGCCTAACCAAAAATTGATCTTGTTTTTCCAATAGTAGGCCTATCTCTGTGACATTTTATTTACCAATTTGTACCCATTAATCACTAACGTTAAATGATTTCAATATTAAAAATACACCCAAACTTGAACAGCAGATTGGTGATTACATAAATAAAAAACATTGTCTAATTAGTTCCAAGTAGGACATCTCAGAGATGAATCTGGATGTTCAATAGATTCATGTGAAACAAACATTTTAATGGAGTGAATCAGTCAATTCTCTTCTATGGTAAATATTGATGTTGGCATTGAACCTTGTGTGTCTTGAGGTCTAATTAAGTGACAATCTATAGAAAAGTAAAATGTCAACAAACTGGGCTTTGTTCATTGATGTTTACAGCGGCTGTTTATGACTATTATTTGTGTATTTCCAATGTGTCATTTTGCAGTATTGATGGTGAGCAAAGAGTCAGTTATTTAGTTTTTTCTTTCCCTTTTTTGTATGTAATGGAAGGTCTGGACTAAATGTATTAAATAAACTAAAGACTTTTATCTAAAGTAATGTTGTCATGATGCTGTAGTGCTGTGGGTGGTTACCAGGGTGTTGCTATGTTGTTGTTGTTGTTGTTAGTAGGTGATCCCTAAGACCAATTCGTCCTGCAATGTTATGCATCCATGTTGAGAATCATATGATTTAAGGCTGGAAGTCTTTGTTAACAGTGAGATATTAAGTTCTAAAGACAGTTCATGCTAATGCAACAGACAGTGGCTAAATGCCACGGACAGTCAGTGTGACATTCATTAGTACACAGTGGCCATTACCGCTCAAAGTTCAGCAAAATGTCACTCAATTTGCTTTTAAGGGAAGGACGAGATGAGTTACTGGAGAACAAACACAGCATCTCACCTGTTCATCTGCGCACAGCCTTTTTCTCCCCGTGTTGACAAGGCTGTCAATTCTTTTTGAACTCCCGGGGCCATAAAATTGACTTTCAATCGTGTTTTGTCTTAATATGATAATTAATTAATTTGCATTCATTTCAAACTAATCAAGCTTGAGCGCCTGCGAGCATAACAATCCTATAAAAAGTGTCAGTGTCAGGAGCGTAACCGCAGGCGGAGGACGAGCAGATGCTACACTGATGCAGTACTTGGTTCATTTGCTGTGTGTGTGCGCGCGCGTTTCTGCCTCCTTATTAAATAATCATCGTCATCCACAGCACATCTGTCTATCTGTCCGTCTATCTATCTGGCATCTATCTTTCTGTCTGTCATTTTTACATTTAAACAAATGTCATGGCATCACAGTTTTTCTGCTTAGATTTAATTACATTGAGCATCACTTTAGGCTTAAGTGCAGATGATATGATTTGGAAATGGATTCTCAGGAAACTAGAGCACCATATATTTAATAGACTCTTTCCGAAGAGAGAGAGAAAGTGGTAATCTCTTCAGAAGAAACTGTCACCGAACGGGAAAGACAAGTGAGCCCTCAGCTAAGACCTTAATTCCTGACTGCCATCCCAACACATACAAATCCAGCTGGAAATTAGAGAGAATCTCTCTCTTTCTCATTGCCATGGTTGAGTTTTTGGAGTCTCACAGTTGTGGTGTTGTGGGCAGGTGGTGATGGTGTATAGCTCTGGATTATGCATTAGTGATTGATAATGAATTAGACACTTTGCAGCAGCTCCTCTATTTCTGTTGGCCCTCCAGACAGCTGCTGGTAAATGGGTTTGATCTACTGGCTTGTGATTCTCTAAACCTGATTCTGGTGCTGCCTACAGCCTGAGACTTTTACTGACTGTCTCTTTTTGTCTTCCTGTTTCTCCCAAAAAAGATTTATTTTTCTTATATCATACTTTTTGTTGTTCTATCATTCTCTCTATCATTTAGTCTTTCTCTATCATATTATTATTCTCGCTTGTCATTCTGTATTGTTCTGTCATTCTTTCTATAGTTCTTTAGTTCTTTTGTTTATCATGTACATCATTCTTTTGGTCATTCTATTATTCTCTTTTTTGTTCTATCATTATCCTCATCATTCTATCTATCATTCTATATTTATATCTTTTCTTTTTTATTGTTCTATTATTATCTTTATTGTCCTATCATTTGTTTAATTGTTCTATCATTAAATCTGTTATTTTCATCATTCTCTTTATCATTCGGTCATTCCATTTATTGTTCTATCATTCTCTTTAACCTTCTTTCATTCATTTTATCATTCCATCATTCCTTCTATCATTTAATCATTTCTGTTATTTTATCATTTCCCCTATCATTCTGTCTATAATTTCATCATCACGTTCTGTTATTCTCTCTGTCATTCTCTCTATTGTTCTCATCATTTAATCCTTCTTTCTATTCTTCAATCTTTCTATCTATTTTTCTCTCATTCTTTCAAATGTCCAGTTTTTAGTTGTTTATTTTGTTTCTTATTCTCTAACGTTTTGTCATTCTCTTCACTTTTTTATCATTCTATCTGTCTACCATTTTATAGTTTTCTCTATCTTTTGTCTGTCATTTATTCTTTTAGTCATTCTGTCTGTCTTTCTGTCATTGTTGCTATCTTTATCATTCTTTCTCTTATTCAATCGTTCAATTTGTTGTTCCACCATTCTAGCATTTTCCATTCTGTCATCATCACTCTATCGTTCCTTCTGCCCTTCTGCTCTATCTATCTCTCACAGGTAAGAGAAAGCAGCTCTCTCGTCTCATTTGTGCTGTATTGCCGTTTTGGATTTCAGGCAAAGTCTTTCTTGAAGGCTTGACAGCTCTTTGTTTTAAGCTGTTAGTATGCAGCAGTTATCCTGACGCTGTGAAGAGCAGACCTGAGAGACGCGAAGCAGCACCACAACCGCACGACTGTCTTCAGAGTGCTGCAGGGGACGGGTGCGTGTGGGATGCGTGTCTGCAGGAGCGTCCAGGTGTCAGCTGTATAATCTTTGGTCAATACAAAGCCTTTGATACAAGCGAAGTGTCAAACGAAAGATGTATTCACAGTTGAACCATCCAAACCACACCAGACTGTTTCTTGTGCAACAAACAGAACTTATCTTGTAGTCTTTTATAAAGATTCTGTCATTCATTTTTCAGAGCTATAGTATCATCATCCGAGCCGAATTTCTGAGGATTTCTCAGCGCACCGCTGTGCCAATTCTAGGATGCCGTGATGCGAGGAAGTCAGCATTTGTGCCCTCGACGGGGGTCCATAAATGATTAAGCCTCCACTGGGGTTTGCACAAAAACTGCAAAGGTTCAACACAAACTGTTGTTTTTGCTTGTGATGATGCAAATGAAGGTGTACTTCAATTCCAGAACCAGCCTTGAGATTGTGGCCTTAACTCCATAAATTAAGCCCTAGCATTCAGACTGCACAATGATATATTGTGTTATAATGCAGCACTTTAGATCTACATTTGTCTTTCGCTCATCTCATTCCGTTCTAAAAGGAAATTACCACACAACCCTGAATGCTCCCAGGAGGAGAATGACTTGCTTCCCAATATAGATTGATGGGAGAAATAAAAAAGAGAAGGTTATCGGTGTACAATAACGGAGGTGTAGACACTTTTAGAATCTAACGGTTGCCATGTCTTTTTTTTTTTAGAAAGGAAGCGCTTTTAAAAAATATAGGTTTTTGATTCATGTTGTAAGGAAAGAGTTGTGGGTGTGTTACTGTGGATGTGCATTGCTCTTTCTATAGCTGTAAATGTATGTCATACAGTAAAGGGACACTTTCTGAGTGGTTTTTAATGCTACCATCAATTGACGTGTATTTGAACTTTTACATACGTTCCATGTTGTTATATACAGTACCAGCCAAAAGTTTAGACACAATTAACAAAAACTGTTTCTCCTGATCTTAAAATCTTTAAACTCTAAAGGTGTATATTTCAATCTTCCAATTCTAAATCTATTTTGAAATTTAATTAATGGATTACTTGGACCAAATAATTAGGGTTGGGTACCGTTCACATTTTTACCGGTACCGATTCCGGTACCTGAAAATCGATGCCGGTACCCAACGGTACCTTTTTCGGTACTTTACTCTGATTTAAGTGACTTTCGGTGGACATAATAAGCCCAAACCTCTCATTTTCAACATTTTGTTATTTATTTTGAAATGTTCAATAATACACACAATCCTTACAATAAGTAGCCGCAGTAGCTACTTTCGCTAATTTGGGGGTTCGGCTATCGAATACATTGCACTCCTCCGCTTTTAAATACATGTTGTGTTTAACTAAGTGCTTCCTCAAGTTGGATGTATTACCACTGCCTGCCTTGCCTACTTACTGTTACAAATATTGCAGGCAGCGTTGTCCGCATCAACCTTTGTGAAATGTAAGCACACGTTAGAGCCATTGCCCTGTGTGTTTGAGCAAGTTGCAAAAGGGTGTCACACTTCACACACGGTCTCTTGCGCGAGCACGCTTTCGCTACATACAAGACTCACGCGGCACGCAGACGTGTTCTCTCAGGTACCGAAATTGAGCACCGATACTCTGTAGTACCGACGCAATTCGGTTGGTGCCTATAAAAATACCGAGTTCGGTACCCATCCCTACAAATAATGAATAAAAAGCAGCCAATGAGACCTCAAGAAGCTGAAGATAAAATGTCAAGAGTATGATTTTACAAGTTCTAGACAAATGGTGACTACTTTTAAAGATGCTATCCAACAGCTATCCAAAACAACACTAAAGTGACTGGTACTGTATATCTAGCCACATATACAATATAAAGGGTATGAAGATTTTCCTCACTGTTTTGGTGAAACAAGTGTGTGTATGTATTAGGGCTGTGCCGATAAACGATATCATATCGAATCGCGATAAAATATATGTCGATAACGATGATAAGCTCTAGGCATTTTTACTCGATATGGATTAATATAAGAGCCAATCACACAGCAGAAATATGTGACAACAGCCAATCAGCGTGCAGCTTTTAACGTTCACGTCAAAGAACAAAGTCAATTTCCTACGGCACTTTGCAAAGCAAACTCGGCACGAGGATGACAAAAATAAGTGGAAGCAGCAACCAGAGTGAAACTAACCTCGAGTTATTATCCAAAAATGATGAAATTGTTGACAAAAACTATACTTTAAAATGTAATTAATGAACCCTCAAATTTTTATGGCTTCAGTCATAGTTGGGATACTCTTTTAAAGCTGGCAGCATTAACAGTTTATATATCGAAATATATATCATTATCGATCAGTATGGGAAAAAATTATCAAGTTTACATTTTTGCCATATCGCCCAGCCCTAGTATGTATAACAGAGAATGATTTGTTAAACTAATTGGCCAAAAGGTGGAAGCGCTTGTCTGTTGCTGTTTGGCTAAATTCGGGATGTCATGCAGTGAATAGAGACCAAAACCTTTTCCTTGAAATCTACAAGGAGTAAGACACAGACGCATGGTTTTATTTTAAATTTTAATGTGCGCAAAGGGTCTTCATCGAAGCGAAAGTCCTCTGGACCCATATGGTTCATATCTCCACCGTTCAAGCAGAAGGGGGATTTGTGTAAGGGCTTATAAATATAGAAAGGTCTCCTTCACACTTTCTCTTTGAAGCCGGGCTGGTGTTTAGGAAAAGAAAGGAAAACAGATTTCGCTTTATAAATGTTTAATGAGCGGGCGGCTTCGCTCGGAGCTGTGGTTGTAGCGTGCACAATAAGAAGGGCTCCATGTGCACTTTGCAGGAGCTTAGATACACAGTGCTGTGTCAGACACCAGCCGTACACATAGCACTTCAGCCAGTAGGCCACAAGAGCGTCTGGACCATTCAGAGCGAGAAAAAAAAGAGAGGCACGAGTGCTGCAGAATAGGAAAGACAGAATCGCTTGTTTTTCGGATAGAGCCTGAAGGATCTGGGGCATATCCGAACGTGCACGTTATAGTGAATGTAAACAACTGTCTTGGCATTTGCTTCAACTTTGACCCTCATTTAGCGTAACTTAAAACCTTCCGCTTGCACTGATGACAACGGACAGACACGCTTAGCCCAGCTGTCTCCCAAGAAATAGACATTATCTGTTTAACTTTTCTCTCTGAATGAGAACCTAGCTCCTTTTAGCATGTTTTCCACCACATTATTCAAAGATGAAGTGTGTAATTTCTGCACCGCTAGCATCACCAAACGAAATTGCAAAGATAATTGTTTTCCCGAAGCCAGGTGTAGTCGAGACGAACGTCTGTGGTGTCTATGCAAGGTTTCACCATTGATGCTTTTATTAAACAGGGTGTCTTATCATATACATTAAACATTGCAATTAGTATAATAATTACTATTTTTACAAAGTCTGATTGTGTCCTTCAATGATTGTAACTGTAACCGAATGCAGATTTCAGGTTTCAATTACATAACACTGTTCCAAATTTCCATTACTTTACAATCTTAGTTGGAAAGAGACAGCTCTAAGTATAGCACTGCTGTTTTGCATCTATAATCATGTCTGTTCCTCTAGGTATGGTGACCTAGATGATGCTCTTATGTAAAAAGCGGGCAAATGCATTTAAACAGGTTGTGTACACGGTTGATGCTTAAGCGAAATATGATGTCAGGAAGCATTTGATCATGCATCCCTTTCAAAGCAACCATTAAAGTGTCTGACATTCATACTGTATGTGTGCTCATGATAAATTCAAGTCAGAAATGCGGTTTACAAGGCTTGTGTAACTTGTTTTACGTGATGTGTTTGATTGTAATATTATTTACTAGTCACGACTCACCATTATGGTTCATCAGCAATTATCTCATCCATCCTTAGCCAATGGGTTGATGAGATTGGACTGGGCATGTGCCCAGACTGCTGCTGTTGTTCTTGCACATGATAAGTAGAAAGTGATTTTTTTTGTCTTATGGGATGGGCAGTTGGACCAGAATCTTCTACCATGGTATGAGTAGTTTTATCAGATATAGTATAGAGTACCATTATATATATATATATATATATATATATATATATATATATATATATATATATATATATATATATATATATATAATGTAAAATAAATAATAATAAAATTTATTATGTATGTATTTTATTTAACTATTTTTAAGTATATATATTTTATATAACTTTTTTATTTTATTTTATATATTTTTTATATATTTTTTTTATTATTATTATTATTTTCATTTTAGGTATCTTTAAAAATAAAATTATAATTTTTAAATTCATTTTTTTTAACATTTTATTTAAAAAATTACATTTATTGTAATATTTGTCAAATATTCTTGTCAATCTTTGAGTCTTTCCATCAATATATAGTTTGTCATGATTAGATTAAAATTGAACTATATTAAATATTAAAGTGAATAGTGAAATAACCCAAGTGTTCCTCCTGTGGAATGGTGACGGTTAACAGGTTAGGATTGCAAGAAACAAATTCATTTAGGTATCTCCAGAGTTGTACAGTACATTATGATTATCATTTTACATGTAGAATTGGCCAGTTTGTGGTATTTATGTGGTAATTATCACACTATTAACACTATGTCCTCTCTGCATTTAGAGTAATTAACTAATAGCTAATTTTATTACTGCCAAGGAGCCAATTGTATAATTCCCGCTGGGTTTGGGAATTAGAAGTCTCTGTGTTGAGTAATGCTAATCAATGCTTTGAAATAAGTAGCATGTTCTCAGATGTAAGGAGAACTTAGTTTGCACTTTACAGTTTGCTGGCTGTTGCATGTTCCCATGCTGCTTGAGAAGTAATACTTTGATTCGTGATCTAAAAGCTTGGCCTCCTGGCTCACTGGCTCGAGAACCCATTTTTCATTCCAACTGTTGTGAGATCAAATCTGAGATCTCACAAAAAATGTAGGTGTGGATTTTGCTTGCCAGGACAACACCAACTCAAAACTCCCCCACATAAAGCATGAAAACTGATATATGGTAAACAAACAACTAAGATTCACTTTCTCTGCATAATCTTGCTTTGCGGGGAGTTTTAAAGGGATTATTTGGCAACGCCTGTAATGTTTGATACCGCACCGTGGCTATGCAAATGACCCCACAAAATGATGCTTCGGGTTTTATCTGTTTTTTTATTTTCTTTTAATTTCTTTGCATGATGGGGTGCCAGTTCATTTGATTCTCACATATGGCAAATTGTTTTTTTACAGCGTTTCTTTTGATGCTCAATGGAACACAGATTAGAGTACGCCGCACGCCTCGGTAAAAAAATGTTGTTAAGTTCTGCGACGCAGCAGTTCATGGCCATTTGCTTATCGTTGCATGATTTTAGACTTTCTTTGCTTAGAATTAATTGATTTGTGTTATTGTAGAACATTACAGTATAGAATAAACTGTGTGTACAGTATCATCAGATCCCAAAATATGAAATATGTCTCACTATATATTTGTTATTTCTTAAACATATTGTTTCATTTATCATCCATGGACTTGGATTGTAGCTCTGATTTTCTCTCAGCTTTAGTGAACACTGTTATACATTTATATCTGCCGATGTCTGCTTGAAAACCGTAACTTAAAGCTGCAGTATAATAACTGTAATATCCTTATGGCAAATTATATATTCTTGCAGATGCTTCATAAGATAAAGCGTAGTTTCTAGACACAGGTTATTTATGATAACGCATCACTCCACTTCCTGTTTCGTCAAGGCCAGTTATTTCTACTTCCTGTCAAGGTGGGTGTATAAAGAAAACATATTTATGAAGGATGTTTAGTCTCCTTAAACAACCCATAGAAGGAAATAAAGGGCGAGCGAGTGAGAGAGAGAAGTAGAGAGAGAGTTCAACCCGTGGGAGGAAACTGAATGTGTTCATGGCTTTTCTTTTTACTCCTTTAAATTCTTTATTTATTTATTCTAGCAGTCTAGCTGTCTCTCGGCAACCGTTGCATATGATGTGACAGTGCAGAGTTTCTTTGACTGAGATTTCTCTTTATTGCCGTGTCAAACCGACACGTACATACAGCTTGGATTCATACCGCAGCATCAATCACCTCCATGAGAAAAGGCGAAACAGAACAAAATGTTGGTTGCCAGATGATTAAATTGCTTGCCAGAGATTAATTGACAGAGTTACAAAGCAACTCGTCCCTGACTGACGGTACGCAAACAAAACACAGATGCAATTCTTCTGAAGTAGCAAGAGAGAAAATTACCTCATTTTGTTTAAAAAGTGAATAATGACATTTTCAGAAATGTTACAAAGAATCTTTATGTTACAAAGAACATAAAAAATGTTCTACCCCTTCTTCATTTACTCATATTATTAGTCATACCAGCTGAAAAATAGTCTAGAATAATTGTTCTGGTCTTTTTAGCAATAAAAAAGGATTTATCTTGTATCTAGAAGACTTTTATGCAACTAGTATTTTGAATGCAACTTAAATCTTAAAAATATATGTACATGTAGGTGTATCTGTATATATTTTATAAATATGTTTTTATAATCAAATAGGCCTGTATATCTTTATATAAAGCTGCAGAATTATTGTAGGGACTGAAGTGCTTGTCTAAAACCATCGTGGCAGAAATTATCATTCATGTGTCTAAATTTGGCCGGTCTAATCGAGTCGCACCTTCCACAGATCATTTGCTTTAAATTGAAAATTCTATCGTCGTTTACTCGCACTCATGTCGCTTGAAACTTGTATGACTCATGCGACACAAAAGGAGTTATCAAATCACTAAAGCTGAGCCGTACTAGGAAAATGCCTGGTATGCATTCGTGTTTTGCTTTACTTAGAAATAATTGTTAGGTCGTGCTTTTGCTTATCAGCAGAGTAAAGTGTTTGAGAAAATGTGTGTTGATATGTTATCGGAGTATCATAATTATGTGGCAGAAATGGCCGTGCAGCCCACACGTGGCGTTTTACACATGCTGGATGAATCATAAACCCTGTATACTGCAGCACAAGATGAAAAACAAACCTCGCTGTGAGCAACATCAAAACACAGTGGCGGGTCGTCTCGTAAGTACACACAACTGCTCCTTAAGGAATGTTACAGTGGGTACAGTAACCTCCCCTTTTAACTTGGAGTGCTCTTGCTCTGATCTGTTGCCTAAATAGACACTCGACTTTGCGTGTGTGTGTCAAGCTGACCTGAGGGAGTGAAGGAGAAAGAGGCAAAGAACAATCTGTGTTCATATCTCTCCTTCATCTTCAAATCAAGGACACTGCATGCCACTGCTGATGCTGCCGTCGCCATGGAGACTAGCTCTAGTTGCCTTGGGCACCATAGGGATTGCAGGTGATGAAAGCGCTGCTTGAGTCACATGAGGATAAATTGACCTTTGACCCTTTGCCGTTTTGGTTCAGCAATACCGAGTCACCTAGGTTTAAACGCTCGCGTCACACAGCACATTACAGGCGCTCTGGTACATGTTTTTGTTCATTCACACTTCCAAGTGAAAGGGTTTTTAGGGCAATATATGTTAATGTTTGACATTTTAACTACAGCTTTTTTTTATTATTTTATGTTCCAAGCAGTGAAAAGAAATCTATATGCACAAACAGCAAAGAAATATATTTTTATAAGAAAGTACTTTTTGCTGCTACAAAGACAAAAACATAATATTAATAAGGGAGTATTTGAAAATGTTTTTGCTTGTCATGAAAATGTTACAATGCATATTTGCATATACATAAACTGCAGTTTATGTATATTTATATATGGATATGTTTTCATGAGATTTACCCAGTTTTCCTTTTAAAAATAGTTCAATACCATTGCAAACAGTAAGAATCTCCCCAACTGACATAGAAAATATTTTTGCAGTCTAACTTCAAAAAATATTCGGTATAATGTGCTGTTTTCATCCTTATCGTAGTGCGGTTTATTTATTTATTTGTGTGTAAATACTCTTTGAAATGAATCTGTCGGCAGGGGGAAAGGAGAACAGTTCTGGAGGGTTCTGCTGTGTGAGGACATTCGGGGAAGGAGGAGTTATTCCTACATGGTCCTCAGTGATAAGACTCTGTGTCTAATATGCACCGCTGTGTCCAAATCATAAAGGGACTTAGTTGGGGCTTTACAGCACAAACCTCTATCCCAGCAGCCGGCTCGCCGGACGGCCATAAATAAACGGCCCTGGCTGTATTGGTGGAGTCTGAAATGGGAATTTAGGGTATAGATGTGATGTGTGTATGGATGTGTATGCACTGTGGCGGGTGGCGTAAATTTGTGATTTACTCACTCTGTACAGTTGGAAATAGTGTGTATTCTGTATTGACTACAGGACCAGTAATTTATACTGTGTAGAAATTTATACTGTGTAGAAATTTATACTGTGTAGGTTTATATACTCATATGAGGGTTTTTTCGAGCATTTTTTATGTTTAAAGCATGATTTTTCATAGTCAGGTAAAGTACTATAAAGTAAGTTTTTGAATCGTCACATTGTCAACCGTCCATATTTTAGAAATTTACACATAAAAATCAAAAAGTTATTATTAGATTCATCTCTTTTCCATTTGTTGGGTATTTTTGCTTCTGGTTTGTGCATCGTAGTTCACGGAAAGTATGTTGTCTCTCAAAAATCTGTGCTCTTTTATGTCACGTCCATAACATGTATATTTCCATTTTTTAAAATGGATAACTTATGCATGGACTGATATATTTGTGATGTCTGGACTCTATTAACAGGGCTTTAGTAAAATAATGATTCAATATATTTGTCAATATGCATTCTGTAATTTATATTTAGAGTTTTGACTAAAAACATCACATCCATAAAGTTGGAATTGCCCATATTTATCTATTTGTAATTCTGCACATAGAGTTTTGTGTGCTATTCGTGACCATTTCTGAATTAAAAGCAGTGCAAATTTATCTTTGGATGTACCAAGAATTGAAGTCGCAGCCATATTTCAATGTTTAGCAACCACACTTCTCAGCCTAGCCTTTCTTTTAAAGAAATGTGAATAATTCATTTTCTGTTAGTTTGAGTGTTAGGCGGTGAGAGTCAGAGTAAGAAGATGGTATGGTGTTATCTTGTCGGCAAGATTACAAACAGACTTGCAAGAATGAGAAATGCGGGTGAGGTTGAGTGTTATCCACTTGTAAGAGGAATATCCCAGAATACTCCAAGTCCCACTTGACGTAATGAAAATGTACAATCGTTCCTTTGCAAACTGTGTAGACGACATCTAACAAGCACGGCAGAGAATCCCGATTGTGCTGCGAAACCAACTCTGACGTTTTTATCACAATCAGTACAATCATGTAAATGCTCAATTTTACCGTCAGTCCTCCAAAGCATTATAAGGAATAAAGCTGCGAGGCAGAATGAACATATTTGCATTTAGCTGAATAATTTTAAGCTTAATTCTTCAAGTACGGCCCTCCGTTTCAATAAAGGGAGCGTAGTTTATATAAAGGGCAGTACAACCTGGGGGCATTTTGTCCTTTTCTAGGGGTACCGATTAAGTTGATCTCCCATTAAACAGCAAATTCAGCCATTATGTTACAACTCATCAGCTTAATAGTTATTGGTGAAAATGTGCCAACTTTGTCTCACGTTTTTTGCCAAGGCCATTTGTTTGCGGCCTATTTTTCACCTCCACCAGTAGCATTCAGCTGAGATGGGTTGGGCAGCACAGGCGGCTTTTATTGCGCTGGCCCCCATTACTCCGATTTCACAGTCGCTTATGAATCACACTCGCTTGGGAAGAGGAAACGGGGTCATGTCTTCTGTAATTACCCCCATTACGGGCGTCCGTAGGCTCCAGATACCTCCTTAGATTTGTGGTGTGTGAGTAAATGGATGAAAGAATATTGCAAAGAGACTCATTTTACATCCATGAGTGTTTCACATGAGTATGAAGCTTTTTAGATGTGCATTATGATGGTTGTAGTTTAGGTTATTTTTGTTGAGGATAGTAGTGCTTTTAATTTTTTACTATTGATCTAATGGTCTATAACAATGGACAATGACATTTTTGGACTTAGGGGAGGGATAGTTCACCCCAAAATCTAAATTCTTTCATCATTTACTCTCCCTCATGTCATTCCAAAGCTATTTGACTTTCTTTGTTCTCCAGAACACAAAAGATGATATATTGAAGAATGTTGGCAACAACATTGACTTCCATTATATGGGCATCTTTTGTGTTTCACAACAGAAAGAGTTATATAAGTTTTAAACAACATAAAGGTAAATAAATGATGACAGAATTTTTATTTTTGGGTGGAATACCCCTTTAAGGTGTACCAAGTTTGCAAAATGTCATAGACTATTTTGACTTGGGTCCTGTAAGCAACCATACAGAACACCCTAGCAACCACTTAGCGATGTGCTAAAACATTCAAGATTTCTTAGCAACCACATAACATCACTCGCATAATGTTATTCAAAGACTAGCAGCATTTATTTTCTTCAGAAAATATACAAATATAGTTAAAACCAAAGCTAAAGCTGACACCAAAGACCAGTCTTAATCCAAACAGACTCCAAAAATATTGTTGTCATTAGTTTTTATCTTTGCTTTACAACCAGTGACTAACCAAGCAGAACCAGCTAAATTGCTTCATGTCTCATCAAAAGCCCCTTCATTGTAATAAAGAAAACACCTCCTTGCCAAATCTTTGTTTCACTTTGGTCCTATACATTTGTTTACCTCAATCAGCTAAACGGTACAAACTCAATTTTTGTAGACAAGGGAAATCTGTTTCACTTTCAAGCAGCTCTTCAGGTCTTCAGACAGGTATTTAGACACTTAAATTATTATTGAACGCTTCTCCTCGCTTAAATAAGTCAATGGCTACTCAAAAAGCGATTTGCTCTACACAATGGCAAGCGCAAGGACTTTATGAGTAATTCTCCTCACAACGGAGGCTCTATTGTGCATGCGTCTCTATTCGTCTCTGGCATAAATTGCGTTGTCTGAAAAATGTGATTTTACTCAATAGGCGTTTAAGAGCGACACTATTAGAAGCAATTAGGAGCACTAAACATTCGGTGCGCTTCTCAACATTGATGTAAAATAGTTTCCTTCGCACCATTGTGTCTTCTGTCTTTGGGAGAAAAAGAAAAGATGAAATTGAAAAGTTCAGCCCACTTTTCAAGAGCACAATAGTTCATTCTGCATTTGTTTGAGTCAGATCGGGTTTGTGTTTACTACACGAATGCAACAGTTGATTCTAAATTGTCGTCTAATTTGTGTTTCTAAGCAGCACGAAGGTGACACCGAACATGGCTTGATGACAAGAGTACAGAGACAATCAATAGACAAAAGACATAATGATCTCATTCTGCATCTCGTTCTGTCTCCCTGAAATAAACAGTTCTATCTTTTTAAACCAAATCCCATGATTTCTCATCATGGCTGGGTTCCTCCATCAGGCCATTACATTAGCAGATTCAAATTACACACAAAGCCCTTTGAGTAGCAAGTCAAGCCCTCAGTCTCTCAGGAATCACATCCCACAGTATGTAGTCCTTGCCTCCAACCAAGTAATCTCTCCCGAGGACACTACAGTGACACAGTCTGGTAATTGCTTTTTGCTTAGGCGAGTCTGCAGTTCTTGTAAAACAGAACTTTGTGTTCTGCGATGGAGGTCCGTGAATCGAAAGACCACACAGCTTCCTCCAGACCCAACTCCTGAGACATCTGTGGGCATCCAAAAGATGACGGATCAATACCTACACTGAACGTGAGATCGATATTTTATTTTCATAAGTTCTCTTTAATAAACAGAATCATTCGTGGAGCAAATGTGATGTCACAAGGCCTTGTAGATTAATGGAATGGTAGAATAAATATTGGACAAACTTTCATAATAGTCAACATAAATAAAAAAATTAATGATAATGTTTTTTTTTCTAAAATGAACAAAGTATTTAAAAAATAAAATATCACAAATTTAATTAAATTTTATTAAATTTTAATGTGTATGCTCAATATGTGCAATGACAGTTATCAGGTTAACTTACTCTACTTATTTTCTTTGTGATCACATTGTTGAAATGTAGCTTCTTTACACTAAAGCTAATTGCACAGTGAATCAAAAAAACAATCGTCTCCAATCTCGTATCATGTTTTTCTGTATTTGTTGGTATGCGTTCATGATAAAAAACAGTATTTTGCCCACTCTGATGTGTGTTCTGCGGTTCAAAGGCGCACCGCGTGAAGCTGTGAGTCACAACAGCAGACGCACTCTTATTTGCGGCGGTTTGTTTGTTGACTAATTTAAGCTGCAATATTCACTGATGCTGTTTGAGAGCTTGTAGGATTTACTCAAGGCCTTCAACGTGACAGTGAGAGTAGGATGAGAGGAAAAAACAAAGGATTTTTATCCTGGCAGGGGAAGATGTACACAAATAGAGGCGCACATAGATGCTTGAGTGGACACTTTTAGTGTGATGTTGGTTGTGGGCCTTGTGAATATTGCTGGCTCTGATTCAAAGTCAGAAACTCTGTTTAATGAGAGCGACTTCAGCAGAATGGAGATTTTTATGTTGCTGTTTTATGTTGCTCTCTCTCTCTCTCTCTCTCTCTCTCTCTCTCTCTCTCTCTCTCTCTCTCTCTCTCTCTCTCTCTCTCTCTCTCTCTCTCTCTCTCATTATCACTTGCATATGGGGCGAGTTCAGCATCGTTCCATACTCATATGCTTTCATTTTTTTCCAGTGGAACACCAAAAGAGCTGTTTCTGTACTACAGCAGTTCAGTTGCCTGTCAAGTAGTCATAAACTTTTGTGCTATATTCCAAGTCTTTCTCACACAAAGTTATAGCTTTTGAACACTTGCAGTGTAGTGTGTGTGAATTACTGTAGTGCTATAATTCCATGGGCCTGCCTTGATGTGAAGTCTTTTACTGTTTTGTGTGTCATCCAGTCCCATGTGAATCTTGTTTGTTGTTTGTCTTACAGTATGAAGATACTTTCTTTACTAACATGTAGAGGAAAACTTACATGTCTCCATACTGGAACAATGCATGTTTTTAAGAACTATTTATATTGTGAGCTTTTAATTCAATGAATATGTTTAATACACCTGACAATAAGCCACTGGCCCACTTTTGCCTTTTGACTTCAAACTTCAAGATTATTTTTATTTTACGTATAAAGTAATTTTATGAAGTCAAATGATGTCAAAATGATTTCCTCAAATTATAAATCTAAGCTTACCATTAAGGAGACAGTTTTGAACACTGATTATTTATTTTTTATTATTATTTTTTATTTTTAATGATGTCGTTTTCAATCAAAAAAGTTACAGATCTTGACCTGATCTTGACCTGCAAGCAATAGTACTGAATTTCCTCCATGAAATACTGTTCACCATTTAATCTTGTCTTCTCAATAGACAGCATACACTTAATTTTTATTGTGCCAAAGTCCCCAGGTAGACTTAAATGGAGTATTTTAGTGTAACAATCTAAAGACCCAAAAGAAATGGGAAGAAAGGTAAAAGTGAACGTCAACGCTAATAGAATTATCCTCTCAGGAGACACTTGGCTCTAGAACTCTTTATATTCAATACCAATGCTGTTATCCCGTCCTCCTGCCTCTCACTTCACACAGTGTGTGAAAAATCTGCAAAGTTTTGTCTTAGATAATTAAGTTTGAGGACAATCTTACCCTGCTGGCCAGTTTGATATAGTTAAATGTGAAGTGCACTTTAAGCTCACTTTAGCTTCAGTTGAAAGCGCAGCACATCACCAGCCAGCTGTGAGCTCACATGCCCAACCATATGCTGTTACATCGCACAAAAACTGTGAAGCTGATGTAGTCTAATTTCTCTGAAAGGCCTGCAGGAAACTTCTGCTGTATGCATGCGCTTCTCTTCGTTAAACCTCTGCTCAGCATTCGGCCTTTTGCTTTGCAAGCGCTATTAAAAATGTGCAAAAACATTTTCTTGAATTTTTCATCTTACAGACAGCTCAAGCATTCATTTGTACATTTTTAGACGGTCTAAAGTCTACTTGATCTTTCTCTGGTCGGCTAAGTGTACTAACATGATATGTGAGCATTTTTTATTATTATTTTAAATTCTATATTATAATATTATTTTAATTAATATATTATTTTGTATTAGTTATTATATATATATATATATATATATATATATATATATATATATATATATATATTATTTAAATGTTAATTAAATATTTATATATTATTTTATATATTTCAAATATTTTTAGTTTTTACCATTAAAAAAGAAGCTTAGGCTGTGTGTAATAAACATTTTAATATAAAAAAATTCAGAGAATTTTAGTAGAAGTAACCCAGTATAAATTACCATTCCCTTAACATTTTTTTAATTTTATAATGACATAAAAACTATTTCTTAGTTGTATCTGCTAGTTACAAAAATGTATTAAAAAGTAAAAAATGCATATCAATCATTTAGCTCTGTTTAAGGTTTGTATATTCTGTGTCAGACAAAAATAGTTTCAAACAGGTAGAACAAAGTAAAAAAAAAACACTTTAAGTATATATTTGAATTTCCTTGTCTGACTTTTGTTTTACTGACTTTTATATTTTTTTAGTGTTACTGCATGATTCAGTGACTCAGTACCATAATAATAATATTCACTATAAGACTTGTTTTGGGTATTTATATCTGTTGACAGATGATCTGGTTTCCTGACAGTTCCTGGGGAATATCTGATGGAGTGTGTTTACCTGTAAACCTGATTCTCAGACTCAAATCTACGGTGCTTAATGGGTGCCGCACTGAAAATAGTGTGTTCCTATAGTATTATGCAAGGTTCTATTCATCTGTTTACCATATCAAATGTGAAAATCATACCGGCAGATCCTACACTGTGCCTCAGAAACCTCCTTCGCTTTATGCAATTCAGTTTGACATCATTTGTGTGAGTGGGTGACAGGCTGTTGGGCTTTAAAATAGATTTAGATAGGTACACGAATGCTTTGGGAGACAAAATTTGGCAACTGTTATAAGAAAAGATGTTTAAATATTTAGTAGGCGCAATCTCATGAAATCATTCTGCTTCAAGGTTAAAGATAGAAGACATTTTTTTAAATAAAAAAGTCTCAAAATAGGACATTAATAATTATTATTATATTATATTTCTTGTCAAGAACGTGTGTGTTACTATTGGAATGAACGCTATTAATTCCTTGAATCTTCCCCTCAGGATGTCAGCTTAATCTTCACCACCACTGTCGAGACAACAACCTGTGTTACTAATTTATTAAGGTCAGCTTCAATTACCCAGGCCAGAAGCAGGAGGTATCTATCACAGGAGCCCGGCAATATGTTTCAAGGACAATTATTTTTTATGTGACTAAGTCTGATCTATCTGCATAAGAAACAGTTGCAGCGTATGACAGATCCGTCCTTCAGCACACCCGTGTCTGCTGTCACCTTTGACATATTCTCCACTAGGCTTATTACGCTGGTCATAAAATGCTCATCAGGGTGCTATGCAGAGCCTGCGTCTGACCTATGAGGGGCTGAATGGGGCTTCGGTGTCTCGCTTAATGTGTTTGTGCTGTCGTCAAGGATCCTTATTTATCAGGCAGAGGCTGATTGACAGAATTCATCATCGTACACGAGCCGAACACTGACAGCAGGAGCGTTTATGAATATTATGTAAGTAATGTGGAAGTGATGGAAGGTTTTGCATAAACACTTGAAAGCTCTTTCCGCTAATTTGTGGCAGGGCGTTTTAATCACCATCTTAATCTTGTGATTTAGTGTATCTGGAGGAATGGAGGAATAAACGTTAAGGTTGTAATTCCTCCAGTAATGACAGTTCTGTCATTATTCACCTCGTGTCATAAAGGTAACATTCAGATGTGTTGAGATGCCATCAGATTTTGCTTTTAGGGTCTATACGTGGGTTTATGTCCTAACCCACGTAAATATTGCGTTTTAATGAGTAATATTTGTTGTTTTTTGCTTAATTTAATTCAGTTTGTCACACAAAGTGATCAATAGACTGAGAGCACAAGTGTAATGGATTAATTTTTATACTTTAATATTAATATTAATTTGATGATCTTTGTTGGTCATTTCTAAGGCTCAGTTTTTATCATTTCATGTCATGTACAACATCAGTGTAGATACATGATGGAAATATTAATATTAAATTTAATATTAATAGTGAATTCATTCTTTAATTCGATTTATTCAAAGAACTACATAAAAATGTAATTTTAAACAAAATGTACGACCAAATTTTAGAAATGCATTTACTGATCAGTTAACCCATATTTACCATAATAACACACCATACTCTTCTGTAATGAAAAATAAAATGTGCCATTCTCTAGTACTCTAATATCTCTTCACTAATATCCTCCAGATATTGTCTGTTCTGAACAGACCTCCTTCTTCATCCAATAGCGAATAACTTTCGATATTTCTGTCAGAATTCAATTCTTGCTCTCCTGTGTCCTTGGGAGATTGGATGGGTTTGATAGCTGTCTCCACCAGGCTTTGATCATGGGTTCTCTCTCCCTGAGTGGATGTTTCACCAGGGTCCTGCTCCATGGGGGATCCTGAGCGAGAAAGCCCAAGGATACGGGTGTCTTAGGAGAAGTGAGCGTGTTGCACTAGTGTGCTACAGCCTTTTATTTCTGTAAGGGTGGTGGTGACAGTCATTTTAACCATTCTGCTCTAGTGTACTTGATGTACCTGACTGATAAAACAAAAGACAGACTGTTCACAGTTTTATGGACATTTTGTATCAGTGGTTTGAATCTACAGAGGTAACAAAAAGATATAGAGATTTATATAGCATGTCTTTGCTTTGACTTAAAACCGCTTAATTTTGTCAGGGGTGTATCTAGTGGTTTGAAAGATTATACAGTACACATCCTCTTATTTTATTGTCACACCACTGCATATTGGTCATGGCAATATACAGTCAGTGTGCCACTGTAAATATGAGTTTTGTTTATTTATAAAAATACAACATTTGTGGATGCTGTTGTAAATCCAGGGCCCAGTTATTCACACTTTTTATATATTTAGGATCAAGTCTAGTCTACTGTCATGCCAGGTTTACAAAACAACATTGAATTGGATCACTCTGATCCAGATGCACACTTTTCTAGATTAAAGAAATGATTACCAATGCCCAAAATTACACTAGACTCAACAATGTATGGCACTAGACATGCAAAGAACAACAGGTAGCGAATGACATAGCGTGATGTCACTTTAAGAGTTTCATTGAAGAGACTGAAAACACAGTAAAACAATACAAGCATCCCCTATTATTTTCAGTTTCTTTCAAAAAGTCAGACCAATAACAAATAAATACACATCATTCACTAGTACGTAGTAAATATTATAAAAATCATAAAAAAAGGTTTTAAATCATTAAAAGTCTAAATTTCACTGGTTCATCTCTGATGATTATAAATACAGTTATAAATGATGGTTAAATTAATTAAAATATTATTTTGTTTGGTATTGACAGCTGTGAGGATATAGATAAAAATATTAAAAATATTTTTTATATTTTTTATACTTTACTGTACTGAAATTGACAGCCTAATGTGCATTACTGTATATTACAGTAACAAATCAAGTGCAAAATATATTCATAATATGCAAGAAACATCTCATGGATGCAATAAATGTTTTTGTTGTACAGTTTTTTTTTACATTTTGATCCTGTTCCTGAAATCCAAGCTGAATCCACCCTTCTGTTGGGATCAGGATAATCCAGATTTTTTTTGGGATCAAAGGCATCACAATCCTACTAAAACGTTTTAAACAACATGTACTAAAGATTTCATCCAGATCAGAACCAAGATGGATTTCAGAATCCCTTTTATCGTTTCAAGATTCGATCCAATCCGATAACTCAAATCCGCTCAAATTACTTGAACAACCAAATGTTTTTTTTATGGCTTTAGGCTTTAAATCTATGACATTTTTTCTGTTCTTATGTGGTTTGTTCTGCTATACACTCTAAAAACAGATGTGTTAAAAATAACACAAGATGTGTCTAGTTAGGGACAACACACAGATGTCCCTTGTCCCTAACTAGACACATCTTTGTGTTAATTTAAAAACAACACATTTTGTGTTACTTTTAACTCAACTTGTGTTACTTTCAACTCAACATGTGTTGTCCCTTTTATGTATTTAACACAAAATGACACATTATGTGTTAAACAGCATAACACAAAACTTTTTTAGAGTGTAACAATGTCAGTTTATTGTTTTATGAGGAAACTGAGTATTTCATTTAAATATTGCACATTATACTGCGTTACCGACTATTTGCACAGTTGAATTGCTCTTTACGCTGAATTTAATGTAGCTATTAGCTTTGTTAATCTTCACAAACATCCTGCAGGTTGGCTAATTAGAATTGTCCCCAAGGATCCAATGTATTGACCTAATTAGCGAATGGAACTGGGGTGATTATTTTGTGTGTAAAATGTTGTTGGTGATAAACAAAGATTATGATGATAGCTCGAAAGATTTCCACAGTTTAAATGTTGGTAATTACCCTGTTCTAATCTACCTCAGAAGTGTAATGCAGGGATTTCAGTTAGGGTAACAGATGAGGATTATCAACCTTTTCTGTAGTTATATCGAACAGTGTTGTATGGCGGTTATTTTACTTTTTATGATTTAAAAAAATGATATGATATGGTTTATGATGATAAAAAAAATCCTTGAATCATTCATCATTTCCTTCCTGTATTCTTCATCTCTTTTGTAAAACGTAAGATGTGCAATCATGGTGATCTATTTCAATAAATGATTCCCTCAAGGTTCAAGGCATGAACTGGTCAAGGCGAAAGTAAATCTGACCCTCACAGGTGTTCACAGGAAGAGCTTTGTATGCATTAAATGCAGTGTAAATGCATGTTGAATGGAGGAGAGCAATTGAAAACGTATCATTTAACATGAATTAAATAATAGCAGATGTCATCTGCCGCACAGCGGTCGCAACTTTCGGCAGTGTCGTGATCTTGGAGTACTGTCTGACTTTAACCAACAGACTAGAATAAATGCAACTGATATCATTGCGTAATACCAATGCATTATTCACTGTGGATCATTGGAGAGAGGACTAGTCTGGGTCATCTTCTTGCTTGCAATAGTTTACTGTGGTTAAGTACTTCCTCTGGTAAATTATTTATGGATAAAAGAACTACAGATCCCTGCAGGGAGCATTAGTGATCTTCAGCAGTGGGAGTGTATTGTTTTCTGTTTAAATTATTATGACACATTGTAATCTGCATGGTCTAATGTGTTTCAGTGCTTGGCTTATTTATTTTATTTTATTTATTTTGAAATCTGAAATTTCATTGAAAGTTCAAGATTTTAAAATTAAAGTCATGTTCATTTTTCTGTTTTACCTTATATTATGCAGAATATAAAAATATAAAAAAAATGGAATATGCAAAAAGTAAACTTTTTCTTTATAAAAGTAAACTTTTATAAAGAATATAAAAAAAGTAAAGGCCAATGTATGTATATATTGTGATGTAATTAGTGGTAAACTCATATGGGTTGATTCATTTTCACTGGTTATTTTTGCTCCGTTCCATTGATGATAATTAAAGCCGTGTTTAAGCCCATAGTTTGAATGATTCTTGATCATTTCCTTCTTTTTCTTGGTATCCTTCACCTGTCCTGTAAAACATTTGATGTACAATAATGGCGATCTCTTTCAATAAATTATTCCCTTAGGATTTCCTTTAAAGACATGAATCGGTCAAGCAGAAAGAAACCAATCATATAAAATCAGATTCTCACAGGGTTTTATTGCTTTATGGCAATATCAATGCCTGGAGAGCAGCTTCATGAGCACTGAAGTTTATAATTCTGTGATTTTTATTTTTAGCTTCAGAATATGCTTCATATGACACTGTAACCATCTGAGACATGCCTGTTTCATTTACAAAAAAGAAATCTTAGATGGTGAAGGTTCAGTTTGGCAGTGTCAAGGGATCATCTTCTGTCGAGCCCTGATGACTCACACATGCAGAGAGAGAGTTGTTCAAATCCACAGTCCCTCCTGAGAACAAACATGTTTACATGTTCAAAAGAATTTCAAATCTTTTAAAAATGCTACAGAGAGAGTATCTTGTGTGTTCTGTGGATGTGAATGAGTGGGCCACCATGAAGAACTACACAAAGTCGTTATTCACAATTTAATATGCTTGATATGCTGAGGGACGCACAGAGCTTGGTTTAGTAAAAACATCATAAGTCTCTGTCTGCCTCTTATTTTACTCCTGCAGCTGTCGCATTAACCCTTAGATTATTTTTTACATGGTAAAATTGCTAGTGCGTACCAGATCAGACACTCCCCAGGTCTCTAGATTTCTAGTTAATCAACCCAGATGGTGATTTTGACCACGGTCATTTAAATGTTTGTGACTCTTCTCATGAGGAAAACAGTAGCATGCTCTAGAGATGGAGAGCAGGACCCTCTGGAGAGAGAGAGAGAGAGAGAGAGAGAGAGAGAGAGAGAGAGAGAGAGAGAGAGAGAGAGAGAGAGAGAGAGAGAGAGAGAGACTCATTACGCCGGCAGGAATATGAGTGGCACAGCTAGTATGCCACTGAGCCCCGAGTCCAAACCTTCCTCCACCAATTAGTGATCTGCCAGTGTGTGTAAGAAAATGTGTGTAAAAAATGTCCTCCTAAATTTAAGCACTTGTGTGTGCGTAACAAACTGGCTATGTGTGTTTCTATGCCAACATGAATTACATTCTGCTCTGTAACTGTGTTCCAGACAGATTGAGCTCCAAGATATTCAGGTGAACAAAGTTGTCTGGGCCACATTTTTAATAAAAAAACCTGATAGATGGATGAATATATGGAAATAGATAGAGATGGATAGAGATAGATATAGACATGGATAGATGGATAAATAGATGTATATATGGGTAGATGGATGGATAGCTAAAGATATGGATAGATGGATAGATATAGATATGGATAGATGGATAGATAGATATAGATATGGATAGATTAATAGATAGATGGATGGATAGATATAGATATGGATAAATACATATGCATAGATATAGATATAGATATAGATATAGATATAGATATAGATATAGATATAGATATAGATATAGATATAGATATAGATATAGATGGATGTATAGATATAAATAGATTGATGGATAGATATAGATATGAATAGATTGATGGATAGATATAGATATGGAAAGATGGATAGACAGTTAGATATAAATAGATATATACACAGATATGGATAGATGAATTATTAATACATTTAATTCATAAAATGACTATATTTGCAGATCTATATAGATAGATATGTATAGATAGATGTACATAAAATCTTTCAATGCAAAAATGGCCTATAAAGTCAGTTTCATTTTCTTCGAGCAAAATATATCGTATGTATTTCTTTTGTATTATGAATTTCTTTTTGGTTGAAATTAGATCAGATCTATTCTTGAAATAGTTTTTGAGAGATTTATTCATACACGTGTTTTGGGTGGTCCACTGACAGAAACCCTTATAAAAACACTGTATTAAAAGACGGCCTTTCCCTCCTGTCCTTTCCATCCCTTTGGCTGCTGTCAAAACTCTTTTATGAGTCTCTGATCATCAGGCTTCTGTTCTCCGACCAGAGAGCAGCAGTCTTAAATTATTCACCACAAACTCGGGCACTGCCTTTTAATGGGCAAATATTGAGGCGGCAGATAGGTAGAGAGGATTCTGGGAGTCTCGGAGGAGTGCAGAGTGAGAGAGCTATATTAGCTAAAAGAAATGCTGTCTCATGGCTTTTCTGCTTGTGCTGTCTCTCCTCTGGTGAACTGTAGGAAGGCACACATGAGTTACACTTTATTTGGGATGTAACTCATCCTGTCAACACGGGCGTGGGCTGACGCGACTCATGAGGGCGGTAAACCCTCTGCGCTGGGATCCACGGCGGAGTTACAATTAGTTGCCGCAATGTCTGTATATTACTGCAGCTTAGTACGTCATTACAGTGCTTGCGAAGCAGCGGCGTATTAATATGCCCCAAGCATTCAGGTTGGAGGATTTTCTAAACCCTTTATCATCGCTGTTAAATGTTATCAATTATATAAAGATTGCATTCCGAATTTATTTTGTAGATGGAGTATTTGTAAACTGTATTTTTTAAGATTAAAGTTTGTACCATTGAATTGCATTTATTGTCTAACAGACAGTGATGTCATACTTCCTTGCATATGTTTAGCCATTTCTCGCTGCCGTTACACTTCATAAAAAGGTAAAATTTTAACGCAGCCTGCAAAACAAAAACATATGCTCTGCGTCGTGATAACGTTAAAGCAGCTTTAATACAACATTTCATGTACACACATTAGAGTTCTTTTTGCAGCCTTGTAAGCATCACTATTTCCTTCATGAAATGCAAATCTAGTTGTGTTTATAGTATCAGCCTTTGTATTCTGTGTGTCAGTGCACTGAAATAAACACAGAATTGCTTATGCACAACATGAAACGAGTACAAAGACCGTGGAAATTTGTGTTTAATCCCTCTTGAGTTGCAAATATTATGTCAAAAAATATTAATCTTGAGGTCCAGTTGCTGTCTGGTAGTGAGAACTGTAGGCAGCCGGTCTTTGATGAGCCGGTCGGTGGTTTGGTTTCTCTGAAACATCAGAAGAAAACCCTGTGCATATCCATTCTGCAGACCTACGTTTTTCAGCTCTGAAGTCATCAGAAACTCTCACATTTAAAGCCAGTCGGCAAATCCACAAAGCAAGCTGTTCAGAACCCCAAAATCCTTTAAATGCATTTTACATTTTTTTTCCAAAACACCAGCAAAATGTTCTACTACAGGAATATACTGTATTTAGGTCCCCAGCATGTTTTGTAAGATAACAGGCAAATAGAATTAAAACTGAGCATCTGTAATTCATATTTCACCTGGAGGTAGAGTTGTCGTAACAGGTTTGCCCTGCTATTCGTCATTACTTTGGATTTAATGTGATTTGCGAAATGAGGCCATATACAGGTAAAATGATTCAATTTGATCGTTGCACCTGTCGTTTGTGTGATTATAGTGATGGACATTCACAGAGCGTCCATTATTGAAATGACCACTCGATAGATACGTAAAATGACTTACTGTGCATATATATTTATGTGCATATTCATTCACTCTCTCAGCAAAATCACAAAAGAACAAAGTCACATGCTCATTGTATTTTCTGAATGGACTATTTCTGTTGTTGTGCTTATAGAAACAAAAAACTTATGAGTCCTCTCTCACCAACTGCTTAACACTGAAATATCCAGCCTCCTGTTCGTTGGCTTCCTGTCAGCTTAATTTTATGTGCATAGACCTTTTCTGGTGATACTGTCAGGGTTTGCTTTCATTGTGTCAAGCACATGCCACAGGCCAAGCAATGCAGGAGAAAGCCTGCAGTTACTCTGACAAGCCTAAACTCCCTTTGGGCATGAGTTTGAGATAACCTTGAAAGCAAACTGTCAAAAGACATTCTGGCGTTTGACCTATTAAAAAACATCCGGCTGAATAATTCTCACAAACAGGAAACACAGACGACCTATTATGAATCTAAAACAGTGTGCTCAGATGGAGATAACTGTAGTCATACTCATAGAAAGCAACAACATGGGGACATGAGGCTTACATACATGTACGTGCACATTAGTGTACGAGTCATTATCCATGTGAGTAATGTGAGATTTCTGCAGTTTTCTTCCATATACTGGCACCTGCTTATACCACACACTATATGTTATATAGTGTGTGGTATAAAAAGTACTATATTCTTTTACTGTTTTAATAATAAAAGATGGAAATAGGCAACATGTATATAAAATGACATAAATCCAAATGCTGATTGCAATCAATAGTACAGATGCCTCCCCTAGTTGTAAATGTGTGTCTTCAGAATGCTATTCTTCTATTTACATACATTAAAGTGCATTGTTTTAATGGGACGAAAAGCATGATGGGGTCTTGTAATCATTGAAATCAGATGGCATCTTGCAGCAAAAGGGCTTGTTAAGAGGCAACACACAAGCAGATTAAATTAGGAAGCTCATCTCCTTTATATACCGAGCAAGATGGCTGGACTCTGGAGGGAGGCTGTGAAAAATTGAGAGAGAGAGAGAGAGAGAGAGAGAGAGAGAGAGAGAGAGAGAGAGAGAGAGAGAGAGAGAGAGAGAGAGAATGAAACAGAATGAGCGCAGTGTGGGATGGAGAATTAGAGATATTGAGGAGAGAGGCAAAAACTTAAGGGAAGGATGGTGAGAATGAAAGAACTGAGGGAAATATTGATATACTGATGTATTGATATATTGATATTCGTATTGGGATGGATAGGTTTATTAATTAATAGATATAGAGATATAGATATATAGAAGTAGATGTAGATGTATATTAGTAGATGTATAGTAGATGTATATTAGTGCATATTTTATATTACTGTATTTTTTTATTTACATATTATATTATGTATATTGTATATCTATATATTTTTCTATCCATATGTATTGATAATATTGGGAGATGGTATAGATACACATATACTGTGATTATGAATATAGATATGAATATAGATATAGTTGGATAGAAACATTGTGTGAAACTTTGATATTTGGTTATAATGAAGTAGATGTATATTAGTGCATATTTCATGCTAATCTTATATTCATCTTTACTAATAAACTCTTTATAAAATAAAAGTCAGAAAGTTTTAGTTCAATATACAGGCACTTCAGCTCATTAGATTTGGGGGCTGAGTCCCCTAAAGACCCAAAGTGTAGAATGAGCAGAGCGAGAGGATGTTTGGATGAAGAAAACAGATAGTGTGGGATCAAAGTTGTGGCTAAAGGCTTTTCTCTGCCAGATGGCTCCTGCACCGTTGACCAGATCAGCTGCTATAAATGGAACAGGTACCCAACAGGTCTGAGCAAACACTGGCAGCGTAACCGCGCATAGCTCAACACGCTTTAATGACACACACATATTTATTTACATCCTATTTTGAAGGTCAATTTAATGTTAATGAAGGTCCATAATAACATTTTAAAATGCTGTTTTGAAGAGGTTTTAAATCGATCACATTAACTAATGCTAACGTGGGTTGAAAAGGCTCTTGTATTGTTTGAAGTATTTGATGTAATATTTACTCACAGCATTTAACACCTTGCACCCCCTCACCCTCCCTACTGGCACATTACGCTCGATCACTGGTAGGTGTGCCAATGTAAACAATCGTCTAGCGGTACGAGTGAGTGTGAAGTGAAGTGTTCATGCTGCTCTGGGAACTGTCTATCACTTGCCTCTGCAAATGAAAAAAGAAGTGACAAAAGTTAAACATGATTTGAAACCGATCTGTGATAGCAACATGTTGTATGTACATTATCCACATGTAAATTATTAGACACAAACTATCGATTTGAATGTTTTATTTACTTATTTGTAATGAATACAAATCTTCCACAAAGAAAAAACTTTATTTTTAATTTTTATTAACTTCATTAAAAAAATCTGATTTAGACAAGACGAACGTGCAATTTGGTTTAATCATTTGTAGTTTCAGAATTCAATCTCATAATTGTGACCCTGTCTGTGAAAGCCAGCCTAAAGTCTTAAAATTATGAAATAACGAGCATCAAAGTTTGATTTTACCTATTAATTTCACTATGATTTTAATATTTGTCTTGGGATTACTCGGTCAATATTAAATGTATCAAGGTTATATTCTCAAAACATTTTCTTTACAATATGTAGCATGGTTTTATGTAGAAAACAGTAAAACACAAAACATTACTTTGGCTGGGTTTTCATAGACAGGGTCACAAATGTTACTAATTGGATATATTTCTATCTAATTTATTCATAAGTTAATTATTAATTATAAAGGGAAAGTTGACTTGCAGTCTGTGACTATTTTTAAATCCTGGCTACAGCTTCTTTGCAAGCGCGGAGTGCGTTAAGCTTTGTTTCCACAGTATGTGTGCTAATGTCTGTGTAGCTGTTCTCTATCAGAGCCTCGATCTGCTCTCCAGCCGCTGGCACGCAGCTTCACCGTCCGCCCCGGGCTCGAGAACACCGGTTCACGATGAGATTACTCCGAGCTCGGGGCACGCGCTGTCCAATTAAGAGCGAGATTACTGAGAGCCCGGCTCCTGAGAAACAAACCTCCTCTGAGGGTAGACCTTACCACAATAAGAACCTGAGCTTTATCTGCCGGCCGAGAAAGAAGCAATTACAGGCTTACTTACAGAGACTTCTGCCTAATGAGGACGCGGTGTCGAGGTCCACAGCAGAAAGCGCAGGTCCAGCTGTATTACTGCTGAGTCAGAACTCATGAGGTTGAGGAGCGGTCATTCTGCTCGGTGCCTTCAAAGCAAACACCATTCCTGTGAATGTATGTGTCTTTCTGTGTGGACATGTGGAAGACAAGAACTTATTTGGTACAATAATTCAAATCCCAGCACGGGGAATTGGTTGGGGAAAGAAAGGCTATTTTTATTGTAAAACAAAAGTGCTGTTTATATATTCTGGAAAGACCAAAAAACAGATAACAATGACAACACAAAAGACAATTCTTCTGAAATTCTGTTGGGAAATTAATGGGACGCTTTGTTTACTCATGGTAATTTCAGAAATAGTACAAAGTAAAAAACAAGTTTAGTAACCGTACGCACGATCGTCCACGAAACTAAACCACGTGATACTTTCCTATCTAAAATCAAAAACAGTACAACGTTTGACAAAATATTGCACAAGATTTGGACCAAAGAGTAACTTTTGAGTTACAGTATTTTTTCAAGATACTGTACTTCAAAATCTTATCTCGAAAGATCGGAAAACACGATATGCGGCCTTTATATAAAACTGTTTGGAGTTAGACAGGCTTACAGTACAACTGCTGTGTGCATAGCAGATAACAGATCATATTTGTGACTAAAGGCCTGTTCACACCAAGAACTTTAAAGATCCACACCAATGAAAGATAAAGTTATGTGGGCTGCAGTTTCACATTTTAAATGCACAAGACATTTATATCTGAATGGATTTTGATTGACTGTCAATGTTTTATCATTCATCAGTGATCCCAACTATATCTTCGAAAAGTATATAAAAGTATATAAGATCACTCTGTGTAGTGCCATTGACCATACGACAACCAAACACAGAAGAATATCTGCAGTGTCTCATAAACTCAGAGGGTTTATTTTGAGAGAACACCCTATGACTTGAATTCTTTCAACCTTGTAATTGGTTGATGCTGAATAATTAGCAGTGCTAATTAATTATCAACAGTAGAATGAGGATAAAGTCCACTGGGAAGTCAAGGTCGCTCCTGCTTCTGTCTATCCAGCAATACAGCTAAAGATGCTTATATAAGAACAACATTAATCAATTGATCCAATCTCTGTGTACTTTCATTAGCCCATGAAAGAAGGATTCAGTAGGATATTTAAGTTCAAGTAGTTCAAGTAGTTTCTGTTATGATATTCTGTTATGAAGTATTTGTGATACTTCTAGGATTACAACAACATTTCCAGTGTTGGGTTGAGAAGTTTGCTGGATTATGATATACTCGTTATGTTGTTTTGGGAGTTTTCCAGTGCTGTACTGGGATAATGTTGGCTTGCAAGAACATTTACAGTTTTGGACAGGGAGAGCATTTTAGGGTTGTGTTGACAGAGAGTTACACTGAAAGAAAAGTTGGTAACGCTTCACAATAAGGATGCATTTCTTACCATCACTAAATGCATTAGCTGACATGAACTAAGAAGATTCTCAGCATTTATTCATCTTTGTTAATGTTAGTTAATGGCAATTAAGTTGTTCATGCAAGTTCAGTGCATTAACTAATTCTAACAGATACAACTTTTGATTTTAAATTGTATAAATAAATACTAAAATGAACATGAATTAAGTAGAACTATTGTTTATTGTTAGTTCATGTTAGCTAATGCATGAACTACTATTAACAAATACATCCTTATTGTTACATTTTACCAAAAATTTTACCAGTTTTAAAGGATCATTAATTTAGGCTTATTTTAACATTAGGTACACCTTTAAGGTGCTGGGAGCTTTTCCGTCTCTTATTATATGTTGTTTAACAGCTCAATTATGTGGTAAATTAGACCAATTATACTAAATAATAAACAGTTTTGAGCATGTAATGCTTCTTCCAGAGCCGTTTGAATTCCCTAATGCGAATTTTGATTTAATAAAAAAACATAATTGAAAATGCTCTGTTCAAATGTATTACTCTAGATATATAAAAGCACAACACACTGCTCTGAAAGCATTTAAAAGAAATGAACATATCGATTTAAATGAAATGAATAACTGATTTCACAGTGGATAATGTGTTTCTTACGGAGGCAAAAGAGCAGCAGAGGTCTGTCGGAGGGTGTGGAGGTACCAGCCTGCAGTCTCCGAGTTCTTCCCTGCGGGATGCTGTGCGTGTCAGCTGTGGGTGGGGTGAGCTTTATGATGCTGGTGGGGGGTTTGTATCAGATCTGCAGGGAGAAACACAAACAGCCTGACACCGGCGGGGAACACACATACACACACATTTGTGTCGCACCGGGGGTCTGAAGTACACACAAACCAGCAGATGAGGAAGAGGAGAAGGTTAAAGATGAATGTGATGTCGTTTGCTTAGTATTGTCTGTTTTTTGTCTTCTAAACACCCTTTCTCTCGTTCTCCCGGCAGTTTTGGGGTGATGACTAACTATGAACTCATTTTTAATTTCTGTCAGCGTGCTAAAGATGTGTGAAAAAATAGATGCTGGAGATGAATGTTGTGGGAGGGTGAGCAGATGAGAAACGGGATTTGTCTTCGCATGATTTATTCTCAGTGATTATTATATTGTTTGTGATCTGACTGAAAGTGTGTAAGAGATCTAACTTTAAAGTGAAATCAAATATAATCAATACAATATTTTTAATTTTATAAAAAAGTTACACAATATCTGAGCACCTCCTCTCCTATTTTGTAAATCCCTTTATTCTTACTCTCGTGTATGTAAACATAATTTTATTGCATTCCTTTTTATTGTATTATACATAAAACTTTTTACTATATCTTTTAAATGTTAATGGCAGTACACCTTTTTATAAAAATAGGGTAGTTGTGTGGGTGTTGCTGTTGCATTGCTATATGGTTGTATGATCAACATCTAACCTCAAGTATCTATATGAGTTTGTCAGAAGGATTTTTTCATTTGTTTATCATCTGCCCTTGAAAAGCATAAGTCTGAATGAATCAGAAAGCATACAAGGAAATTTGTAGGTTTGGTGAATAGAAAATGTCATTATCTAAGACTAAAAACTATCAAGTCAATGAAAGGTCCTCATTAATATTGCTCTGCAGTATGTGTTTATGTGTTGAAAAAAGATGCTCTCATTAGCCTGCACATTAGCTCATTTCATAATCAACCCTTACGCCCCAGTCCTGACCCGAACGTCACATGACCAAAAGCGATCGAGGCAGAGACTGTGGTTACTGGAAAGCATTAAAGGATTCCTGCTGATTTGTTAACGTTCTGAGAGAATCGTTCAGTATCGCTGTGCTTTTTCTGGAAAGCCCAGCTGTTTTTAGTGAGAATAGAAGCGGTTTGTGTTTTCAGTCTTCTTCCGGCAGGATGTTTTCAGTGTTTGTGTTTGTGGGCTGCTGCGTGAAATAGATGGGGAGTGATATTGATAGTTTTGTTTAGAGATCCGTCGTTCTTTGTGTTCTTAATTCTTTTTAAAGCATTTGAATAATTAGTATTAAAAATTGTCAGTGCAACATAATCTAAGGGAAATTTGTAGATATTTTATGAGGTGGCTAGTTTGTTCAAATTTGTACATTTTAGTACCATTTGCCTTCCCCAGTGATGTTAGGGACGGGCCTTTATTATTGCTTTTTTCTAATAATCGTATGCTTAAGTGTGATTCACAGTGTACAAATTTATATGAATTAGCCACCTTGTAAAATATGTATGAATTCCTGTGATATCAGGTTGGTCTGAACAGAAGAATCTTGGTTTCAGGTTGAGTATATGGTCACATTTTACCCTTAAATTTGGTATATTGTAATTATAGTCTCCATAAAGATAAAAAATTAAGTTGTCCATTTCTGTTTTTTATTATTTTTTTTTTTCATGACACCTAAGTATCTTTTCTCGCATTTTGTAAATCCCTTTATACTTAATAGTGTATGTAAATGTAATTCAAGATTTATTGTTGCATTTTATTATTGTATTATAGATAATAAACCCCTTACAGTATTTAGTCAGTGCAACAAATACTCTCCAAACTGAATATTTTTTTTATTTTAGATATTTTTTAACATTTAATTTTTTATTTGAGGTATTTTAATAAATAACATTATTTTTTATTTTGTTGTGACATATGACCTCTAAATGTTCTGGACCGATTTGAAAAGATTCACCAGCTTATTCTTCACTATAGCCACAGCTATCATGTGTTTTATTGAATGTAGTGTCATGCAACTGAAGAAAGCGTTCACTATGTGTTACGCAGAATGTGTTGCATGCATATTCATCATCCGTTTGTTGTAATTTAAAAAGATTTCACAAGGAATTCTTGAACCTGCGATGCATTCCATCTTGTTCATTTGTACTTGAACCAGGGGGCGTTTAAAGTTTCTCAGCCGTGGCCTAAATAGAGAAACAAGAGGAAGTGAACTAACCCAAAGGATGCTGTTTAGTTTGATCCATGAGAATGCTCAGATAAATCACAATGAGCTGCTTTGCAGACACCCAGGGCTAGAAGCACAGATGCACATTTTAAGAGTGTGAGATTTACTGCCGGAGCCCAGTAAATATTCTCAAACCGCACGGTCTCAATGTCAGGGTCGACAGAAAGCAGAAACTTGGTGCCCGAGCTTGAATTTTATAACCGTGTGTGTCCTCACTTCTCTTGCAACAGGGCCACAGGTGTCGTCCTAATCATTATAAGCAGTAGCACACACACGGACACACACAGAATGTGTTATTTAGTCAGTGAGGAGTCATTTTATTGATTTAGAAATGAAATGGGGACCACCTGAATACCTGCCTTTCATTTAAACTAGAAGTGATGCACACACACACAGCTATTCTGTCACCTGCATGATGATGTGAAAGTTGGGTCACTGAGCACTGTGTGTCTTTTCTCTGTTTGACATTTAAACCGTAGGTGTTTTGGAAACTCTGATTGTCACTTTTTCTTATACATACATACTGCAATGAGCAGGAAAAGCAGAAAAACATGTCTAAAATATGAGCAACACTTTAAAAAATGCATGCATTTGACACTGTAAATACTACCGTACAACTCCACTACACTGTAAGATTTTAAAGAGGATGAGTTTAAAAGCTTCCAGGTTATATTTAGCTGCCTCTAAATGTTTGGCCTAGATAGAAATGAGGAGGAAAATATTTTTAAGTAAGGGATAATGTTCATATTGAGTATATGTATGAAAATGCATCTAAATTTTTTTTTAATTTTTTATATTTTTAATTTTGGGTATTTTTAACAATATAATTTACATTAACATTTTGTATATTTTTATGTTTATGGTTATTGTTATGAAAATTTGCCAAATATTTATTCTTATGCCTTTCCATCAATATATAGTTTGTCAGGATTACATTAAAATTAAACTATAAAATACTAAAGTGAACAGGGAAATTGTGTTCCTCCTGAGAAACAATGACAGTTAACAGGTTAATTAGACATATTTCTATCTAAATTATTCATAAGTGAATTATTTTCAAGGTCAGATTGACTCATAGTATGAGCCTCTGTTATGAGCGGTTATGGGGGAATAACATACCTTGGAATGTCACGACCGACCAATCAGAATCATGTTTTTCAGATCACAGTGTAATGATGAGAAATAAAAAAATAAAGACAAGCAAAACTAAAAGACAAATATTTTAAAAGTGCAGGACATCCATGATGGTGAATTTTTAACAGGATCTGAATGTCCGTCATTGATTGATTATTTAATGTAATGCAGTAGCATCAAATTTTGTATCTACTAAGATTGTGTCAGTGTTTATTTTTAGATATTTACAGAGATTATTTTTGTTTGTGGTTCTCTAGTGCAACTGCTTAGGAAGGCAAACCTGGACGGCAGTAAATATACACACACAGAAATACTCAGCAGTTTGGTAGACCTCTGTGATATTGTGAAGTCTCTGTCCTGTCATGAATGTCCTTTGGGGAAGCTGCTGGAGATGTACTATACTGTAGGTACAAAAAATAGAGAGGTGAGGATGGACTGTTTATATACTGTATGTGTATCGCTATGTACATTTTTGACCTTGTCTGTGAAACCAGACTAAAGTCTCAAAATGAGATAACAAGCATCAATTTTGATTTCACTTATAAATATCACTATGATTTCAATCTTTGACATATCATTACTTAGTCAATATTAAATATAACTACACTTATGTAGGATGATTTTATGTAGAAAGCAGTGAATCACAAAAGCATGAGCTGGATTTTCACGGAGAGGGTCACATTTTCACTTATCTAACAATACATGACCCTGTCTGTGAAAACCCAGCTAAAGTCATGTTTTTGTGATGTACTTCGTAGATAAAATCAATGTACACAATGTAATTCTGTGAAAAAGTAACCTTGAGATCTTTAATATTGACTGGGTAAGGCCATGTCAGCGATTGAAATTAATGTTTTAAAAGCCAACTTGTGGTATTTTTGTGCAAAATAATGTGCAAAAATAGTGTAATGTCAGTAAAAAGTGAAAATCTAATCTAATCTTCTAATCTGTCATTTACAGCAATAAACACACATTACCTATTTTTATTATTTTTATGGTTATGACTACTTTAATGCTCCTAACATCACAATTAGATTTTGAGATTTTATCCTGGATTTTACAGAAAGGTTAACATATAACCATGTTCCAAATCCTAGTAAGCTCCCTTGCTGTTTATAGTTAGTTCCCTTCTAAGGCAGTGTTTTAAATGGAAAAATAATTAATTGGAAATAACTTTTTTGTAAACTTATGAGACTCGAGTACAATGGTTCATTTTAATTTTATATGGAACATTTTTATTAATACTTTTATACTGTAACTCATCCCAATGCATTCTGGGATTGCCTATGGACCAAATTGTCAAGTCCTCACAGATATAATTTACAGACAGATCTCAGATCAGTAAAGACACACAGGACATTAGTCTACCCCTATGCTGATGGGTTCCACTTAACTCCTATCCATAATTATCACAGTGACTCCCTCCTCATTACATGTATTCTCCTAACATTTATTATTTTAATTGTCTGAGCACATCATCATTTATATAACATTAGATCATCAGGACGATTATCTGCCTGTGTCATTACATTGGTAACCCCATCTTACTGTATAAAGCAGTGCAAGTAACAGTATTTTAATTACTGTATAGGCACATTCATTACATGTAAATCTTCAGGGGCTTGTAAGTAATACATGCCACAGAAATGTAATATAGAAAACAAACCATTAGCTCTCTCATAGTTGTGCGTGTATCCTCAGTAGAACTGATTTTAATTTAGTTATCCAACCTAACAGATTGTCCCATTCAAGTTTAAACTCATAAGTCCAGGTTTGTGGAACATATTATGACACTTAATTTGTCCCAAATGACCCGTGTAATAGCTGTGATAATCTGTGCTTTAATTTAAACACACACACTATCTTTATCATCTTTTTCCTGGTAAGAAGGACAGAAATGAAGAATCAGACGCACTTTGACCGTATTGTCTATATCTTCCACTCCTTGAGCGATGGTGGCGGTATGTTTTTCAGAGACAGATAAGTGTGTGTGTAGGATTGTGTTTGCGTGTGTGTCACTGGGTGATGGATGCCACCCCAGTTCTGTCAAGCCTCCACCAGGCTGACAGCAGCAGACTGAAGCTGCCCTCCCAGCATGCACTGCTGCAGTGGGGGGTTGAATGGAACTGTATTTATATGTTTGTGCGCGTGTGTGGTGTCCCATCTGATCCTCAGAGCTTAAAACTCGCAGCACAAATCCATTGCCCACAGTCAGCTTTCTATGCTTCACGCTGCCAGTGTGCACGTTTGGGAAATCTAAACTTGGTGTCTGAGTGCTAGAAACTCTTATTGAAACAGTGCGTCGTCTCCAGCGACTGCCACTTTGAGTGCCACAGGGCCTTGTTTTCAATTTCACAAAATTGTCTGAAATGCAGTGTCAACGTTGGCCCACAGTAAAGTTTTTATGGGTTTGTTGCTGGTTAGCTTGTCTCGAGTATTGCAGCTTTAAGCAATAGCCTGACAGTCTTTTTAAGTGTTGCTTTACCCTTTTAAAGTCAGAGATTTACAGATGTAAGCCTGGCTTCCATTTGAAAGATTTAGCTAACTTTAAAGCTGCAAATTAGATTTTTAATGAACGATAATCAGTTATTAAATAAGTACTTTAAATAATCAATGTTCAAAATTGTCTCCTTACCTCGATTTATAGTGATTTATAATCGGAGCTGTCGGTCTGGAGTCGGTCTGGAAATGTCACGTCACTCATCTTTGTGCCAGATTCACAGATAAGTAGTGCCAAAGCACAACCCATATAAAGAAAATAACTTCATGTTCCAAACAGAGATGACAATAGAGAGGCAACCGTTACAGATTGCAGCTTTTTATTTTTCACACGGTGACCCCCTGCTGAAGTCCTTTGATTAAGAGTCAGAACCATATAAGAAGCATCTACTATATCACCATCCCTTTCCAAAAAAATGACGTGGTAAAAATTCCATTCCAACAGGGTTAACACAGAAGTCATGTGCTGTTGTTTTAGCCTATAGCACTCTGCATGTCAAACCTTTATACAGTTTTGTAGCATAACATTAAACAGGATAGAAGATGTCTGACATTTAGCACAGACTCGTGAGATAAATTGTTGCAGCTGAGGAAAGATTGTAAATCAACCTGTCGACAGCATTAAAGGGATTTGTGCTGGCCAAAACCTAGATCTTCTGCAGTAGATGTAAATATTCACTTTCAGTTTGTAATTTGCATTCCCATTCACATTAGAGCAATATCTTGTTTGGGTATACAAAAGACAAGGGGAAAAACACATTTTAAAGTCTACGTTTTCCAAAAAGTAATACACACATTTGTCACGCTAAACTTGTGTTTTATGGGTCTAAAGTTTGTGTGAAATGAAAAATGTTTAGAACAAGCAATGGTAATATCGTGGTATATTTTTTGTGAGACTATACTTTAGTGTTTTGATACATTATAAAGCATAGAGTTTTTTGTAGTTCCCTATAGTTAATGAATAGTATCAATGTTTGTTTGTTTTTTTTGGAGTAAAACCATAAATTTACTATGGTTTTTTATAGTTTATTCATTGTATTTGTAGTAAAAATAAGGTAATACAAATAGTAATCAATCTTTACAGTAATAAAATCATGGTTAATTTTCCTAAAGGTACTGAAACGTACAAAAAAAGTTCTTGGTGCATGTCTAAAAATTAACCATGGTTTAAAAGTGTAACCATTGATTACCATTTTTATTACCATAGTTTTACTACAAATATCATGGTTAACTATGAGTACTATAGCAAGGCCATGACAAATTTGTAAATACTATAATTTACTACAAATGGATAGATAGATTTTGCTTAGGGATGCAGCAATACAGTTAGCCCACGGTTCAATACATACCTCGGTTTTTTAACCACGGTGTTCGGTTCGGTTCTGATGGCTTGACACATAAGAGTGTTTTTTTGTTATTCTATGCTTAGGCAATAGGAGCAGTAAGAGGTTAAGAAGAAAAAATAACAACGATTTATTGCAATACTCCTTTATTTTACTTAAAAGCAAAGAAAAGTCCACTAGTTCCTCCTGTATTGTATAATATAAAATAATTTTTTATTTTAATTTCACCTTACATTCAGAGTCAGCATTCTCAGTGAAAGTACTTAAGGGTGTGAGTTCTAACAAGAGCCCTTGTTGTGAACCTGAAGCTCATTTGGCATAGATGGAAGTTAACCTGGAAGTGCAGTGACCACCTCAGAGCGAAGCGCCTTCAGCGGGGAACCAAAACCAAACCGAGTGTGAAGGAAAGCAGAATGAGGAGAGCATGACTGTCAGACAGGACATGGTTAGTTAGACAATGTCTGTACATACAGGATGGGAAAACAAACTTCAAGGTCAGAAGCTGTGGTGGACATGTGAAAGAGCAAGGCAATTTGTTGAAGGCAATTTGCACCTGCTTGGAAAGATAACTATAATATTTTTTCCTAGTCTATGTGTCTTCAGAATGACTAATATCTGAGATGACAAGAGGAGGAAGATTTTTTGGAGATGGGTAACATGCATGTTTTGACAGTATCATTGAATTTTTAGTGAAGTTTAGCTGGAGCAGAAACTCTTGAGATGCTAATAGCACATCACTTTATATATATATATGCTTTTTACTTCCATTGTTCATTTCCAAACGCAGCTTTTAAGACGGAAGATGTAGAAAGTTGAAGTTTTTATATTCGGTAATGGCTGTAGAACTTCAGCAAGCATAACAACTGGGCTGCGCTCTTTAAATTGTTGTCCACGCCAAAGTACGAGGAACCTCATACTGGGAGTCTTCACACGTTTTACACGAACGTTTTCACCATAATTTCTTAGCTTGACATCTCATGCTATAAACATTTAGCAAACAACCTGCCACCTATGAATCAGTTAGATGCGAAGAGATAAAATCCATCGGGAAAGTTTGGGCATGTCATATTCTTCTAATCAGAGAGAGAGAGAGAGAGAGAGAGAGAGAGAGATCTGCTGTTTTCCACTAAACATCGATTTGAAAGGAGCTGGCTGTTCTCCCAGACCATCTCTCCAATGGCATTAATGGTCTATCTCTCCTTTTTATTGTTTTCCAGGAACCTCCTCTGGGATGTTTTGCACCTTACATCAGCAGACATTCCTCAGTCCCGCTCGCCACCCCAAAACAATAATTCAACCAAATTAACATATCAAGAGATCAGGAGAGCCAGGAAATTTGGGTCACATTTCACGGGACCGAGCGCGTTTCACCTTTAGCATCCGACCATTTCTGGCCCTCAAAAGTGAGATTAAATTGCGAGTGCTTCGATTAACACGTGAAACGTTTTGGCTTACGCGGCTGATATGATTTTGAGGAAATGTTTCCACGGAAGCTAAAAATATCTGTTGTGTTGTTTCATGTCATTAGTAGTCGGTTCGCTGGCTACATTCCTCTGATTAGTTCATTTGGACAGCTAATGTACTATTTGCATCAGGCTTATTTTTCTCGGCTGGCAGGTGTTAGACGAGATAATGGCGTGTCTATCTGTAATTGTATATAAACAACACTGGAACTCGTCTGAGACTCTAAAGCAGTGACAACAGATGTATGTTGATTCCTTCTTATAGTTCCCTTTAGATACATCATCATATGTGGGAGTTTAGAAAGCTCAGCAGTTATTTAACCTCAGGCCCTTCCTTTTTTCTTTGACAGACGAGTTACCGCTAGTTCTTTGTGTGACCTTGCTTGGAATTGTGGGAAGGAAACTGCAGTAACACTCGAGTGTTTTGCTTTGATGCACAAACTTGGCAATGTAATTGAGAGAATATCACAGTGTGAACTTTCTCTCCTGTTTGTTTCTTTTCCGAATCGAGCTTTGTTGAAAGGTTCTCGCCGGCCGGGCAATTATCCACTGACCGGCTCAATACAAGAATGACCGTGTTTCTTTCAGACGCCCCTTTTGTCTTGAATTAGGCAGCTAATTATAAACCGAATAAGTGCATTAAATGATGTGGGTCACTAGAAAGGGCCAGTCCAAGTAATTACAAGAGGCAAAATACACGCCAATGAAGGGAGCAGGAAAAAACATTCCAGCTCTTTCTGGCTTTCAAGTGAAACATTTTGTGTCCTTCAATTTTGGGCAGACATTATATTGCCTGAGAGAAACATATGTTGGGATGAGAGGAGCTTTAATTTTTCACATGTCCTAGTTTCTGCTGGTCTCTGGGGAGGACAGACCCACTGAACACAGACAGAACTGGGGATTGGTGTCTGCCCAAAAGTGCTTACAGTAAAGAAACAATGACCTGACCAATGGAGCGATCCTAAATTTTTCACAGGCACAATGTCATATAGATAAGGCTCAATGAACCAAGTCTTTGTGGGAACACCAACAATCATGTTCAGCAAATAAATGTATTTAACTTGTGTGCCTGATGTGAACGTCATTGGTCACAGTGGCCACAGGGGGCGCCAATGAGCTGAATTATTAAATGGCACTGCACATCCTGATAGAATATCATGTACCTCACATACAAGGATTATGCTATTTTGGCATCTACTGTAAGTGGGAAGTGTTATACTTCCTTTAATAATTCTCTTATTCGTTGTAAAAAGAAAGTTTGAAATAAGTGTGTAGTTTGTGTGGATTTTGTGTTCCTTTCATTTAAACATGATTGTGAATACAAAAGTAGAAAGTCAAGCATATTTATGAGTTTGTTAAAGTTTGACATTTGACTTCACATTTTTAAAAAATGTTTAATGTATAGAAGATCTTAACCTCACAGTCTGACTTCTTGACTCAGTATAAAGAAGGTTAACCAAGATTATTAAAAGTTTATAAAAAAGTTTTAGTTGAGACACTAAAATTAACTGAAAAATAAATAAAAAATAATATTAAACTGTAATAAAATTAAACGAATTTAAAATAAATGTAAATTGTTTTATTAAAATCTATTATTTAAGAATAAATAAATAAATGTTATTTATAATTATTTATATTATTTATAATTATAAAATGATTTAGACAAAAATGGCTAAAAGTTCAACAAAAATAAACATGACAAGAAAAAATATAAAAATAATAAAATATAAAAAGATATAAAATATTAATACTACTATAACTACTATAAAACTAAAAATAAAACTATAATATGTTTTTGTCATTTTGCAGGACTATGAAACAGAATGAAATTTATTTGTAAGCGGTTCATGGCTTGAATTTATTATCATACATTTATTGAATCTATTGAATTATGAATTTATTGATTGTTTTGTTGTTGCAGGGTCTGAAATAACAAATGTTTTAAAAAAATTGTACGTTTGTGATTCTTGTGTATTTTGTTGGTGTATAAATTGTACTTTATTTGCCCAGGAAGACTTTTTTTGTCTAAATGAATGGTAATTAGGGTCTCATTTTATGAGAATCTACTAAACCTCAAGGAACAAACAGTGCTCATGTGTATCAGCGGCTGTGCTTTGATGTGCTGCCTCGGCTTTCTCTAGAAACACCATCAGAAGGGTGTAAATGATCTGAAGTGCTGTACTATGTTGCACTTGAATCCTGCTGATCTTTTTCTTAAGTAGTTATTAAACTCTATACCTCTCAGCCCCTGTATAACAGCTCGCTTGCACACCCCCCTTTTACCAGCTGGGTTAATTAAGTGAGTAATTCAGCTTGGAGATCCTCTGGGCTTTCAGAGCAGGTAGAGAAAATTGACTGGAGCCTTTTACTTCAAGAAACCTGGCGAGAGACACGCACATCAATAACAGCCCGGAGCTTCTTGGCGAGCAGCTTTAACATCTCGCAAACAAGAGCAGCTTTGCGGCCCTTAATGACCTCAAAAGTGTCAGCAGTTTAAGGTTTCCATGCGCTAACATGCAACTTTGTTTAATTTTTTTCAGCGTACGTTGAGGTGCGTCAGCAAGATGTTGATGAATGCTTTTGTAGAAGACCGGTCATGAGAGTTGCTACGGTATGTCTGAATTCATTGTCAATGCTTAATATCCATGTGACACATCAGTTAAGGTTGATGTAGCTGATAGTCGATCAGTAGTGCTTAATAAACCCAAAAGGGTGTTCAGGACCCCAACATGAGACCAAGGTGTTATGCATTAGGAGTTTCATGGTACAAACATATTCCAGAGAGCCATATATGAATCACTTGATGAATGTATGTATTTGCACCGCGGTGTTCTTTTTCCCAAGTCACGTATTCGCATTGTGATTTGTGACAGTCGCTTCTGTCAGATCCATTTTTGGCGACACTGTTTCTCAGCGCAGTAGAAGGTCAATGGAGACGTGCAGATGCTGAACCGGTCCCGCGGGAGAACGGCATCTTCTGGATCCTGCTGCCTGTTCTGCAGTCAAGCATGTCTAACAGGAACAGAGACCTGATGCTGCGACATAGCCCACTTTATTCAGAGAACACATGCATACGCAAGTGAACTGATCAGCTTTAAAGAGACAGGTGCTCTGAAATAATGCACACAAGAAACTGTTCTGGGTAGTGAGAGGTGAAAAGGACAATTCTAGTGTTATGGATGTGACATTTCCAGTCAAAACTTGAAATATGAATTCTCATAGAATGTATTTATGGCCAATATATTGAACCATCTGTTTATATTTTACTAAAACCCTGTTGATAGAGTCCAGACATCAGAAAAATATCAGTCTATACCCGAGACATATTCATGTGGATGTTTTTGAGAAGCAACATACTTTCTTGGATTTCTGTGAATTAAATTGCACAAACCACAAGTAATAATACCCAACAAATAAAGAAGAGATGACTCTTCAAAGAATATAAAATAGTAATTTTCATATGCTTATTAAAGAGGACTATGAACTGTTATGGATGTGACATTCTGAAAACAGCACTTTACCTATAGAAATTATTCTTTAGATGGATCTCCAATAATATAATCTCAGGAAAAGTCATGGTTTACCACAGTTTTTGTTTTTATCTGTAGTAAAACCATAGTAACCACAAATGTACTGTGGTCTCACTATTGTAACCATTGTTTAATCATGTTGTTTGTAGTTAAACTTTGGTAATACAAATAGTAATCAATCTGCCAAAAAAACATGGTTACTTTATTTTTCCTATAGTAAAATCATGGTTATTTTTCTAACTGTATTCCAACTCCACTATTAGTTTTCAGAAAGTCCCATCAATAGTGCTTTAGACTGAATTTCAGAGCTCTGAAATATTTAAACCCAGATGAGGATCGTAGAATATTTCATACGTGAGCAAGTTTCTGTATTCTGTGTGTTGGTTAGCAGTTTTCCTCCCGGGCTTTGAGGTGGTACACAGCAGGCTTTGATGCTCGAGATCCATCTCCCAAAAGGGATTTTCAATCTATCTTTCTGATGTTTAGCAGCTCCAATGGCTCCTGATAAAGGGAGAAAATCCATAAAGCATTATGCTCAGGTGATGAGAATTCCTTTTGCCCTCTTGACCGGCCAGTGATAAGGCATCTCTGCTTTGTCTGCGGTATTTCAGCTCTGCGGTGCCTTTTATTAATTAGGTCGGTATCTGTGCTGTACACATACAGCCGGCACAAGTGCCCCGAGAGCCCGCGCAGAAGGAAATGTGACCCTGTGTCAGAACATGAGCTACATCTAAATCAGAGAAAGATAAACAGAATTGAAACGGGTTCTGCCGGTGGATTTGACCCGTTAGATCTGAGAAGATTGTTCGTGTTCACATGTTTGCCGAACGTGTAATCATAAAGATCGGTCTGTGTAATGTTGTTTCTGTAGCTCGACTAGAAGAGCGTGGCGTGGGTCACGGGTTCAACACGACCTGACCGACGTTTAGCCGGGTTTGAATGCACTGTGCAATATTTTGTCTTATATGTAAGGGTAATGACAGATATAAAGATTAACGTTATTGTTCTTGCAGCACTTTTCTTTTTTAATGATTAAAGTATCCATTAATTATCTTCAAAAGTACAAGCAAACAATTTTATGTGCAGTCATGAGTCAGGTTAACAAATCATCTGTCAAAATCTCATCGACAAAACTCTGTGGGTATTTTAACACATTTCCATTTTTACAAGACACATTCATCTTGTGAATGACCAAAGCACTTAGCTTGCAGCTTGGAAAATGATTGTTTTCTATTCCATGCGGTAATGACGGCTTGTTTCGTTGAATTAGCGATCGGTCTACAATGGCAGTGATGTATGAAGGCCATCGGAGGATCAGGTTTCTTAAATAGATCAGGTTTATTTATCTTAGTATAAAGTCAATGACATCATCCTGTGGAGACTGTAAGATCTGGATGTGTGTTCAGATGTGTAGTTATGAAATTCAGGCCAATACTTCTTCCTTAAATAACATGTGATGTGTCTGAGAAAGTTTATTTAAATATATAAATGAACCATCATCCAGCTTTTTGAGGTCTCAACCTTTTTAATGAAGCTTTTTTATGCTGGACTCTTATTGGCTGCTTTTTATTTTTTTTCTGTCCATGTAATCAAAATAATTTTTAATCAAATTTTAGTGTTCTACTGAGAGAAATGAGTTTGTTGGCACAATTATATTTAATTTTAATAACTGTAATTTTAAACACTGAAATAAACACCTTCAGATTAAAAGATTTTTAAGATCATGTCAGTTGCCAAACTTTTAACTGTAAATACCACAGTATATAAACATGGTTTGTTTCTGATGCCACCACTTTGTGCAATGGTAAATGTGTGTCCATCACGGATCCCCAGTGTTGACAAACACTCCGAATGCACTTCGCCTCCAAACACAGAAGCTTCAAGCTGTGTTGAAAGTTATCAATTTAGGTAATCTACCATTTCTCTCGCACTTTCTGTCAGCGGACAATTACAATATTTATGAGTACAGGCTGAGATAGAGAGCGACGATTTATTCTACTACTTTATCTTCGTCCTCTCTTTAGGAGGTTTATTTTAATGAAAGTGCGGCAGGAAATCAGTCAAGCATTTGTCAGTGTAATTGTACAACACAATGACATGAATAAATATGAACTGACAACGCTGGTTTCAATACATCTGCAGAACAGCGGATTAGTCCTCGCTTTCCTATTTCTTGTTCTTCTTCTCGCTCGCGACAATAAACCATCATTTAATTGACGGGAAATAAAACATTCATTGGTTTGACCTTTTGCGAAGAATTATGGAAACGGTTCGAGCGGGTTGGTTAATAGCATGCGGGGAACAGCGTGTTATTGTAATGCCTCCCCATGAATGACCTAATTGAGTGTGACTGAGATGGTTATCAGATACGACTGTGTTAAAGCTTATCTTAATCGTGAACACATGTCCAGAAATTTGATGTCTAAGTCATGAACCAATATTGTTCCATTGGGGCTAATCTAAACTGCTCATCTTTGCCAATATGTGACTATTAGACAAGCTAATGCAAAAGCTTTCAGTAATTGGTAAAGACATATGTAGAAAGTAATGTAGATTAAGTATAATGATTCTGTGGTGATCCATTAAGGATAAAGTTTTATATTTAAGCTGCAATCTGTGATAGAGATAAGTAACCTACAACTTTCAAAAGCAAATGTTTGAAAACAGAAAAGACGATTCGAAATTGCAGCTATAATTTTCTTGTTTTTGAGATTCGCTTAGTAAGGTTACAAATAGGGATGTCCCGACCTGAACAGGACGTTACCTCCCGATCAGGACTCGGATATATATGTATATATACTCTCATTATTGTTTTATAGGAAAGAACGCCTGAGCCGGGATTCAAACTCACGTCGCCGAAGCGCAGTTGCGCTGTATATGTCTGGAGCGCTGTCCACTCAGCCACAGGCTCTGAAGTATTCTCATTATTTTGAACACATCTATAGTTATGTGGTGGCACAGAGTTAGACCTCTTGACTCACACAGAAACAGCAACGCGTGCGCAGTAAGAGTTAGAAGTGCAGTTCCTAAAAGCACATTACTGGCTTTGCAAACACTGTGGCACTTTTATTTTTTTATTTGTTTAAATGCCTGCCTGGTATTTTAAGTTGAGGTGCTATTTGTTTTTATATTAGACTTTTTTTATATTTACAGTTGCACTAAAGTCCAAAAGTGAAGAATTTATGTTATTTATTACGTGATTGTTCAAGCTACCTCACAGAAGTGCTCTGTTTGTTAACAGAGTTGTTGAATGTTAAAATAAGGTGAATTCAATAAAAAATAAGGAACATCCTGGATCTGTTTCTTCGCTCTTCTTTATTTGTTTTTTATGTATTATAGAAGTATCGGATCGGGACTCGGTATCGGCAGATACTCAAAATCAAATGACTCGGACTCGAGGGCAAAAAAAACCTGATCGGGACATCCCTAGTTACAAACTTTTGCCTTGAATACCTTTCTTTATTCAGGAAAGAAAAGCAGTGCAAGGCTTGTTTAGAGGCAATTTAGGCCATTCCTGCATCCCTGGAAACCGGTTAAATCATAACGTTTGTACCGAGATGTCGTGTGAAGCAGCTCGCCCATCAACAGCAGTCTTTGTTAGACCATAACAGTCGCTCGCTGCCTTTAATCGGGAAGTAAAATGATGCCAGTTGATCTAAAAGAGCCAACAGGGCAAGCGATCAATGGATGCAGCCGCATGTCTAAAACATCAAAGTGTTAGCTGGAGTGTATGTTCTCTCTGCACATTGTCAAAACAAATTGACTGTTGGTGGAAGGCAGCTTGTGTAGTGCTGATTAGCCTGCCGTTCACAGGCTCGATGTCGAGGAGAAATTCTGCATGGCTCTCAGTCAACATTTGCCATGGTGTTTGCTTTTCTTTAACCCGTCTTTGCTGGCTTGTCATGAGACTACACTTGAATTACCTGTCAGAACATTGTGCTTTAAGAGAGCTGCTGTTAAGATGTAGACATATGATGAATTAATTATAAGGGATGGTTATTTGTTAACTGGCCTTGTGCAGGAGGAGGAGGATAAAATAACATTGATAGTCTTTTGTTGTCTTTGGTTTTAAATAGCGCTTAATGGCATATTTTTACATTTGCAAACCTTAATATAACGTTTGACGTTTATAGATTCAGATAGCATTTAAAAATATGATTCTTGGGGTGTGTAAACTAAACCAAATCTGTATTTTGTTCAAGTTGTAGTCAGCAAGTTGTTTAAATGTTTTTGTTAATTGTTTGGAGAGCAAATGTTTATGTTTATATTCGTTTATTTCTTTGTTTATATTTGATGTTATTTACAGTAGTTATTAGTATTTTTTGTTGAATGTTTATTGGCCACTGTGGTCATTTTGTGGTGTTTATATGTGTTAATCTTTTTATTAATATTTGTGTTTGTTGTATTTTTGGCTGGATGTTTACTGGCTGTTGTGGTAATTTTGTGGTTTTATATTTTTATTTATATTCCTGTTTGTTGTCACGTCTGTTGTTCGCTAGTGTACTAGCGTGTGTGTAGTATTTTTACTAGATGATTCATCTCAGCGAGTTAATCCTAAAAAAATAAATACAAGTAAAAAGATCAAATGCTTTTTAATAAGGTCATATCAAATCTGGCAAGACAGAATGGTTTTGTCAGTCTTCTATAGTATCCTATGTGACCAAATGCATCATGGGTAATCAATAGGAAGGAGGTAACCTTTGGATAGCAGCTGGACAGACGACACTCCTGAAGTGAGAATAATACACTGTTTACTTACTGGCACCATCATTCTCCATCATTCATTTTTTATTTGCTTTTTTGTGTTATCCTATAGAAGAGGCGAGCAGCGTGACAGGAGGTGGAAATGAATATCGGTATGATCGGTGTCTTTATGCTGGAGTTTCTGATTGATTTTCTGTACGGATGTCCAAACTCCATTTTTATCTCGCTGGCACGACTCGCAATAGTCAGCTTTAATACAGGGGCTGACTGTCCATACTGATAACGTCTATGATAGTGCATTTGCATAAGAAAATAACCTGGTACCAAAGAGATTAGGATGGAATTGGAAAATACATACTTCTAGTCCATATGTATACCTGGATGCTGTTGTTTGAGGACTGCGTGCACACCGACAGAGGTGCGCTGTGTGATAGATTACTGATATTCTGAATCAAACTAAATCCTTTTGATCGTATAATAACGGGCACGAGAATTTATTTATTTATTTGTTTATTTCTTTTTATTCAATTTGTTCAGTCATTATGTCAATTTGTAGGCCAACCCAGGAGACTAATTTGCCATGAATTCCCTCTGGAATTTCTAATGGGGTTTTAGAATGACATTTTTCAATTTATGAGTGAAATGATGTCTGTATTGCTTAAAGAGACTTTCTTGTTTTGTTTTACAACATAAATTACACATAGTCATACTCCAAACATGAACCATTGCATGTTTCAAAATGTAGTTTGCTAACTTTTGCTAACAAGCAGCCATTTTGATGGCACATGGTGTGATGGGGAGCATGTGCTGAGAGGCTAAAAAACAAAGGGTCTTGCTCTCATTGGGGCCTGGGCCAGGGATTAAAGTTTTACCTGAGACATTGACTGGAGGATTGCCTGATTGTGATCAAGGTCTATTTTTCAAGGAATAAGGATGTTTTCTCTGTCTGGGATCGTTTGTGGATTACTTTTTCCTTTTCCTGTGGCATAGTATGGGGAATCCAGGAATCCCTGAGAAGATAACATGGGTGAAACTGATCTGATTGTTTTTTCCCTTTTACACTTTTGCCTTTTTGCTGGGACCAGTGTTTTTGGACTGTTTCTCTGTTGAGAACTCGAGGGACAATATTGGGCTGTGTGGACTCATGGACTATAACAATATGTGCCTTTTGGGCTCAATTTACTTATTTACCTTTCATTGTAGTGATCATTGTGCTGTGGAGATGAACTATGTTTGCTTGAACTATGTCTATTAACACATGCGTTGCTCAATGAGTCTTATGTTATGTACATGCTTTATTGAATTTATGATTGGTAAGCTCTTTGAAATAGGATTGTCCTATAAGAACTCTTTGGTAACAATAAGACTTAGAGTAAGAGAGAAACTTCATGTGTTAGGTGTGCAGCTTAAAAACACAACCAAATTCAAGTGTGAGTCAGTTTATTTAAAAACAAAAGTTTATTTAACTTGATATTAAGCATACACAAGAAATCCACTCTAAATTTTTTTTCATTAATAAAACTATTTTAAAAATGAAATTTTAAGTATTTTTTAATTTCCCTAATATTTTCTAAAAATAACAAACAATATTGTTTATTTTTCGTATGTTTATTGTTATAAAAATTGTCAAATATTTATTCTTAAATCTTTCCATTAGTATAGTTTATAGTTAGTATAGTAGTATAGTATAATCATGATTAGATTAGAATTTAACTGTGAAATATTAAAGTAAATAGTGAAATAAAGTGTTCCCCTGTGGAACGGTGATAGTTAATGTTACGGGTACAGGTAAGAGTCAGAGTCAAACGGGTAAAGTTCAGAAGGTTTTACTGGGAGCAATATCCAAACCAAGTGAAGGTTTCCAAAAACAGGTAATATATCCAAACGGGAACAGGTAAATACCTTTAAACACTGGCATACAAACTATCAAAGTACAAAATTTAGACAGGAACAAAAATATCGGACGAGTTAAACAAACAGCACATATAAAGAGTCCAGGTAATGTCCAACAGGTGCGGGTGAGTAATGATGATTGTGATCGGTAACAGGTGCGGTGAGTGCAAGGTATTCTGGGAAGTGAAGTTCAAAAGTCCAGGGAAGCTGATTGTGAGAATGCGGGGAAAGAATCCGATACTGAAGACGGGGCATCCAGCTCCTTGACAGTTAACAGGTTAAAGCAATAAAATAAAATTATAGTTTTTTTTGCACAACTGTTCTTTAGACTGTTTTCTACATTCATTTAACCCAGCGGTTGGGTTTGTCCATCTTTGACCCAATCATTAGCTGTAATATCTGCTGTGCTAAACAAAACACGAAGGTCTCTTGTTAATTTCACAGCCTTTACTTTCATAAATCAAAACCAGGATTCTTAAAACCTATTTAAAAAACCCAGCAGGAATCCATGGCTTTAAAATACCAATTCTCTTCTGTATTTAAGGGCTACTGAACTGAACTTTTTTATATACTTTCTGTAATTGACATGGCAATTTGCAGGCAAACAGTAAATTCCACCTGTTTCATTTGGTCGTGTCATGTATTTTCTTTGCAGCTCTGTTACTAGAAAACATTTTACTGCCTTAAACTAAATGTCATTGTGTCTGAAAGGCGGGGTAAATTTCTGTCCTTATCTTTAATTTTCAAAACACGCACTCATGCACATACACTTTTATTGATTTTTAAAGGCTTGCAGAACATAAAACACAGGAAAGTATGCGCCTAATGTCATTTCATTACAGAGCACGCTGAATTACATGACAGATTTTACAGCTTACAACTGTACAAGGTGAGACAGTTAAATTTTCCTATTACATCCAATCGATCTGCAATAAAACAATGAAGCATGAAAGTTTTCTAACTAAAATATCTCATGCACGATGCCAACCTGAGAGACCTGCCCGCTGCAACGTATTCGCTAAACCGTAAAATAAAATCGCTCTCTTATAAAAACCTCTCACTCAAAAAAAAGTTTGACTAGATTTTGTTAGTGCTGCTGAATAAAGTGTTTCGTCAGCAGAGGTGACTCAAAGCCGTTTATTAATTCTCTCTTGAGACACAAACACCCTAAAGTGCATTTACAGACTGCGTCGGGCAGTGAAGCAGGAAGCAGGGCTGCTGAGTTCCCCATCAACTGCATTAAAATGCAAGAGCAGCGGTGCATCGCTGGACCTCAGAGATGGATAAATCAGTAATTAAATAAACAGGCGCAGCACATGCGCTCTGCTACTAATATGCATGCATTGCAACAAATATGCTGCGCCGCATGAACAGCCATGCTTTCAAACGAGATACTTCAAGAACTCCCTCGCTCTCTATAATGTCTTTTTCATATCTTAACTACATACACAAACACAGGAAGGCTCGGCGAGTGTGGTGAGAGAAACAGGATGATTTCCCGTAAGCTCGAGCCTGACTGTCTTTGATGTCAGGAGCTCATGGAGATCTCATGCCGCGTGTGTCGTGTCCTGGGGAAGAGTTCAGGGAGCTTTGTCGAGTGTGTACTCGGAAAAACATCATTTTACAGAAGCCTGGCTTGACTCTGAGGGAGTGTGACCCTTTATAGAGAGTGTTTTTTCTGAGAATATTTGTTTTGGGCTTTGTTAGTGACATCAAGATGTGGCTTAATTTTTTTAAAGTTTTTTATTCTAATGACAGCATGCACTCACATGGACTTAGTGTGTGCAAAAACTGATGATCCTTGTTATCCAACATGCTTTGATCATTTTTTAAAAATCTTATATGCTTTAATGTCGTTAAAATCCTTACAGAAAAAACATGAATTTTATGTTTTTCACATGTGATTACACACATAGAGTTCATGTCAGCTTAAATGCATGATGTCATTAGTATCAAAAATAAATTAAAAGTGACATTGAAACACATCCAAGTGAATTTTACATGTGCAAAAAGACCCAGATAGAGGTTTTTGTAAGACAATGTAAAAACCAATGGGATCACGTGTGAAAAACTTATTTTGAAACCGCATGTGTACAACATGTTACCACGTTGCACATGGGAATTTACATTGGATTTACAGGAAAATGTTGTTTTTACAACTCAATTCATGTGACTTTTCTCTAATGGAGCACAGAGTATTACAAATATTTTGTTATAATTTCATATCACAAGACTTATTTTATTAAAATATCTAAATCATATTTCCCCTTAAATTTGGACAGAGAATCAGCAATGTGTTATTGTTTTTGCAATATGATCTCATATAGATATATTTTACTTTTCATTACTTTTTATTTTTTAAATGAACAAACGTTTGAAGTTCATATAGCATTGCATTTATAGTTAATATTCATAACAAATCCAATTACATAAACATCACATTTTTTAACTTTTAAGTGAATTTGTTAGGTCTGATTTCTAACAACAAACCTGGACACAAGTGAAACATCAACATTACACCATTGTACACCAAGTACATTAATTAAAATGATTTATACGTTTGTTTGCTGTCAATAATTAAATATGCTATACTACAGCGTATGTCCAAACATGTAAAGATATGCAACCTATTGAGATGTACAGTACTTAGATTAAAATGGGAGCATAACTGCTGATTTTTGAAAAGAACAGTATATCTGACACCTAAATGTAAGAGATGATATATGAAGAGCATTTCTGTGCCTGCTGTGTTCAAGGCTTTAAACTCCCTTGGGGCTGGAGACAAATCAGATTTTTTTAGATGCTGAATATTAGCTGTATTTATATTGACTTTATGTGGCCTGGTATGACGTGTGAGTGACATAATCCGCTTATGTCTCACAATCTGTGAGATGAGGAAATGGTGGAAAAAAATGATGCTAATATTCCTCTCCATCACCCGCGTTATGTAATATACCCACACACACACACACACACACAAAATAAATTAAAGCCCAGTCGCACACCTCAAGGGAACTGGTGATGTTAGCGATTCATAAAAGGCTGACATTTTAATCAAAACAACAAGGAGTAACATTGTCTATTTATTTTTTAACTGTGTGGAACATTAAAAAAAGCTTGGTTAGATAAACATTGGGTGACCTTGAGATTTTATTGAATGAAATAAACGATTTCAGTTTCTGTAAAATGAAAAAAGCAACATTGATTTTTGTAAAAGGTCATTAATCGTCATTGTAAGTATGGCAAGCAGAACTAACCCCTAAGCTGAAGTATTAAACTTGGCTTGTCGAACACTTTGTGCTGTTGCTGTGGATATAAATGTTATCTCAAACTGTGCGTTGAGCTGTGCTAGTACTTTTGTGAGCAATCAGACTTAGTCCTGACAAATTGTAGAAGACTCGTGTTGAATAACTATTGCATTTTTTTGCATCATTGTAGAAACCTTTCAGAAACCCCTCAGCAACCATTCACAAGACTTAGACGTTCTTGTGAGTTTTGCACAGAAACAAACACGATGCTCATTGAGTGAGTTTACATCTGCAGATATCTATCATAAATCAGTTTATTAAAGAAACATGTTTACACGTGCAAATGAAGAAATCGGCTATGCATTTGTCAGGTTTCTTGCATTCAACGACGCTACCATCTATAGTCCTAGATCTGCCAGATGTTGTATTATTCTACCTGTAGTACCTGCAAATGCAACAAAAAAAGTTAAAACATTTCTGACGTTTACATATTACATGCAACACGAAATTCAGATTTCAGATTTTGCTGAAGTCATTATGTTTAAATCAGTTTATTATGTATAATCGGACTAATACTGTGCATGTAAACGCACTAAATTTGTTTAGGGCAAGCCTCTACACAGAATGTAAAAGTAGAGAACTTCAGGCGTCATAAAAAACAAAGAGTTTGACGCGACTAGACAAATCCCAGAGACTCCATCAGTGATGCCATCTGCCAGCTTTATAATTAATACTCCACCTGGGAAATTCTCCTTCCATTCATCCCTAATTCTGTCTCTTTTTCTTCTCTCTTCTCCTGAGACACAGTCAGGGTGGGATACTCTGGTGTATGATGGGAAAACAACTCGGCAGGCCAGTCACTCCCCATGTCTCCTGTGCTGTCTAACAAGCTGCTAAACTCTGTCCCACATCCCTGCGGAGACCCTACCTGAACACGGCCGTGGCGCCGCTCCCCGTGAGGACGTTTTATTAGATTCACAGCAGACAAAAACCTGATTTAGCTCAACTGGTGGGTGGAGAGCAATAACATTCCCTCCGAGAATAAAATGCTTTTAATTATGGTGTCTTCATGTTACAGCTCCTGCCCACCTTGCTTGAGATTATATATTTGGATAATTCATTCATCTTTCTGTTGTTGTAATAAATATGAATTAGATTTTGTTCGTTTTTGTCACGGTTAGTTTTCAAATGAAGTAATTGGCAGTTTGTTAAAATAAGGCGAAGATAATACAGCTATTATCATCTTAAAAGTGTTATCTCATTGAAGCATTTGGCAGACACATTTTCAGTTTCTCCAAAACTGTAACCATACTGTAGCTCAGACGTCAATGTTTTCTGCTTTAAATACCCATGTGAGGTTTTAAATCATGATTTTTTTATAGTCAGGTAAAGTTTTCAGAATTGTCACATTCATAATGGTCCATATTCCTCATTAATGAGAACATAAAATTAAATAACTAATGTATTTTTTCTCATTTGTCTCCATACTACAAAGTATGTTGTCTCTTTAAAACGTGTGTTCTTTCTTGTCACATCCATAACGCTTATATATTTCTTTTTTTAAACAGATAACTTGTGTATAGACTGTTTTTTCAAAAGTTTTTCGTACAAATATAAAAAGATTGTTCAATATATTGCTAATAAATACATTCTGTAAGATTTTATACTTTAGGTTTTGACTGAAACTGTTACGTCCATAATGCTTAGATATCTTAAATGTCTTATCTGTTTATGCTGTATAGTTTATATGGAAAACACATTTTTTCTTTTAATTTCTAAATGTGAACCTGATAAATAGATACTTACCATAAATTTTCATTTCTACTATTAGTTTAGCTTTACGGGTCGAATTTTTACCACTTCCAACTGGATTTACCAACTGGACTTCCCCGCCGTGCCTTCAGGTCCAACCGATTGCTTGTCCTCCCCCTTACTATCACAACATGGTTCGATCCCCTCCCTCTCTTGGCCGATGGTTCGTCCCTCTGGGTCGGTCATTAATAATGTGCGAGATGAGTCACCTGCAGCTGAGAGGGAACTGGCCCATAAACGCCTGGGCAAGAAGACTGTCAAAAACCAACCAATCAGTTCTAATATATGACCACGGCTAGGTTCCACCAACACATTTTCCCATATCATTAATTAAGGGGATTAAGGAAAGGGAAATATTTATATAAATGCATCCAGAGTCTGTGGCCGCTGATGATGGCTCATTAATCAGTCTATGGGCTTTTGTGTAGACACCAACACAGTGGGATCAGCACCACGTACAGGGTCGCGACGTGACGCTTAAATTAGTCAAGGTTTGAAGGACACAGATTGTACTTTACCATCCAAGAGTTTAATTATATTGTTCAGCTAACGAACAGGATGACAAGCTGCCATTCATACAAATACCTTTGCAATGCGTTCACAATGCACATCTATTATTTAACGCCCTCTGAAATGGCTGATCGCTGAAATCCGGTGTTGTTTCTTCAATTAAACGTTCAAAGCTTTTCTCCTGTGGGCCTTAGAAATGCAGTGTACCTCTATTTTTACCCTATCCAGCAATAAAAAAGTTTCTTTGATATGAACCTGCGTTAAATTCCCCAGGCTAACAGCAAGCTGGATATTAATCAGCTTGAGTTACACACGTTTTCCCGGGCGCTTGTGCTTTTCGAGCTCAGGGTGGAAGCGAAGCCGTTGCCTAGGGTTTTTGATGGCGAAGGGACATGGGGAGGAGAATTTAACATCATCTCTTTGCATAATTCCATTAGCTTTCATTCCAGTTGGATATTTATTCTTGTGAGAACGATAAGGGAGTCTTTAATATGTTGGATTAAAGCAAAGAAATGTGTCTGGCGTTTAGGGGTGTTGCTATGACATACTTTGACCTGGTTTTGGTTTTTCCTAATGGTTTTTTATATTGTTTCATTGCTTTGCATGTCAATCTGTGAAGTGCTTTTGCTTGGATGAGCATCTGTATCTCTGCTGCCCCTCACAGGACAAAACCTGTAACTACATCTCTCTCTCTCTGTCTCTCTCTCTCTCTCTCTCTCTCTCTCTCTCTCTCTCTCTCTCTCTCTCTCTCTCTCTCTCTCTCTGTCTCTCTCTCTCTCTCTCTCTCTCTCTCTGTCTCTCTCTCTCTCTCTCTCTCTCTCTCTCTCTCTCTCTCTCTCTCTCTCTCTCTCTCTCTCTCTCTCTCTGTCTCTCTGTCTCTCTCTCTCTCTCTCTCTCTCTCTCTCTCTCTCTCTCTCTCTCTCTCTCTCTCTCTCTCTCTCTCTCTCTCTCTCTCTCTCTCTCTCTCTCTCTCTCTCTCTCTCTCTCTGTTCAGAATATGACTCAGCATGTGTCTTTATGGTCAGTAAATCTTGGCTGTCTGTTCAGAGTAAGTGGGTTATATCAGGCAGTAGTACTCGAGTGAGGACTCATTTCACACACAAACACACACACTGTTCGCCCACATACCTGCATGCCCAAATTTACTTACTGACTCAGAGGGAAAAGCTAAATTAAATTTTAAGCTTTAAACTTTTAGGACTTTATGTAATATGCACATAATTTCACGGTTTTAACCATATTAATTCATGTCAGATTATACTTTGTACTGCACTGCTTAGTGCTTCATCTGAACAATTCATCATAAATGAATACTACAGTATTCTGAATAAATTTGTTGTGGGTTCTCAGGGCACATGCACATACTGATAAAGAAAGAAATGTATAGATTTAATTACACAGCAAGTCGCTTTGGATAAAATTGTCTGCAGATGTTGTGGGTTGTTGCCATTCAGTTGCAAAAGTTCTTGGTTGTTGCTAGAGAATTGTTTGTGCATTCTGTGTATTTTCCTCCCATTTTGTTAATTTAATTCGATTTTTTCATCCATCATGATTGTCGGTCTTCAAGCCGGGACCACTTTCCTCATTTATCCCCCCCAAATCACAGACTTATTTTCTATGGTTAGACATTATTGCACCAAATACCTGATAAATCTGATTTGAAATTGAAAATCAGTATATATGTAACCCTAGGCAAGGTAACAGCAAAGAAAAGAACATGTCTAAAGATAACTACAAAGCAATCAGCTTTTTTAAGGGATCTGTGTTTTTGTCCTTCTAAAAGTCAGATAAACCCCACTGGCCTGAGATGAAAGAGAGATGCAGACTTCTAAAAGAGAGATGAGTTTTTGACAGATTTTGATGGATAACTCCAATATGCACTAAACATCCAGGGATCAAATGTGCGGAGGAAAAAATCAGCAGAGGAGCGAGAAGGAAGGAGAGAGAGAAATATTTTTGGCCATAATTCTGGAGGAGAAAACTGACATGTCTCTTGATCAATCGAACACGCTTCCATTTTTCACTTGGCTGTGTAAATGTATCTCCACAAAATCTGATCAACTCTTCTTCATTATAAACGCAAATGTAATGAAGTTCAGTTACATCATGATGCAAAATTGGTCTTTTTATAATCCAGTAGCTTTTCCACAGTAAAAATGCATGCAGTAGCCAAGGTTATTTTTTGTGTATTTTAAGTGAACCAGGGCGAGCGCTAGAGTGAGCCAGAGGCTTAAACACACACACACACACACACACACACACACACACACACACACACACACACATACAGTATGATTATAAATCACATGTTTGTCAGGCTTCTCTCTGTGATTTTGATGCAACAGCAGAAATGCAGCTTCCCCGTGCTCCTCTGACAGAAAGTTTGCTCCGAGTGATCTGAAATGTTGGAGGGAAATTAGCATTGAAATGATTCTGCTGACAGATTCACACTATGTACCGCACGCTCCCTCAAAAACAGGCGGCATGAATCCTAATGACATGCCAAGCAATCCTCCCAGCACCCCCTCAATGTGCTCTGAAGTCATATGCGTACACAAACACGGGAATTCAGCACACCCATATATAGCTGTGAGTATAATCTCACACAAACACAGCAGCCTGAGAAAACCATGTAGGCACACAACCAAACACAAATACACTTGGGAAGCATTTAATATGATTGAATTTCACTTTAACAAAGGGAAAAAACTACTGAAGGAACTGTTATAAAAGTTAATAGTCTATGACCACTGTGTATTGAACTTATTTCTTTATGTTGAGGTTTGTTTTACTGTACTATTCTTACTGTTGCTGCACGTGTACTAGTGTGCAGTATGCAGATTTTCTATGTGCATTCAAATACATAAATAATCTACTACATTTGGCAAAACGTGTAGTACAGGAAAACAAAGCAGTCTACATCCCAACTGTATCTGTATCCCACAATGAAATGTACTTGACATGATCTTCCATTTCCAATGTGAAAAACCGCTATGATTTTTTATTAACTGAATGTTGTTTAGTTATCATTGTATCAGAAAGTGTATTTGTAAACCAAATCGAACAATTATTATTTAAGTAATAGTAACATGCTGCCAGCTAATAACCAGTTATTTGAACATTCATTTAAGCACCCTGTCTGTGTTCGTTTTTGGGGGGATTTACCGTTTACCATATAAAATCATCCTGAAATAATGTAAAGATCATTCTGTGAAAATATAAACTTGGTATCTTTAATATTGATCGAGTAAGACCATGTCAAAGTTTGAAATCAATGTTTCATTTCAGTATTATAAATGAAAATTTACTGTACTGCATTTGGCATCTCTCATATAATCTATCATTCACAGCAATAAACACACATTTTCATCATTTGTATGGGTATGACTACTTTGATGCTCCTAATCTCTCATAATGTGATTTCAAGACTAAATTTCTTTTAACATTATGCCGGCTGTTTTCATACAGTTTTTGATGAAAAATAATAGGTACCATACAATGTACATTATGTAGCAGTAGAGATTTGCCAATGCCAGTGCCCACTGGATTGCCAAACATAATAAATATGACATTTAATACCTACATCTTGACACTCATAAACACGCTCACTGTCTTCAGTCTCTCTCTTCCTTTCTTCTCTTTATTTCCCCTCTCCTATGGCTGATTAAAGAAAGTCTTTATCAGCTTCTGTTGATTTGCTGATTCAACATTTGTGGTTCACAGGCGGTTTGCCTTGGGAGTTCACTTGTCCTTCCCTTCTTTATATTGTAAAGTCAGTTGTTAATTGAGAACGAAGCGCCTCTTTTCACGACGGTGTAATTATGCCTGTTTGCTAAAGAAACAGACCAGGCATGTTGCTTATTAACTAACCTGAGACAATTAGGCCACTGAAAACAGATTGAGATTTGCTGCAGATATTGCATTATTACCCGCCTCGTGATAATACGGACTAACGTATAAGCATCTTCTGTTTTTGAAACATATGGAGAGTCTTACTGAGAGGCAGTCCCTGAACAGTGTGCCAACTGCTTTAAAAGAAAGTTTATTTCAATCCTATAAATGTAATTCATAGAAGTCAATTTCAAAGTCACAATTGTAATGTAAAAAAATGTTATAGCGGAAGTGAAATCATGTAAACAGAGTAACTACTGCTTGACAAATATGTTGTTTCTATCAGTCTGATAATAAAAATGGCTACAAAATAATTAATTTTATTCCTGTTAATTCATGTCTTGTCATAAATAGTAAAGTACCTGAGCATGGATAGATGGATGGATTAGATAGATGGACAGACTAGATAGACAGACTATATAGACAGACTATATAGACAGACTATATAGACAGATAGATAGACTAGATAGATAGATAGATAGATAGATAGATAGATAGATAGATAGATAGATAGATAGATAGATAGATAGATAGATAGATAGATAGATAGATAGATAGATAGATAGATAGATACATAGATAGACAGACAGACAGATAGACAGACAGATAGACTAGATAGACAGATAGACTAGATAGATGGATGGATGGATGGATGGATAGATATGATATGATGGATGGATGGATGGATGGATGGATAGATAGATAGATAGATAGATAGATAGATAGATAGATAGATAGATAGATAGATAGATAGATAGATAGATAGATAGACTAGATAGATAGATAGACTAGATAGATAGATAGATATACATGGCTATTGATTAATATAGATGGATATAGATAGATATTGAGAAATATAATGTAGATATATAGATATTGATAAATATAGATAGATATAAATGTACTGTCTATAGATATTGAAAAAAATATTATTGATGATAGATAGACCTCTCAAGATCTATCTCTTCAAACCTAAAACTTTGGTGCAGTAAACTTTACAGTTTTATTTCCAGCGTCATACATTGTCTTCCTGCTCCGCGTATCCCGTTTTCATTGTGCAAAAGGTCGTCATATTTCTGATGAGCAGAGAGGTGGACACATTATGATTAGGTACTTTGGTGATGGGTCCTCCAGGCCACAAGAGGGGAAGGATCGCTCTGCTTGGCTAAACAGCAGATTTATGAAGCATGTCTTTAAAGAGCTCCGTGCAGGTGGACAGAGGCCATTACAGTGCAGATTCTCCATTAGGTGGCCATTAGAGTCTGTCTGGCACCTAATGAAGTGCAGTAGGCTGCTATCATACAGATTCAGCACTTTGTGTTAAACAGCTATGGCGGAAGGGATACTATTGACAGTGACTTACACGGTAGATTGTGGCTCATCATATAGTGCTCTTTAGAGCTGGGATACTGCTACTGTATGTGATCTGGGTATTGCACCCAGGAGGATATAATCTATTATATTAATGCCAGTGTGTTATTATAAATACTTGCATATTGCCATGTAGTTTTTTATTGTGGGGATTAGGGCTGTGTTCCTGTGGCTGAAATGATGAAGCATTGCGCTAGCGACACAAAGGTCATGGGTTCAATCTCAGGTGACGCGCATTATGAAAAATGTATACCTTGCAATGCACTGCGAGTTGCTTTGGATAAAAGTGTCTGCCGAATGCAAAAATGTAAATGTTGTAGCTCAATAGGTAGAGAATTGCATAATTTAGTTTGCATAATTTACATTTACAGTATGTTTCTTAAATAGAAATGTCTTCCAAATTCATAAATGTTGTGCCATCATGTTTATAGATTAGAATGTTCATTTCTAAAAGTAAATAGTGATTGAGGCTTTTATAATCAATAACATTCTGTCTAATCTTGCCTAATTCTGTCTCCACAGAAGTCACTGAATGACATACTGTATGGGTGAGTAAATGATTACATACTTTTGTTTAACTATCCTTTTAAGAAACAAAATGTAAAATGTTTTTACTTCTAATACTGATAAACACAATTAAAATGAAAATAGAAGCATTCAGCCTACGTCAAAGCACGAGAAGCACAAGAAATCAATATTTAAAAGAAGAAAATTGTTCCTCAAAATGACATTTTATAATAAATCATAAAGATTAAACGGCATATCAGAACATCTCACCCCGCTGTCTGAAACATACCTGATTTACTGTCAATGAGAAGGTGTACACTGCCATTTTCTGAGGCAGGACATGATGTATCCTTGTTTTCTCATGTGAATTTATGGATGAGGCACCTGGACTCTTTATCAGAGCTCTACAGCAAAGTAAAGTGTTGAAAGTTTGCTCTCTTTCTGATATGCACAAGATCAGTATTTTTTCATGTGTAAACAAAGTAGTTTTATTTTTCTGCAGTTTGTGATTTATTGGCTTACTGAATTTAATAAGTTGTTATTCTTAAAGAAAACTCAGGTCACTTAAGTGTTTGCATTCATAGAGTATTGAATTAAATATAGATGAATAAGAAATCTGTTTCCCCAAGGCCTAAGAAGTTACTAAACACTTACTGTTAACAAAAGAAACACTGAATTTAACTCGATAGAGTCAATGAATTTGTCATACGTTATAAACACGGCTATTTGACTTGTTTTTGACCTCCGGAAGTTCTCTCGTGTTACCCCTCGGCCCAGGATCCCACAGCAGCTGCCAATAACTCTTTGAATTTAATTCAATACACATTCATTCCTGGCAATGCTTTCAGTCCCCTGGACACACCGCTACCCTTAATAGTTCATCACACCATATTTCCCCAACCCGGCTGCTATTATAGCCCACTCTTGGGTGCCAACTTTCCTAATTTCTCCACATAAAAGGTTGTCTCTTATCCTGATCCAGGTCCCCATCCATATAAATATCTTATTGGAACCACATAAATGTGGGAATTGAAAATGGGCATTATGCATTGTTACGTTTTACTCAAGTTTTACGGCGCTTGTGAAGAGATAAAAAATATTTAAATATTTTAGTGCAACTGTAGAAAAACACTAAATGTCTAAATCGCCTAGTTGTTCCGTTACAGTTTATAAATATCTGAAGGCTGATTAAAAATAATAAAACATTTTATATAGTCTGTATAGGGATTTCATTTGGGTAATGGAGAAATGGCATTCTCCCACCTTTAATGCAAAGAAACAAAATTATTGTCAGTTAATATAATTTAATTTATGCTCCAGTCCAGTCGTTTGTTCCAGAACACGCATTACAACTCCAAGCACAAGCAATACACTGGTAAAAGCCATGTGTTTGATTATACCGTCACTGTCTGTGTGCTATAATGCTGATTGGCAAATAAATAAATAAAAATTAACTCTTCCTATAGTGTACTGTACATGACATATAAGCACACTTTTAATCTCTGTCGCTAACAAATAAATCTACAGATGACAGATTTAGAAGTTTAACACTTAATGTGGTTTTATGAGATAGCCAGCAGATGGCAGCAAAAGTTTATTCTCGTTCTCCCAGCTTAAGTCACTACATGGTGGATGGAGACCTGTGATCTATCAGCTAAAAAATTAATGGTTATGTGGGTTACAGTAAATGGATATTTCTTTTAAATGTTCTTAAAACAATAGCTAGATAAATAATATGTCTTCAAACCTTTTAACATAAAAACACTGGTGCCCTTTTATTGCCATTTTTTAACATTTCATTATGTACAATTATAGACTGTCTCTACAGTATTTAAACAAAGCATTTAAACACAAAAGTAAAACTTTTTAAAGCATACACCTTACAAATGTTGTTTGATACAATCACACATACAGAAGTAAGTGAATTATGTGCTTCACTCACGTCTGTCATGTTCTGAGTCATTTCTATCACCTTTCATTGAAACTAGTACAGATGCAGAACTAGTTACAAATGATTATGATCTGAATAATGCAGATTTAGATTTCTGGTGTAGCTCTTTTAATCAGCTCCTGTCTTAAAGAAAGGCTAAAATAATATTTTCATTATTTTATATTTTTAAGGATCGTTACTGCATGAGCATAATTTAACAGTCATCATTCATGTTCTGAACAAATAATAAAGATCAATCAAACTCAGCCACAAGTTTTATATACAGTTTACTATTTTTGTGTGGTTCAAAAGCTTCAGACCACTAATACAAGAAGCAAATCTTTTGCATTTTTATTAGAAAGACTAAGTTGACTTGTAGCAAATAAACACATTTTATAGGATTCATTGTATTGGATATGCATCCCCTTTACTGTCTTTGACTTTTGTACCTGACTATATTTTTTAGTATGACATCTTTACGGTTATGGATTGTCATATTTAGCAAGACCAGGGTCTCATTTAGTTTTCAGTATGCATACAAAACTGTATTGAGTCTCCTTATGTTCTAGTATAGGTTACAGTGCATTAAATGGACAGGATTAATAATAAAGAATAGATTTCATAACTGTTGCATGAGCTTTCTATAATAATCAAACCCTCCCTGCTAAAACAAATACAATTTCTAATAGTTTCCGCTGCAAATTCTTTTATAACCCAACATATTACCATAAGAGAGCCACAGAGACCATTACAGTTTCCAATAAAACCAGTACAGCTCCCCTTATAACCATTAAATCTATTAGTCTTTCTCTGATGGTTTCTATTGGGCTGATGGTGCGGAATCCCGTTGGAGGGTCTTCTGTCGGCTCGTTACTTAAAATAGCCACGAGTCGTGGCCGGTGCGCCCTTGAAGCGCGCGCATCGGGGAGGAGAAGCAAAAAACTCGCATAAGGGATTATGGATTGATACGAATAGTCGCTCGCGCCAACCCCGCGCGCGCCGAATTAATGCGTTACTATTTTTAGAACGCCAGTGTTTCCAGGGGAAACCTAATGACGCAATGACGTCAATGCAGGTCAATAGCGGACTGAGGAATTGAGCGCTTCTGTTACATTTTGCAGCGTCTTGTGAAACGTTGCGAATTTGATACAATATAGAACGCCGACATCGTAATGCTTCAAAGAGACCGACACTTCATTACATCAGCATCAACGTATCTATAGTAATGCATGCACGCCAGGAATGCGCGCGTGCGCGTGCGTGTGCGAGTGTTTTTTTCTCTTCTGCTGGACTGTGATGGGGAATGATGGTTTCTATGCCAGGAAGGTTATAGGCATCTCCACCTGAAAGCTCTGATTCTGCTCGTGCAATCCCAGAGAGATGAATGATGAGGCTCGTGTCTTGAGATTGACTTTCTTCTGATGGCAATTGGCTTCAGCAAGACGCCCGAGGAACCTCATCTGGGTTTTTCCCCAAGAACAACCAGAAACCGTCTACGTGAAGGTAAATGTACCTGTACTTCACCATTTTGAATTCTTATGTGTCACTATTATGGTCGTTTCTACAGGGTTTGTTGAGTGGATTGCTTTTATATGAATAAATAGTACAATACTGTATTGACAAGCTGTAAAACTCATTGTAATCCATGACAGAATATGAGTTAGTTGCTCAAACTGGACTGGAAGTGCACGTGATCCGAATGATGAAAATACGGCCACGTATTTAAACACATATGAACAGTGATTGACAAAAATCGCCGTGAGTTTCTATCAAATGTGCACTTTTTTCATTTTAACATGCAACACCAAAGCATGATGTTGTGTTAGTAATCAACGCATACATTTTCCTGGCTATTCCACTACAAATAAAGCTTTGCAGGTTGTTTTACTAGCAGTAGGATAAAGTGTAATATCCATCTGACCCTGATGGAGAAACAAGCAGATTATGTGGCACATTTAAGCATCTTGTGCAAGAACGAGACATTTTGTTTGGAGAATTGTGCACAAATTTGAGCAGATCGTTTGTACGTGTTGTAATTGTATAATTGTTTTCATTATAACCATTCAGATGTGGTTGTTGGAGTACAGGGGCTTTACATTTCCCCCCTTCGTTCTGATATGTAGGGCGTTACCGACGGGTTCGGCACCGTGGACAGTTCCGTGACACTCCGGGCTCAAACACACACACACACACACACACACGTTAACACACGAACACATGCAACTCTGAAGATCTACAATTGAGATTACAATTAAACGATACTGATGTGTTTGCCTAATCATATTCCCACACATAGTGTAGACTTAACTTGCCAATTGAGATAAACACTGATTGCTAAGTAAATATATCAAATATATATTTAAATACCATTAATTCAAGGATGTCAGCTGAACATATTAAGATGATAAAGTTGTGTAAATCATGGGCTAATAAGGCACTAAGCACACTTTTCTCTCACATCTCCAATTTCTCAGCACACTCCTGAATCAACACATCTTTAATTTTGTTGCAATGCTGTGCAGGTTTCATACAATCAATGTCTTTAATTATACATTAAACTTATACTATCACATATTGAATGGTATATAACATTTATTAGTATGGACATGTTTTAGCATCGTCACAACAGGTGATCGAATATTAATTAAAAACAGACCATGTAAATATATTGCTATGCTGTCCAATTATTCATAAATATAATATATAATATAAAGGCCAATTATTCATAAATATATATGGATGAACTACTTTTCCCTTCTCTTCACAGTTTTTACTACAATGTAACCTGATTTAGGCCTGTTCTACCAGTCATTCTTAGCTAAACTAGACTCACACACCTGTTAGGTAATCCCACAGCAGTCGTTTAAAGTCATGTTTTAAGTTTTCTTTATGATATTTAACAATAACATACATTTCATTACAAATTTTATTTTTTAAGAAAATAAAAGACATCTTCAGGTGCTTTTTATAGTCTTCAGGCTAATTATAGTCAACAAGTGTCCATCTTTTTATGTTTTGCGTACTGTTAAACGTTAATCACTATTTAGATTGTAACTCTTTTAGATATGAAGCTGTTGAGGGATTCCTCTGTATATGTTATTTATCATCAGGCCAAAGCTTAATCTTACAGTACTGTATGCCAGATCTACCAGTGTGTCTCTGCATTTTCTAATGGTCCTTTTGTAAGTTCTGTTAGTCAAGCCAAAGGATTGCTATTGAATTAAATGATTAAGGTTTCTATTGTGACTTGTACTTCCTAAACAAAATCCCAAATGTGAATTTCAAGTTTTAAAGGAATATTATGTAAAGGTGTGGTAAATTGTGCACCTTCTTATGAAACAGTTGAAATTACACGAATATAGGTGAGCACATTGTGTTGCAAGAGTATTGTCAACATTACAATTTCTTATTGTTTTTTATACAGCTGTGAACAGATAAATCAGTTTTGCATTGTGGTGAGACCGCATGAATCTACATAGATAAACAAGTCATAAACACATCACATCACATTTAATGTCTGTAATGTGAGAGTCAACTTGACATTGGTGGAAATGTGTGCACATGGACATGAAACCATTTTGTGATTATAATAAACACGTTATATAAAACCATAATACATTTAGTTTCTTGGTTGAGATTGTTTTTAAGGTAAAAAAAACTGCTGTGATCTGTAAATATGGCATGTGGCCAGTATGTATGGACCAGTTTTCCTTTACGGCCAGTTTACTTAGTAATATCTATCTAGAACATATTGGCTTCTTTATGGATTGTTTCTGATATCTAAATGTAATAATATTTGTAAAGATGATGTATTTTCATGTTGCTTTTACATGCCAGCACATACTTTCATATTGACCTGATTTTCAAATTTGCTTCTTAAGTTTTACTTGTGGATTAAATTATCCTTCTAATAAACAAAATCCTAACATTTTATTCTAAAGTCAAATTAAGATTTCCCCAAATAACACCTTGACACCCCAGTCCTGGTTGCCACACTACATGAGATTCAAAATTTCAAAACGTTCCTCATGTCAGATTGATGTAATATTTGGTATTTTAATGCTTTGGTGAACAAACGCTGCATTTATTAATAAACAACATATATTTTTTGTTTATCATATTGTGTTTTGTGCAGACATGTGTGTGTATCATTGTAAAGACAAATGCTACTGTATTTTACAGTGAGTGAAACTGACTTTGTTTGTGTTTTATGTATTTCAGATCATCTGAAGACCACTGAAAGTTTCACTCTCTTTCTCTGTCTTTCTCACTTGTCCTTTACGGCTCTTTTTGCGGTCTGGGCTTGCTGTACCATCAGTAACTATCCAGGAAGCCCTTACCCCAAAAAGTATCTGTGGGGGTCCTAACAGCTGATGGTGTAAAGTCGTATTTTCTCTAAAAATTATTTTTTATTATGCTATGAAATAAGATTTCACAAGCTCTTTATTGCTTGTGAATTTTCATCACAATTATTGATTAAACGGCTAAAAAATTACAGTACTTGCTTATTAAAAATAAATGTATTCTTCCTTGACTCCAGGATGTGATTAATAAAAATAGTTTGAAATTTGAAATTGTAATGAAGTCCTTGCCTTTTTTAAGATCTTGCATGTAAACTCAGTAGCTGAATAGGCATGATGTAGTAATAAAATTAGTGTTTATAAATAAATAAAATAAAAAATTACAATTTGGAAACTGGTTAAATTTCTTGTTTGTTGTTATACTTCAATTTAAAAATTTGCAAACCTTTATTGGTGTGCAGCATGTCTATGTATGTTATGACATAAAATAGCCACATGGTGGTGCTGCTGCTGTTCTTAATCTATGTGGAATCACAATCAAATATTACAACTTTGCTCTGACACACATTCATGTGTTTTGTTGGGTGTGTGCATGTAAGTGTATTTTATCCTGCCAGTGTATTCCATCATAAGTCATTTTAGTAAGAAAACGTCTATAAACAACATCAATTATAAAAATCATTTTGGGATTTGTTAGATTTATTGTCTCGCTTCAGTTTCTATTGTCTGTCTGATGATCGCAATTATTATGTTTATTTTAGTAGTAGGTAATTACCACTTTGTCAGAAGGCCATTTTTATCATGAACACACTCAAAAAATATATGTTTTTAACAGTAATGCCAGGGCAGATGTGAACTTAATATAATGGTTTATTTAATGTAATTATTGAATGGTCTTAATGGTCTTTAAAGCAGAAGGTCAAGTTTACAAGTAAACCTTTTTTAAACATTTAAGTTTAGTAGATATTATTTTAATAAATGGCAGAGAAATCATACTTAATGATACTGATGCACAACATTATGCAGCATGTAGGTAAATATTTTGTGCCATTTGGAGAAAATGTAGAACCCACATTGTTTGTATTATATTTTATATTTCTTAATACGCTTCACTTGTTGTAAGCCCAGAGCCAAGTTTAGAGTTAAATAGATGCAAATGTTATTTCTAAAAGTCTCTTACGGTCAATATTTCACAATGGCTCAAATAAAGAATTTCCAGTAATCCAATCCAAGCTAATAAATACATGCAGAAAGCTGAGTGTCCACTGAAACATGACATGTGTTTAATATTTAATGTGTCTTGTTTTAATACAAATTTCCCTGGGCAGCTACATCAAAGATGACTCGCTGAATTTATGAGAGGTATAATGCTCTGTGATATTTTGTAACACTTTTTAAAGCTTGTAAACCCAGTGCATGTTTACAATGAATGATGACTGGCAACACCTGTGTCTGAGCTGTCACATATCCGATTGGATCATGATGTTTCTGACTTTTATACAGAACAGGAAGAAACACAATGGACTAGATTTCCAAAAGTTCACATGGTTCAAATAAAATAATGTAAGTGGTTTCAATAAAACATTTTCCTCAAATCTGATGTAAAAGAGCCATCCAAAAAACTAAAGATATCCAAAAACTCTAAACTTGGCTCTAAATTTTCCAAAAATCCAAAACATCTTACAGTGCATTCAATCTATACATTTCTTTTATTTGTTTGTTATGCTTCGTGGGATCAAACCCTTGACTTGCGTCTCTGCCAATTGAGCTACAGTAACTTAAATTTAGTTTGCCTCTAGTGGGATTTTTCCTGAAATGAGTGAAGTATAAATTACTTTAAATGACTATATCTGCTTACTGGAATGCAGGATTCTATAAATACATCATTTTCGTCATGGGCCATTTTGTAGATTATTGTTTTAATGAAAAGTCAATTAGTTTGACGTTGGTCTGGTGGACAATGTTTGTTTTCCGGGTTGACTGCGACAGCGAGCAGAACACATCATTTCTTGTCCTCGGTGTGACGTAAAAAGGCTCGGCAATGATGCAGACTGCAGACATCACTGCTGAGTCTTTTCTTTTAACATGGGTCTCATGGGTCAGTTTAGTTTTCTTAAGTCACATTTTTCCAGTCTTTCTCTCACTTTCTTCCTCTCTCTGTCTCTTTTTCTTGTAACACTGCATTATGCATGTCTCGTGAGTAGTTCTGAGAAGTGCTTGGTCAATCCTCGAACATGTCATGCTTTTCCAGAATCAACATTAGTGAGACACAGATGAAAATTAAGATTGTCAGCCAGGGCTTGGACTGTGATTTTATAGCCAGTTGTCGGTTATGTCTGTTAATCAAAGCTAAATGTTTGTGTGTTTGTAAATTGTGGGTGACTAAAAAACAGTGTTTTTGTTTTGTACCAGGCTTTGGCAATTTGCTTAAACGATTGTAAAACTAGCAATGGTTGAACCATGGTTTTATTATAGGAAAAGCAGTTGGAGTTGTTTTCTTAAATTTACTAAAGGTTTACTTAAGTACTTTGAAGAAATATAAAACATCATCAAATATAAATATGACAATCATACAAAAGTCTTTACTGCACAATGGTATCACCACAGGTATCTTTATCCTCTTTACATTACTTGCTGAGTCACAGTTTGTGTATGTGATAGATGCTAAATCTATTCTGTGAAGTGCAAATAGCTCACAGATACTGTACATACCAACATTCCTGAACGCCTCTAGGAGACCTAGAGAGAACTAAAACTCCATCAAAAGAAACACACACACACACGCACGCTACAGGAATAGAAACATTTCCTCTGTGGTCCTGTTCGCTGGATTCCCGTAACTTTGGCTGCGAGTGAAGAATCAGTCAGTGCATATCCGTGTCGGACTGAAAATAATATGTGCTTTTTAAACACGTAACAGATGTGGCTCCACATCTGGATAACTGTATTTCTAATTGGACAAGAAAGAATAAGTGGTGTGTAAATATGCTCGAAGCAGCATGTGTTTTTACTGAAGTGGACAGCGATTTGCTTTGTGGTAGCACATTGCGTGATTTGTTGGATGTAACATGAATTATGTGATACATTCTGAGACAAAACATTCCCAGTTGTCACTTCCTCAGCAGCATCTTAATGTCACAACATTTTATAAACTTGTATACAAAATATCTTCAAAACACATTTTAGACTTTTACAATTTAAGAATAAAATTGGTGCTTGCCAGTATAAAACTCGGATGTTGGATGTTGTGGATGGTTGCTAGGGTGTTGCCGTGTGGTTGCTAAGGTGCTCTGGTGGTTGATGGAGCTCATGTCTCCATGGTATTCTGGGCTTGAATCCTGTTTGGGTCTCAGAGTTTTTGTTTACCTTTTGTATTAAAATAATACGTATGATGTGCATTGTAGAGCTATGGGGATTTTTTTAAGATATGACATCTGTTAAATCTTATTGGTTGAGTTTTCAAAACATTCATATATTATCTGGTTTAAGTGGTTTTGTGTGATAAAAAGTGCAGTTGTTTGAGCCCCTCATGTGTTTATATATATGAATATATATATATATATATATAATATAATATAATGTAACTTATCTCTCTCTCTCTCTTTACACACACCTGTTTTTATTCAAGTTCTCCTTTCAAGGTGTTCTTGTGCCTTTATAAATCAATTTATTGTGTGAATTGATCAGTTTTGCAGTTGACACACAGAACGTGGTCAACACAGGGGTTCTGTAAACAATTTACTGGCGGAAGACAGCACGAGGTCTGTCCGTACAGCAGCCTGACCACCCACGGCCGGGCCATCCCGTGACTCATAACAACAACAGAATACTAAAACACTCAATACTTCTCAAAAACTACATCAACTAGATATATGTGCAAACATGAACATCCATTACTGTGATGTAAGAATAAATATATTATATACCATATATATATATATACCAGTTTTGATAGAAGTATTAGCAAAGCTCTTACGTTGTACCAAGCCAATGAAATTTCCTCTGAAATTCAAGTTTACTCTGACTCCCACTGTATTTGCATCATGATTTGATCAATAAGTGGACGTGCGTTTCTATTAGTTTATTTGGCAAGTTTCCTTAACAGTGCATCCACTGGGACAATCCCCCCACATGATTTTTTCTTTAGGAATAAGTGAATTGTAACATATCTTGGCACATTGATCATGTGACCCGTATGTGTTACAATAACTGATATTTGTAGCACATATGTGTGCGTGTGATGGGTTTGTGTTGTGTTTGGGGGGCAAGCGGGGGTGCTGTCCCCCTCATGCTGTTCTGTACCGGGAGAATCAGGCAGGCAAGGAAAGGCTGAGGTGATTCATACATGAGTCAACAGCTATCAGCTATATAAGCCTGACCACTCATGGATCCTGGGCATGACACAGTCTTCACATCTCAAAGGTAAGTCCCCTTCTCTTCATATCTCTTCTGTAGATCATTGGATTACACAAAGCTAGGCTGCATGCGTTTATCTAAAGTTAGGCTATTTTAAGTGTGATTTTACATTTATTCTACAGAGAAGCAGTTTAATATGCCACACAGGAGAAGAAAAGATTACAGAGTTAAGCAATCAGTGTTTATGGAGGGCAGCGTGTTCTTTGGGAATTTATCAGATGGTGAAAGCCAAATTGAGACCGGGCCAGATATTCAGATAAATGTAGAAGAACGCTTTTCATTAACTTTATATTAGATGTTGTGATGTTGTTGAGGCCTGACAATGTTGAGCTTTACTGAGGCGCACGTTGTAAACGATTTTAAATCATTTCAATCTTGTTTTTGCGCTCAATGAACACAGTTGAGAAAAAATGGACTATTTTCAAAGTTGTTTTAGGAGTTTATGAAGCTCTGCGACTGTGATATTTTATGCATTTTTTATTACCTGTAAAGTACAATTTTAGAGTTTTAAAGATCAGACAGCTTTAGTGTGATCCACTACATCAAATTCTGAGATCACAAGCGTCAAAGTTTGATTTCATCTATTAATTTCATTCACTCAATCAATACTAAAGATTTTAAGGTTAATGACTTTAGCTGGGTTTTCACAGACCATTACGGATTATTGCACATTTTCTACATTTAACAATATATGTCGGTTTATATGATGTTAATTCTGCATAATGTTTCAACAGGTTTTGCTGCACTATTCCAAAGACCTCAACACAGGAAGTATGCATCCAGCTCTTCTCTACGCCTGTATTTTGAGCATGCTCAGTCTGGGTTACAGTATTCCAGTCCTTTCAGATAGCCAGAAGAACATGATCAAACTGCAGGCAGAGACCATCAACTCCAGAATCCAAGAACACAATAAAAGGGTAAATTGTTAGCGGTTTACTCAGATGCAACTTTTTAAGTTTATATAAAGAACTTAAAAATAAAGGTGTTTCATGATGCTACAGACAAACCATTTTATTGGCTGAAACTGTATACATCCACAGAATCTTTGTAGTGAAAAAGGGTTCTTTAGACTAAAAAAGAAATTTTTTTAAGAACCTTTGAGTGCATGATTCTTTTGGAACCAAAATGGTTCTTCTATGGCATCGGTGCATTTTAAAGAGTGTATATAACTTGACATGATAAATAACATAACATAGCTAAACCGCATCTTCTCTTACAGCTAAAACTGTCTCCCAAGATCTTCATCGGAGATCCTGAGTTATACCCTGAGGTTCCCGCTGATAAACCCATCCAAGGGCTGGGGTCCATCGTGGACACCCTTACCATCTTCCAGAAGGTTCTTCACAGCCTTCCCAATGGTCACGTCAGCCAGCTGCACACTGATGTGTCCACTTTGAAGGGTTACCTGGAGGATAGGATGTCATTGATGCGTTGCCCACAAAGAAAGATGGCCAATGAGACGTCTTTGGAAGCTTTCTTAAAGGACAATGCCACTCATCACATCACCGTTGGCTACATGACTTTAGACAGACTACAGAAATTCACGCATAAGCTTACTGTCAGCCTGGACCAGTTGAAGACCTGCTAAGTACCGCTCTCGATTTGCCATTATTGTAGCATTTAAAATAACTATTTATTATATTTATTTAAATCATTATGTATTTATATACCAAAGCAACATTTTGGCACATTTTGATACATACGCAAAGTTTAAAAAGTTATAGCAAACGGCTTTAAATGTGGCTTGAAAAGACATGGACTTCCACACACGCAGACTAGCGCTGTGTTCCTCGAGCACATTATGTCATTGTTTGAGCTCAAGTTAAGCCCATGCTGACATCAGCATGCTCAGTGATGTCATAGTTTACCAGAATAGCCATGTTTTACGAGTCTGCTGGGAAGCTCAGATCATCTTCCACCTTTACCTCTCGCTGAAAGCTCAGCAATGACATACTTTCTATTTTGCTACACCGTATGAATCTATGCACTTTAAATATTGTTAATAGTTTTGTATTTTTATTATATTTTTGCAATGTGTTTTTCACAGAAACATTGCCAATAAAAATGTCTAAAAATGACACGTCTGCTGTTTATTATAGATGTCTAGATGTGCAGCTTCATCATCTATTATGATTCTTCATAACCACCAGAAACCGATTTTGGTCATTAAATGTTTACAGCAAAACACTTAATGATAAAAGCAATGTTAGACGTTTGTTTTAAATGTCAAAATATCAAAGCTCAGTTCATGTCATTCATACAGTCAAAAACACTGCATGATTGTAATTTAAACGATTTTGCATTCTTCTTATTTGCCGTCATCAAATTGTATTATTGATATATGGTGTATGAACATGGCTGTTGGTTAATACACCTGAAAATCAATAATACAATTCTATGTGCTTTTTGGATATCAGCTATTACTGTACATTTACATTTAGCAGACGCTTTTATTCAAAACTAATTACTAAAGAAAACACTACTAACATTTCATTTTATTTTTATACCACGATAAAAAGACCTGCACGTTCATTTAACAGATTTTCACCAGTGTGTGTATATGAATGTCAGATGCATTTTGCCTGCTGGCATTCTTATATCATACAACTGTTTTCAAGGTTTGGAGGGCTAAATAATGACAGCAAAGTGGTTCAGGCAAAGTCAATATTGACAACAGCCCACGACATGGAGCTTTGGAAAGAGAATGTTGATAGTATGAAGAAACATGACAGGACATTTGGTATGGGTCTCTCTGAATAAAATAAAACTGTATTTTATCAAAGCAAATAAGCACCACAACACAGTCTGTTAAGTATTGAAATTTTCTTACAGAAATATTTTTTGAGCACAAACATTATGTTAAAAAAAAACAGACAAGAATGACTTCTTTCTGCCTGGAAAACTCAACTTCAGTCCTCTTTTGAAGGTTTTTTTAAGCAGTTTTACACATTCTCTCAGTCACAAACACTCAGCTAAACCATTTGCTCTTCTTAACCACAGTCTTAGCGCTCGAGTCGCCCATAAGTTTCTTTTTGTATCGTTCCACCAAACTGTCGAAGCGATCATCTTCTTTATTCCTGAACTTTCTCTTTGCAGGTTTGGCATTCTGAATTAAAATTAAAAAAAGACATTAAACATTAACAACCGTCAATACGTTTACAACAAAACATACTGATGGCAAAAACCTTTACATCACCAAGACTTACTGGAAATCTATTATTGCAAAAAATTATTTGATGTAACCTGAGATTTGGTATTTTTTTCAATATTATTACTTTTAGTTTTTGATCAGGAAGGAATGACCCCATCTATCATTGACGCTCACCTGTTTCTTGTTCTGGTTGGGCTTCTCAAGAACATTAGACACATTTCTTTCTTTTCTGCTAGGGCCCTTCTTCAGTTTTTTGGGTTGTACAGGTTGTTTTCCTTTATCACGTTGCCTGAGGAATAGTGTGAGTGTCATTTAAAAGCTTTTTAATGAATGTTTTTAATGACTGAATGTTAGTTTCTCTGTACCTGATCTTTGGGCCTCTGTGTGAAGGCATGTGTAGAACTTTCTGTCGTTTTTTGCCATCTGGCAGTTCGACATGCTCTACTTCTGGTTTGGTCTGGAAGCCCGAGTACTTGCTGCTTTGGGCCTTCTCCACTTCGCCTACATTACCCATAATTCCTCCTTGCGCTGAATCTTTTTTCTTCTTCCCTGGATTGTGTTGTGGCTTTCCTCCTTCTTGGACACCATCTTTATTTAAATGCTTCTATAGAAAAGAGAAACAATCCAAAAGAATCGATCAACATTTCATTTTAATCTGACATTTAAAGATAAAGATTATCTGTTTGGTTGTTTGGCAAATAAAAATAAAGTATTCAAGTATTCAATAAACCAAAAATTCAAATTGAATGCACAGAACTGTGCATCACACTGATGCCTCATCCTAAAAACAAACCCAATCTCACCTTGCTGTTTTGCAGACGTGTGGCTTTGAGTTTCAGTTTTCTATTATCTTCCAGAGCAAATTCCACTATGGGTCTCTAATGAGAAAGACACATAAAGAAACATGGTTTAACTCTTAATTGAGAGTAAATGGCTCATTTGTAAATAGTTCTTAGCTGTGATGCAACAGTAAGTCACTGTATTTTTGTGAAGTTTTGTTCAAACATAAATTCCACTAAGTTCAAGATGAATGTGTTTTTTTAAGATGTGTGGAAAGATACGAGTGACCGAGATTTAGTTTAATTTGTACATTCTTTCGTAAAACCCTTAAAGACCACTGCTGGGAAACTGCCGCAGAGCATTTGAATAACAAGTCTAAAACAACATGTTGTGTGTTTACAGACCGGCAAGCTATACTACTACTGTAGTCCCCTATTGCAATGAGCTCGAACATTACTGAAATATTTCTAGGAATGAAGACTAGGAAGAGAATTCTTCTCATTCTAGAAATATTTCAACTTCATAGAACAATAAACAGGTTATTAAATACTGCGTTTTTCTCCCGATACCCTCAGCAAGCAAGCAAGACTTAGTTGCACAACAAGGCCTCATCCAAAACACAAGATTCATGATGGTCAGTAGGGATGGACACAGGCTAACCTTTTGTGCTCCAAATATGTCAGGATTGTTGTTGAGGTGACGTAAGGCTTGGAGGGCGTGTTCGTGCTCTTTGAACTCTACAAAACCGTATCCCAGAGACTGACCCATGACCTGACCTCGAACAGGCTTCTTGTCATACATCACATGGCACTGGAAGAACAACAGATCAGATTGAGTGTAAATATGTCATGACTAACAGAAACTCTACAGAGAAACACACAGTACGGCAGGGAATGTGTGTGTGTTACACCTCAGTGATACGAGCTTTTGTATTGCTGGCGGCCATGAAGCAGATCTTGCGGAGTTGAGGTTGTTTGACACTTTTAGGTAGATTGTGAACACACAGCCGTGTTTTAGACACTAAGATGTTGATGTCTTTTAACTTTTGCCTTTTCAGCTCCTGAAACTAAAACAACAAAAAAAAACATCATTTAAAAGTCATGAACTATTTAATAATTTACTCATAATATATAGCATCAGAATGTTAAACACACAGAGACGTATTACAACTTACTCTCGTCCTCTTGGCCATGTCAGATTCTGAAACTCCTTCTGCAGCCTTTGATTCGGGACGAATGACTGCGAAAATGTGTAAACTTTTCTAAACAAACAAAGTACTGGTATTGGTCAGTTTACTCACTGGTCAGTGTTTTGCGATCATCTGTACTTACAGCCCTCTCTGGCGAGGTACATGTTCCTGGTGCCTGTGTGAGTTTTCATATTCTTGTCTTTGAATTTGGAAGCATCTTCTCGGCTCACGGCGGGCGTAATGTTCAGCTTCCTGCCATCGACTTTTATGCCACCAGACTGAAATAAATCAACATTTAAGGTGACATCACACGTCTGCTTACTGGTAAAACATTTTATTGCATGATAAAAAAAAATGTACCGAAGTAAAACAGCCTCACCTCATTCTCATCCTGAGCAGCAGAAATGCATTTCTCTGCCGCTTCTTTAGTTTTAAACTGAGCAAAGGCACAACCTGAGAGAGAAAAAGTGCTTTAAAAGACATGTAAAACATGTAAATGGATGTTGTCTAGGGCTTTGGGCGACCCCATCTACCTTTCGAGTGTCCCGTGTTGGCATGCATCACCACTCGGACATATTTTAGCTCTCCAAACTGCAGCAAAACTTCTTCCAAATTCTCTTCTTCTGTGTCAAAGGACAGGTTTCTGATAGAGCCCCAGATGAGATGAAGATTTGACAGATTACAAAACGATTTTCTTTTTCTAATTTATTATTGGTTATAAAGGTAAAAAAATACAGAAACTATAATTTTGACAATCAATTAATACATCATTCATTTATAAGATTAACAATATATCTTACCTGATGAAGATGGTTCTTCCCTCATTCACATCTGAAGGAAGACAGATCTTCTTCTTCTTTGGAGGAGCTAAAAAAAGATATTTACAGCATCACAGTGGTGAAGAATATATTCCATACATGTTCTGAATGAAGACACTTTAGTGAATCATACCATCGCCTTCATCCTCACTATCCTCATCATCATCATCGTCGTCTTCATCTGTTCCTTCAGATTCACTGTCGTTCTGCTGAGTCTCAGATTCATTTTCTTCCTCATCTTCTTCACCACTGTCCTGTTCGTCTTCATCATCATTATCATCATCATCATCATCATCATCTGATTCTTCCTCTGATTCAGAGTTGGTGGTCTTTTTATGTAACGTGGGCCTGAACATGAGAGATCTCATCTTTAACAAATATTCAAGTCACATAAGATCCAGCCATCATAAACACAAATCATCAGATCATACCAGAAAGGTCTGTTCTTACTTGTTCTTTGCACCTTGTTTTCCATCCGACATTGTTTCTTCAGATTTCACCTTTTCTTCTTTCTTTGATCCTGGAAAACACAAAGTCTCATCAGTCAAAGAAACATACCAATCAGATGAACAGATTAATTATTTATTATACCAGTAAATGAGAATATTGCATGAATTACCAGCTGGTGAAGATGCTTGGGTGGCAATGTACTTGTCTTTTGAGATGGCCCAGTCCACAGCTACCTGCCTGCCTGTGATGGAGGAATAAATTACATTCTGTCATGATGATTTTTTTCAGTCTTCATAGAAATGAAATGTTGATAATCTTACCTTTAATCTCCTTCAGGTTCATTGCTGCTAGAGCTTTACCAGCCTGAGGCATGTTCTGAAACTGCACAAACGCAAAGCCTCGCATCTTCCCATCTGCACAAAAAATTATTATACAATAAACACTCCAGAGTAGAAGAGACGAACTAGATTTACAGATTTCTTTCAGAAAGTGTGAGGTGCTTGTTGGAGGATCTCTGATGTGATTTTTAAGCAGTATAACAATAATATTGTTCATTTATATTATCCAGATATTTTCATATCCCTGAAATATGAAAAGTCTTTAATATCTCCTTCCAACATGTAACGTTGTATTCCATGTTTTTACCTGGTTTTAAAGGAATCTTCGCTTCATGCACCACACCAAACTCAGAGAAGATTTTCTTCAAATCATTTTCTGTACACTTGAGAGAGCACATAAAACAAAATCAGTGCATGAGCCAATACCAAATACATATTTAACACTAGCCATTGGTTATTCATGAGCCAACTTACTTTGAAACTTAGATTTCTGATGATCAGTCTAGCTTTCAGTTTCGTCTTTCTCAGGCCTTGACACTTCTGTGGACTCTCTTTAAGACTCTCTTTAGGACTCTCTTTAGGACTCTCTTTAGGACTCTCTTTAGGACTCTCTTTAGGACTCTCTTTAGGACTCTCTTTAGGACTCTCTGTTTTTTCTGAATCTGTGTGGAGATTTAAAACTCATTTCTTTTAGGTGCAAAATATAAGAGGTAAAAAAACAAGGATGCAGAATTCAAACACCTGTATCTAACCTTTCTTTTGTTTTGTTTTCCCTCCTTTCTTATGATCTGGCTTTTTTTTGGCTGGAACTACAACTATCTTCTGTCCGCTGTAGTCTTTGACTTCTTTCAGAGCCCGCTGGGCATCTTCTTCCATGGAGAACGTGACATATCCAATGCCACGACATTTATCAGACCCTGAACACAGCCCACATTAAATGTATTCTTCAATCAAATTACTGCATTTAATATCACCAGTCACATATCCCTTTTGAATAACAATAGAAACCATAGCAGAAATTCTAATTATATTGATTTTTAATGGAACTTATAATGGTCTCTGTGGGTCTTTACTGGTAATGTGTTGGATTCTATTGGAAGGATGTTATCGTGCAGATGTGAACCAATAGAACACCAGGAAATCCTACTGGTGCCTAAACCCAAAATGTTACAACATAAAGGAATTTTATAATAGTTTTAATAGAAAACAGAGGATAGCTCATCATGGTACTTGTAAAAATAAATAAAAATTAAACCATTAAAGTTCAAATGTTATTATACAGCTTAAAAAATCTAACATTACTGTACATTACAGTACATTTACTTGTTAACTATAAAATAGATGGAAACAGTCTGCAGAAAAGCGGAGCACACCTCCAGGTACAGGATTAAGCAGCCCTGCGTTAAATCAAAGAGACTAATACAAAATAACAGCATCTCACCTTTATCCTTGACAACAAAGCAATTCTTTAGTGGTCCTATTTCTGAGAATATTTCCCCCAGATGTTCATTGGTGGCAGAGGGAGGTAATTTACTGACAAATAAAGTGACCGCAGGCATTTTGAGAAGATCGGTTTCACTCTTCTCTGCACTCCAGCACACTTTCTTAAAAAACAATACTGTCACTTATAAAATGATGTCACTCCGATATATTTCACATTAGTCCAGAACGCACGTTTTCTCACATGTTTCTGCCGGAAGTTGTCAAGTGAATCGTCTGGTTGGACAGCGCGAGCGCGTCCAGGATACGGGGGAACTCTGCCACCTGCTGGCGTGGAGGAAACTCACAACAACAGCGAAAACAATTCAACACTTCAATAATTTTCCATTTAATTCAATTTATTTAAAGAAATTAATTTCTTGATTATTTTTAATAACTTTTTGAATTTGCAGACGTTCCCTTAACGCAAAAAAATATGTTGAAGGAATGTGTTTTTAAAGAGGAAAAAGGTTTTTTGAAGATTTAAAAAAAGATTGAAGAGGAAAACATATTTTGAAGGGGAAAAAAGAGAAGAAAATCTTCAGGACTTGGGCTCCAGGAAGGAATATAAGAACACATGTTTTTTCTGCGTTGCGGTTCAGTAAGGCATCCGTGCTATTCAGTTTTTGTGGCTTTATTGGACTGAAAAGTGATGCATGTTGAGAAATCCCTGCAAAAGCTCTAGTGGCTGTAAAGTGGACCATCCGGGTTTTTCTCGCGTTGAGTTTTCGGAAGTGTACTAGGAAGTAGGCGATTTCGTTTTATTATTTTGTTTACATTGCACGCTTGATCGTCAGTGGCATAATATTATTATTTTTAAATATAAAAAATAGCCTGCAAACAGTTTCTAGACTTTTCTTTTGCGCTTAAAAAAACACTTCCATCTGTGGTCAGCAGAGGGAGACACTTACCATGATATCAGAGCGTTTCGATGGCACATCCGCTCACAGCATGACATTCGGTAAGACTATCAATGTAAACGTATTTAGAAGAAACACACATTTGTATCAGTAACTACACTGCTTGCTGAAATGTGTAAAGCCTTACGTAATGTCTTCCATGTTGTATGTTTATGATAGATCAGCTGTTAACAACAATATAAATAAAGCTGCTTTGCTTAATTCTATGCAAACAATAATCTCATTTCCAGTAATCCAAGACAGTGTTTCAGCCCAAAGTGTGGATTAATTTACCTCTTAAGGGAAATTTCCAAGATGCATTTTAATAAAAAAGACTTCTGAGGATTTGATCATTTCTACAGGTGAAGTGTGTACACACAACACTGTGTGGGAGTGATGGAAAATATCCTGTTTTTATGTGACCTTCATGAACAGAAAGCTGTAGTGAATCAGAGCTTTATATGTGTTTCTGTGTCACAGGCGAGAGAGGGAGAGAGTTATTGGAAGATCGAGAGAAGCATGGGATGCAAACACTATGCATCAGGCCCAAACACTACACTATGTCATTTCTTCCATAGAGCGGATCACACCCCTGTAAGTGTCAACACTTATTTTCTTAACCACATAGAAAACATTGCGTTTAGTGTGTGTATTATTTGTCCGGCAGCAATAATAGACAGAGACAATGGAAATACAGTGAATGGTGTTATTGTGTTTTATATGCTGTGTTTAAATGAAGGCTATTTGCTGCAAGTGCTGGCATAATATTTTGCACTGGCTAATGATGTTATAGTTTGTCTTTTCAGCCTAAAATTAGTGCAGATGGTAATTCGTGTGTGTAATGTTTAAAAAAAGACTGAGGGTGGTTTTCACAACATTTCCAATAAATATTTCAGCCTCCTCCTAGTATCAAAAATCTGGTCTTTTATTTATACTAAATATGTGATCACAGTGTTTAATTAAATAAAAACACAGTGTTTGCCTTAAACACAGGTAGACTGCGAGGAAATATGATTCGCAGATTTTGGGCTACAGAATGTGCATTTTGTAGTTTGATGTTGTATTATTTGATAATTTCCTCTTTTGAAATAAATGTGAATTGTATGTCAGACCCCAGTAGACTGAAAGTGGGTGACACGCTCCCAGTGCTGACGCAGTTTCTTGGCATCCTGTAAATGGGTCGCCTGTATTTCACTCTTAATTTCAGTTTCAGTGTTTTAGGATAAGGGTGTAGGGGGGAGAGTTATGAAAAATATTTTAAAGCAATGAATTGAATTCCGTAGCGGACTGCTGAATCATAAACAACAGCTCTGCAGCTGTTCATGACATGTGTATGTGCATGATATCACGGTATTACAGAATGACTTTGTCAGATGAGAGAGAGAGAGAGAGAGAGAGAGAGAGAGAGAGAGAGAGAGAGAGAGAGAGAGAGAGAGTACAGTGGGATATTATATGAGCCCACGCTGGCAGTGCGATGAGTGGGAGAGTTCAGGCTCATGTGATGGGAGACTGATGAATTTAAATGATTTTTTTCAGTGACTGAATCAACCCACCATTACAGACAGCAAAGCATTTTCTTTGCCACTTTGTTGGCAGACATAAGCGCTTTCTTGTATAAAGTTTACTCGTGTAGTTTTGTCCTTTAGAATCAATGCATTCATGTATTCCTTAATTCAGATCTAATAGACTAGAGATTTTCAGCAACAAAATGTTTTTATAATGTAATATATTTTTATATCATCATATCCAATGCATCATAATTATCATCTTATCAATCATGTCAAATCTATAAAACTGCTAGTATCAGTATACAAAAATCCTCAGAGAGAGAGAGAGAATTCACTGCCAAATCATTTACACCAAAGGAAACATTGTAGGCGATCTCAATTACCCATTAATCTTCTCTGTCTTTATCTTTGTTCATTACAGTTTAGGCGTTTCCTGGGACAGAGAACATATGGAGCGTCTTTTTTTGGGGGGTGTTTGGGACACTGGGGGGATGTTGGGTGTTTACACAGGCACCTTATGGGTCATCTGACATAATACTGCATACGCTATTAGTGTCATTAACAATTCACAATATGCTATTAAAATGACTAATGAGAATCCATTGTTTTTCTTCACATAACCATTAAAGTCCCATAAGCCACATACAAATAATAATAGAGCTCATCGTCACCATGATATTATAAAGGCCCTTGACTATAAAAACACATGAATTATGTCAACATTCCCCAATACAAAGAGCTCTATAGAGCCTAGTGTCAAGCTATAGTGTTGTCCTGGCATTATGTTGCACACAATTCAGGCTTTGTAGTGTAATGCTAAAAGTTAAAATAGGCTGCTGACTTTGAAGGCGTTATCAAATAACATTGTTATTTTAGATCCAGTGTGAAGATCGAAACAAGATGCCTGTGTCAAAAGTATATCATGTCTGTTGTCTTTGTAGTACAGCTCAGTGTGAGCATTAGTAAAGGGTTTGGATTGTGCTTTTTCTGCTGTCAGCTTCATCTTTGTACAGACCAGATTGATGTATATTAATTCCCTGCCTACAGACCTTCCTTCACGTCAGCAGTCATTCTCAAAACCCCCAATTACCCTCCTGTAACCCCGTCTGTGTCCTTCACAACCCTGAGGCATTAATCATTCTGTAGGACTGATTCTTTTGTCTGGGGATCTGCTTGAGATGCCACTGTAAAGCCGTGCAGGCCACGTGGACCTAATACGATGACACTTTTGGTCTGTAGGGTATGATTGTGAATTGCTGGCTTGGTTTTGACTCTGTGGCTTAGTTTATTTATGAAAATCTGTAGTAAAATGCTTGTACAAACACACGTGTTTACTTAAACAGGGGTAAAGCTGGATTCAAAAGCAGCTTGGAGAAAATGAATAGAAAACGAGGCTTTTATTTTGCTTTATCTTCTAATGCATCAAACAGAAGTCGGGGATGTTATCATATTACTTGTCCGTGATGATTTATTTGAAAGGGATTTAATCATAAACTTGATGAATTGTAAAATGGCTCACATTTCTGTCTGGATCAAAACTGGGAGTTTCATTTAATGTTGTGGGGCGATTTTGCCAAGTTTGATTCTTCATAATTTCACAGGAAAAGGAGTTGTAAGCTTTGGAGAGGAACAGTTTGATTGTGTTTTAGTCTCAGCAGACGGGGAGGTTTGGATTGGTTGTGTCTGGTTATGCTGTTGCGCTGCGAAGAGAATCTCAAAAGAATCGAGAGTGAAAACAGATCGTATGTGTAAACCATTTACATTGACTGAGAATAATGTTTATCTGTTTACTTTTGTGTTTATGCAACCGTTGCCTAAAGTTATCCATTTAACACTTGATTTAGTCACCTAAATTCAGCAGGATGTTTCTTTCTTTCTTTCTTTCTTTCTTTCTTTTTTTTTAATACCACACACTGTTCTTGGTGGGCTTGTGTTCCTGTGATTGGGCCATACAGTGCTATTGGATAGCAGTGAAAAGCTTTAACAGAAGACACTTTCTCAGCCAAAGACATGTCCAGAACCAGCGCTGGGGGCTGTCAGCCTCCGTCCTTGGCGGGACAAAGCAGCGCTTGCTCTGTGTGCACCACATGAGAGCATGAGGTTATTAGATACTAATGCTGTGCTTTTACGTCTATGTAAAACAACTCTCTAGGGTTGACGTTTGAGCTTGAGCGTGTCCCAGTTGCTTTTATTCCCACATTTATAGAGCCTGAATTCCTTCATTATAGTTTACCTCATGGACGGATGTGGAAACACAGACATGAGACTTTTTTAAATACAGCAGGGTTAGTCCATCTGTTTCAGGGGCGACTTGGAAACTATCTTAGCCATCAGTGTATACTGGGTGATTTGGACTATGAAATGTTTTTGTTTAGTTGTTTAATATTACTGGTTTATCTTTCTAATTTTAACAGGCTAATCTTTATGATTTTGTTGGATAACTGACCTTTGGCTGTTATTTTGGCACATAACAAAGATGAGTGAGTCATCATGTAAAGGTAGGATGGGGTAAAGTGAGGTTGTTTTATTTTCTTAAATTTACATTAAAGGAATGACTCGAACCTGTCATCACAGAGATTATGTATAGAAGTCTACAAACTAAAATTTAAAAGCATTCATGTATCAATGCTGACTAAACCAGTCAGACAATCTGACAATGGAAAATTTTCTGACACCCAGATACTCCCAGTCATTAACATTAACCAGTTAAAATGTGTTTTAATACTTGATAACAAAACAAAACAAAAAAGCATGCACATAAGCTCAAAGTGGATGCTTGACCCAGAAAATGTGGATGTTTTGATTTTTTTAAAAATTGATTTATATTTTTTCCATTAGTTTCAATTGGTTAACTTTTTTATTGATTTCTATTATAATATAATATTCATATTTTTGGAGCTTTGCTGTGCCGACTTCATGTATGTTTTTCTGCTTTTGCTGTGTTTAATACATTCAACACACATTAAAATATACAGAGAAAAAAGAGTGTTCACTGTAGAAGACATGAAATTTAAGACATTGAATGCAACAGTTGTTCTTTTGCAAGTCCACCTGCCATCATGTTTTGTGTGTGTGTGTTGTCATCATTATCAAACCAATCCTGATTTTATGTATGCATGCATGTGTGCACATGTTCATGACGGGCTATTTGCTTTATGTAGCACATTCCTTGGTGGAGTACACAAATGATTAAGAAGGGTCCTTGCTCTCATAGATACACAATCTCCTCCCCATCTACAGTACATACACGCTAGGACAGCAGTGCCACTCCACCCAGAGATCTTTACACATACTGCTTAGTGTTCACTTCTGAGTGAACACTATAAGAGACAAATGTGATGAGACAAATGACAAACAATCATCATGCTATGTATTTGGTGCATGACATACCCATCCTGCACGGTTTGGGCTGCAGCCTTGAATTATTTCTCGTACTTTATTTCTTGTACTTTATATCTCAAGCTCTAGAAACCACTCAAACCATGTAGCATCCACATAGCAGTGCACTACAATGACTCAAAACACCTTAGCAACTGCATAGCAACACCCTAGCAAACATTCCACAACATAATAGCACCGTCGTGGCGATATTTGCATGCATCACTTACAGTTTCTTGTCATACAAATGTAAATGCCTTTTGTATTCAATTTCTCACACTGCTTTAAGAACTGTTTGTTTGAGTCTGTCACATACTGAATGACTTGGGGTGGGCATGTTCATAAATATTTCTTATTGATTTACAGTAAAAAAGGTGAAACTATTTTTATATTTCTTTGTGTGCTATATCATTACGTAGTTTCAAACAGGCTGTGAGTTGAGACTTTACATCTGACTGTCTGACTACAAATGTTATGTTAAATTATGTCCTTAAAATCAGTAGATTTGTGTCTTATTATTGGACGTGACACACATACATGGACACACTGATTCACATGTGTATGTGCAGATTATTATGTTTTACATTCAGGTGTGTGTATAAATAAATTGATATAAAGGCCTATTTGTGTTAAAGGCATTAAATAGCATTTGTTGAGTCTTTATTTTCCCACATGATCAAATATAAATTGAGCGAGGTAAAGTACATAATCCTGTCAGAGAAAAAAATTTACCTTGTTTCAGGAAATGACATTTCCTCTTTAAACCTCGGCATTTCCAGCTTGTCATGCAGAGACGTCTGTAATGTCTGAAAGCACATCTAGTTGTTGAGGGCAGGGATGAAACTTTCTTGGAAACGGAGCAGCATGTTTGGCTGATGTCATATAGAGCAATGAGCCAAGCGTGATTCATGCAGAATGATCTGTTCATCTATTCACCTCATAAAATCAAACCTAACGGCTCAAGGCTATAGAAAAAGAGTATCAAATGATCTTTTTGACCAGATGACCAGATTTCTGCATGCAAGAAGACATCCATAGACTTTGATTTTGACTTTTCTATATAACCTTGGCTGCTGAAAGGCAAATCCACTTAGTTAAGTATTTTTTCCTTTTTCTTCATAGGTTGGCAGCAAAAGTTTTAAGACCAGACGTTTTGGACTGGCCAACTTCTAACAAAAGCAAAATTCGGATTTAGTAGTTTTTCCAGGTGTGTGTCATTATTTTCATATTCACTGTACGAATTATAATTGTTGTATATTGTAAGTAAACAGGTTATGTATAGAAATGTAACCTTTTTAGCCAAATACTTTAAACAACTAGAACACCGTTTGCATATATTGTTTCAGACAAATTGAATTGAAAGTAAGCTTGAGACTTCAAACAGAGTTTAAATACCTTTTAACGATAAATCAGAGCTCTGGGAAATCTCAAAATGCTGTTAACAAAAGTATAAGAACAACATTTGACCATCTCATCAGCTGACTGTCTTGACTAATATCTGTTTATCTATATATTTAAATCATGAGATCATCTGTTTATGAGTTACTTTTGCATAAAATGTAGGAACTGTTCACATGTGCATTCAATTGTCTCAATTACATCCATTTGGAAGTCATTTGGAAGTTAAAAAGCACATCGCAACGAGGTCAACAAGAATGTTTGGGGTTGAAATGCTTCATCAAATTCTATTACATGCAAGTTTGTGATAAATTTCCCAGACATGTAAGCATTGTTAAAAAGAGATTTTACAGTACTTTTCACTGGTAGAGATCCCAATTATTTTCAGTATGAAATAAACAGCTGAGCATTTGAAATAAAGGGCGTGTCTCAATTTCCCAGCATTCCCTCTGTCTGATTGATGCACTGATGTCATGGCATGTGTATTTAACAGTGGTGAGGTTATGTGTCTAATTGTGTGCCGATGGATCGAGATCAGTGTTTTTGTGTATGCCGGAGGTCTGATGGTGATGTAGTAACCCAGAGAACTCTAGTGTACTGCTATGCAGCAGGCGGGACAATGTGAACTATTCTCTGCTATGATAGAGGACAGTGTGATGGTGGACTTGTCTCGCTTTTGTCTTTCAGTTCATGCCTAAAAAGCCCCTTTGTGTACGGCTGAGATCACATGTCACAATATTTGAACAGCTGCAGTGTGTGTGCGAGTGGGTGTGATGCAGCGATTGTGTACAGTTGAACGCTGGATGTACAACTTTTGTTATCTTTTTTGATATCTTTTGTGTACTTTTGATTCTTAAGTTTATACATGAATTTATCATCATTTAACCCTGAATGCATGCACTTAGGGTCTTATAATTCACACTATATGTTCTTGTTGTTGTCTCATCTGTCATGGAGGTTTGAGATCATATTTAACTGAGAATGTTTACATCATTAGATCAGTCTACTGAGGCCGGAGAAAGAAGCTTTAGCCAAATGTTGTGATGCACTCCATGTTTGGCTGGAGACGGATAAAGTAAGTCTGTCCAACAAACTTGACTGCCAACAGCAATGACTGTCAAATAAAGTAAACTATTAAATGTATTCTCATCAATGAAATATCTTGAGATTTTCAGTAGTATGTTACGTATTGCGTATCACTATACTGTAATAAAAAAGAATTAATTAAAGCTAAAATAAACAAAAAAGTACATAGAAAATTATTGTTTTTATTCGTAAGCATACAGTGTACAAAAACTCTTTGCTGCCTTAAAACTTTAAGTCTAATCAGCTTAGTTTTACATGTCATTTCAATTGTTTTCACATTATTTCAAGTCATTTAAAGTTGAAAAAATTTAAATACCAATTGAAATGACTTATTTTACAGTGTATAGTAATGAATTATACTTAAAACGGTCAGGCACATATTAATGGGAAATGTCAATTTCAATGTCAATTATGTCATTTGACTTAAACCCATGTAAAGATAAGTATGTACAGTAACCTGCATTTTTTTATCATTTATCTTCATAGTTATGTTAATATAGAGACAAAAAATATAGATTTTTAATATATAGTTATATAAATACAAATTGATATAAAAAATTATATTCATAAAGTAAACATTTTATGTTATATGTAACTGGTTGGCATATGTCCCACACAAATTGTGAACATTATTAGACGGTCTCAGAAATCCATATTTTGCATGTCTCTGAATAATTGTTTGTGTTTTGTCAGCTACAGTAACCCAGTCTGACTGGTCCAGAAACTGCATTTTAGGGTCATTGTGTAACTGTTAATGGCCGAGTGGCAATTAGGGACTCTTTAAAATACTGCTTGTGTTGTAATGGAGTGACAGCGATTGACTGTGTACTGCTTATGTAAGAGTGAATGAAGAGACAGAGGGGATGTTGGCGATTGGGAGAGAGAACAAGTATTGTGAGAGAAAGAGAGAATCTTAACTCATTTACCAGTGAATAGAAGTGGAATTAAAATGCTAGGAACGAACAAATACAGAAGATGTGTATCTGTGTTTGTGCTTGTGTGTTTATGTAGACAAGGCATTAAACATCATTGGCCACACATCTAACTAATTATAGAACATGTGCAATGACTTTAACTTATGAAGTGAGACCAAAGTGTTATATAACAGATTTGCATATAACAGATGCTTTCCACAGAAACCAGATGAAAGTTGCTGCTGATGAGAGAATATATTATCCAGGGTTTCAAGTCACTGGTTGATAACTTGATTGACTTTTAGCTCTTGTAAGTCCAGTTCACTGTCTCGGTTTAGCCGGACTGATCTGCCAATCTGACGTCGAACTGAAACCTGTGATGCAACTGTCTTGAAATCAATCCATCTCTCTACAGTCTTATAGACTGACTGACCCTGATCAATACTAAATAATCCCTTGTGTTAGCGGGATGTCAGCATGAGGTCTGACTGAAATGACAATCCGGTTGTTTAAATATACTGCACGTAACAGAAGGATTAAAACGACTTCTTTATCATGACTTCAGGCAGACAATATTTCACTGTTGCTATTTATACTTTTTAATATAGGACAGTAACTTATAAATAATGTCATTTTGACTCATCCACAGCTCAGTTGGGATTTGATTTCTACCCCAGAGACTTAAATATAGAAACCACAGTGCTCTAGAAAACTTCAGCTTCAGGGCACTGTACTCGCCTCCTAAAGTGTCTGAGGAGAGAGGGTTTGGCTGACTCCCAGACATTTTGCAATGCTATTTTAAATTTTGAAGCCCTGGCAGCAACTACAACATTCAGAAGCTCTGTATCTTTCGTATATCCAGTATGCAGTAATCGGTAGACACGTAATGATTATTTGTCCAGAGAACCCTGAGGAAATGAGTAGTCTTAAGTGTCCTTTAAGAGTCATGCTGGACTTGATCAAGAGATGTTTGTTCAGGTGTGTTAAGAGGAAATTACATTTTCATCTAGACTTAGATTTTGTGTTGTACAGAATAGACCTGTTAGATCATTTGAGTGATTGTAAAAGTTCACGTGGATGTTTTATTGGTTTTTGATAAACATCTTACATTTGGTGTTACTGTAATTCTCCCTGCAGATGCAATATAATAAAGTGTAAGGAAACCCTTCCAAATGTACCCTCCTTTAACAAGAAAATCTAGTGCACTCACTGAGATGATAAAACCAGTTACAGTGAAGATGATGTCACCCCTCTCTCTCTCTCTCTCTCTCTCTCTCTCTCTCTCTCTCTCTCTCTCTCTCTCTCTCTCTCTCTCTCTCTCTCTCTCTCTCTCTCTCTCTCTCTCGCATTAGGAGGTCATAGTCAACATGACCTTGCACTTGTCCCAATTTAGAGAATACTTAACTGCACACACACTTTTTGTCCTCTTATGTACTCTTCATGACCTCTTCAGTGTGTGCATGTGTGTGTAAGTGCGTCTCCCGCTCGGCTCTTTACACTCTCTGCATTATGCTTAACAACCCGTGACTCATAATGATGCATGTTAAAGTCACCACGCTCATCATCGCAGGACACATTACCAGGCTGTTTATTGACCAGTGGGCGGGGCTGGATACATATATCAACCCGATAGAGCAGAAAGCTCAGGCTGTCAGGACTCAGTTGAATGAAAGAGAGAGACAATGAGAGTTCAAGGTTTGGAATGCTTTGGATTGTACTGTTTTATGTATGTTTTGCCCATAACACAACATATGAATATATAGCAACGCGGACATGCTAATATCACATTTGAATAAATTAAAAATGTAACATAACATTATGTACCAAACTGTGATCAGACTGTGCAAAGTCAGAGATTTTAATATTATTAAACACTCCAAATTATTTGAGCTGTGCCATCCACAAAATAAATGTAAATAAAAATGTACAGTATATATGATTGTCTATATTAATACTGTATGTAAACTGTCTCATTGATTTTACCAATTTTTCAGATATCTGTGACAAAGTTGATGAACATAACTAAGAGCTCAATAAAGTCTATATGAAATAGCAATAAAAGTTCCTCTATTTAGCCCATTATTAACCACATCTTTTCCGCATTTCTTAAAATGCATTACGTTTATGATTCTTTATTGCTTGTGCAATACGTTTTGCAACATGGTTTACATTTCCTGTATCCTTTTGCCTAAAAGACCATGAAAGATACTTTTCAATAAACAGTTTTACTTTTTACAGGCATTTTTTGGCAATCCCAGATAACCACCAATCTTTAGCCAGAATAGAAACTATTGAATACAACTATTTTTGTCAGAGATAGAGGGCTGATGGTTTCGACAAGGTGTGTATTTTTTATTTGTAGCCGAGACAAACACAGTCAGTGGCTTCAAAGGGGATGAAGGGAAGTTCATACATAATACATGAAAGGTGTGGATCTCCTCTGTGATTTCTTTGGACAGAAGTTAAGCCTTCATTGTATGTTTACTATAAATCCTAGAAACAAATATTTTGTATAATGACTGTTAAACTATGTTAAACTTTTTGTGATTTTTCAGTTTTCTACATAAAATCCTTCTATGTAATGTAAAGATGTAAATATTTAACATTAATATCTTTAATATTGTCTGAGTAATGTCATGTCAAAGATTAAAATCACAGTAAAATTAATAGGTGAATTCAAACTTTAATGCATCTTAAATTAGATTTTTAGACTTTTTTAGCCTGGTTTTCACAGACAGGGTCACATATCATTGACCGTTATGTCATCCAACAATAGTTTCATGTCTAATGCATCACCCCACAATCCTCTCCAAATCCATATTTCATGTCTAATATGTTTTGGTAGGTTGTTGTGTAATGTGGAATAATATGCAGCTGGTCATTACCGCGACATAAATCCTGACAGGGTGATCTGGACTTGACACAAAGCAGAGGGTTTTATCTTACTTAGTAAACAACAAACTCAAAAGCAGACCCTCATCTCTTTACACTGGACTAAATGGTCAGAAACCACACTACAATCTCTAAATACCATAGTCACATAGTTCATGATTGTAAAAAAGCCACTTCCTACCACCACACTCCTGCTTTTTCAAACCAAGTGTGAAACTAATAGTTCTCACTCCTGTTCACAGTGTGTAAACCTTTCTCCATTTTCATTCAGGCATTTAAATAACTTTAACAGCTCTGTTATCCCACAGTTACATTTTCCTGCCTGTAAAATAACCAGAAATCTGTGGCTGGTTGTTATCTTGTAATGGTTGCACTTTATCAAAATGCCTGTTGCAGCATTTTTGCTGTAATAAAATATTTCTTATCTTTAGTCAAACAGTGGCAAGTAACTTTAGATTAATTTTAGTATGAAAAAAGCAGCATTATCATAAAGAGCTCATTCAAGTCTAATAGTAATTTTGGGTTCATAATCTGATAAAAGAATAATCACTCATTAATTGTTTTTGGACCTGTTTCAATACAGATCACACAGGTACCAGGCTGAATGAATGGATACTTTACTTAAGGCAGTTCTCTCAAACTGTGCAGAAATTTCACTTCCACTGGATAATTGCACACCAGCTGTGGTAAAACAAGCTCAGATGCCCTAAGGGATTATTGTTTAGTTATGGCTCTTTCAGTTCCCATGCTGCTCATAGACTGAAGAACAAACACTAAATAAACTTATACATCTGAATGAAACTTAACTTACTGACATTCTGCATTATTTCAGGAATCTCCTCAAAGCAATTGCAACTTGATTACATATAAGATATTGTAAGGTTGAATTACAATAATTCGCGAGTCACACCATTACAAAAAGAAAGTAAAATATAATATGAAATGATATGATATAATATTTTGCATTAAATAATGATATTTAGGACTATTTTTAGTGTGCATTGTTTTCATGACAATTAAACTTTTTTGAAATTCTCATTACTGTAATGCATTTTATTGTAATTTTGGTGATTATGGTAAGATTCTCATTCTTGCTAGATTCTTTGTTACAGTAAAAAATGCTGTAATACAATGAATTTAAATTTCTGTTTAAAAAGAAGGCAGAAAAACAAAAACATTTTTTCACATTATAGAAATAGTAAAGTTTTTAATTTTTTAATTGTTTTGACAATAAAGAACAATAATTGTAACAATAATCATTTCTTTTTCTTGGGAGTGTAATATGAAATGTCAATTACACATTTTTGCATCTGCCAATCTTCAGATACCACATACGCAACACAAATCTAATATGTAGGTTACCGTGGGCTGCTTTTCATAACTGCGCTGCCTACATTTGCACACATCGTATAACATCTCACAAATATCGTATAACATCTCACAAATCTGACATTCACCCATCCGCCCAGTGAATAATGGCACTGCATGTGTCAGGTGTCTGTAGAGATTAAAATAACCCCTCATGGCAGGACTGCCTGCTGGTGGCCAGCGGGTCAAGCTGCTGTACATGGGAGGGTGCAGGAATGCTTGGCTGTCTTGTTGATGTGTTATTTCTGTATCCTGGCAGCCTTTTGCCTGCACATTTTGTACGCGGCAAGGCACGCACACAGAGCTCAGCAGAGTCTGTCAAAGCTTAACCCCTGCCTTTCCTGGGGTTGCCACACCCACCTCTTTAAGACGTCTATTGTGTCTTCACAGGGAAGATTTTCTTTGTAAACGAGAGGGAAGCCGGGGAGGAGGGGCCACAGCCCGCTTTGCCTTCCCTCCTGATCATGTGACACATTTCCCTTCCAGTAACCATGGCAACCAACACTGGTCCAGCCTGTATCTTGCTGTTGTGAGACGGGAGGAACGGAGAGAGAGAGAGAAATAGAGAGAAGGGACAGCCCAAAATAAACATACTCTTCCTAGGAGCTGTCAGAGATCACAGTAAGTGGTATTGACTTGGTTTCTTTGCTTTGACTCTGTACTGTTAAGCCTGTTTTTGTGCATGCTGTAGAATAAGAGGCATCCTTATGGCTGCTTTGTTGTGATGGGTGACGTCATTACATAGTCATTTAAATATGAGATGCTGGGAACATAGTTTGAGAACAAGCGAGTACTGTAGATGACAAAACAGAACTGCAATTACATACGATCGGTTGGGACATATGGACCCCCCTGAAAAAATATGGGTGGATCCCTGTGACTATTTTCACAAGCTGAGATGAAGTCTCTGTGGGTTGTGTGCTTCTGGGCTCCTATTAGCTTCTTCTAATGGCTTTGTTCCAGTATGGTTTCCTCTGTTCTGTTGGAGGTTCTGGTTGCCCTCGAGTCTTGTGTGCTATGTTTAATTAGCAAACCTACTGTGCAGACTAAAACCACAATTCTGGGTCAGTCTGTTCTCATGTACAACTTCCATATGTGACACGTCCTTGTGCTGGTAAGAGAGATGTACAGTATGTATGTTGTATTGTATGATGGAGAGATTTGAACATTGATGCTTGTATGGAATCAGTAGACATAAGTGAAAAGTATGCAATATCAATTAATGAAATATTGTGTAAAAGAATATAAAGTAAATTTGGTGTAGAAAATAAAAAGATTTCTCATTAAGGCATAAATGCTAGAGCATAAGAAAGGTTTAGCATTTAAATACATCATTGAATGCCATGTACATCATCCAATAAAAACAATAAATCCTTAACAACAAATGAAAATCAATGCATGATTCCATCAATTTAGAAATAAATCAATTAAATTTGTCCAAATAACATTAACATAGAATAAAGAGGATTCCCCCCTTAACATATACAAAAATATAAAAAAACAGCAAGTAGAGACTATATGTGATATGGAGAATAGTTGAAACTTAAGATATAATGTCTGCTAACTTTTACTTGGACAAGAACTGAAAGAACTGACTTACTGACTTAAATACGAACATTGTTTACAGTTACAAGGTCAAAATATGAAAATGTAAGGTCTCTTACATTTTTTATATTTTATAAAGAGACATGCATTTGAATACACATAAATATGTCATATTTGAATATTTTACTGTACATTCACCACATTAGTTATGGTTTTATGAGATGACAGCAGTGGTATGAAATGTCAGACTGTATCAGGGTTTACTTACTTATTATAACTGATTTGAAATGTTTAGCAATGTCAATTACAGTAATTGGATATGAATGTGAGTGGTAACCGCTAATGTTAAGTATGCATTTATGAAGAATAATCTATGACTTTATACTATAAAATCACATAAATTATTTGTAAATAGTATTATTTATTCCTTTCTGTTCATGGTAACATTGTATCAGATCGGTCCATTTTTTCATCCTGCTCTATATGAGCCTTTGTTCAGTCATGTTGTACTTCATTGTTCTCCTTTGTCCAGGAACACAGGCGTTTCTATAACCCTGGGCTGTCATTTCTGCGTGAACCGCCTTGTTTAGATTTTGTTTCATAAATAATTTTCATTGTGCAGTAATACCAAACAGATGTAGACCATCATTGTGTCACCACATGAATCATGTGTCTGGTCCCTCTGTGAGGTCTAGCCATTAATTTGTCTTGTGCCTAATTTAGATATTATGTAAAAGATCTCATTATTTGTTCTGTGGTAATGGGTTAATTTTGTTTGCTAAAGTAATTTACTATTAATACTACTCATACTTGGGGTTATATAATTTGAACAAAGGGGAACAAAATGATTTAAACATTTAGGCACATAACACAATCCACAATCTTCATGCTATTGATACAAATTGAACATTTTACTACCCACATTTCAAGCAAGCACCCAAATTTTTACATACTGTAATTAATTGCATTTTAGAGGAGAAACACATGGCTATATGCACGGCATCCTAGAGTATTTGCTGATGTCTTTCCAAATGACTTCACAGCTAAAGAATGCTAGTTTATTTTCTGGACCAGTGCATGGATTAAGCTGTGTGGTATCTGTTATCTAGCCAGAATCTGGAACATTCCTAATTCTGTAGCACAATCAAAAAAAGGATAAACACTTAAGTCTAGTTGATATTTGATTTACAGCGATGAGGGTGTCTATTACTGTGAGTGGGTTGGTGCTAGAAACTACATACAAAGTAAAATGTAAAGGTGTGGGGCTGGTCCATTAGCACACGATGTACAGTTTGTAAAGAAGGATGCATCGTACATGTGTGGAATTGTGGAAATGTTGAATTTATGTTGTAAAACATTACAGATATGGTTCTTGTACAGATCTATACACATAAAGCTTTGACAATATGAGTAATTTTAACATCACCTTTAAGGTTCAGTGACCATTGCAGCTATTGTGCTGCAATCGCAAGGCAGTATACTGCAAGTGGCTGTTCAGTGAGTGTTAATGAGCAGCTGATTGTATTATAAGAAGTCAACACTTAAACAAAGGTACAGTGCCTTCCTTTTATAGGCATACTGTCCCCACAAACTCCAAACACCTCAACCATACATCAACAGATAAGTGAATAGTTTATCTGCTTGTTCTTTTGAATCACGTTCAAGAGCAATTACCATTCCTGTCACTTCACCATAATGTTTAATAGCATTACATAAATATCTTCTCTTATAGAGTTTACACTGAAAACAAGGTATTGTTTAAAAAATAAAGGTAAACTTTATTTTGTAATCATTGTATTCTGATATGTTTTTAAACATATGATTAATCTCTGCATCTTGCTAAGCAAAAATACATATGCAATAGTGTTTTATATAGCTGCACATAGTAAACCTACATAAACTTTAACGATGCTTACAAGTCAGCAACCAGCACAACTATATTCCCATAACAGAGACTTTAATTTGTTCATGTCAACCTCAAATAAGCAGAATTGTTCAGTATGACATTTTTTGGGGGGACTTTTTTTATTTTATTTTTAATGTAAAATTGAAAAGATTTGCCGAATTAATTGCTGTACAGTGCATCAAATTTATATACTAATTTATATACTTCAAACTTGCTGTCAGCTAAACAAATAAAACTATTATAAGATGTCCACACTTTTTCTAGGCCTCGATTTTCTTTAGAAAGCAAAATTGCAAAAAAGATCAAGGGCGCATGCTTATATTTCCCCACACTGTAATCATGGTTGAAGGAAGGGACACTGCGACTTCATTTAAATCTCCATAAGACTTGGCAGATTCACAGACTAACCGCAGACGTTTAAATTGCAACAGTGGACATTGGCTGCTCCCTGTCCAGACAGAGAAAACTTTACTGGATCACACATTAACTTTTCCATTTGGACCACTAAGATTTATAAAACAAACTGAAATGCACTTATGCATTATCCATTGCAACCAAACACATCTATAAACAGCTGCTGTATCAGACAGTTAAAGCTAAAGGGAGAAATACACGTGGCCCTAAAGCGTCAAACATACCTAAAGTTAAGTGTTTCTGTAGAGACCCTACATAAAATATTTGTCCGTATTTAAAATTTGTTTAAATATTAAAAACAAGTCATCAAGATGTGAACTACTTACATGATCTAATATATTCATCTATATATTATGTAAACATTAACGCATTACTGACGTTAATGCGTCAACTACCCATTTCTAAAACGAGGGATCCACATCATATTTAAACCTGTGGACGACCTTGCCCGCTGACGTAACTTTGAGACAGCCAATGAGATTAAACCTGGAAAAGGTACCGCCTCATGTTGACCAAAACGGGGGGGAGCGTGTTAAATAATGTACATTTTAAATCGCCGTCATTTTTAAAGAAAGCACTGTCGAAGTAACCTAACATAAATATGTTTTATGTTTTCTTACGGACTACTCTTATGTAATTTACGACTGTGTATTCCTTAAGGATTTAATTGACATTGGATTTATTTCTCCCCCCTCTGCTGTTCTCTGGAGTGAAAGACTCTCTACCATTAGCGCCTTTCTTCTGCTGCAGTATGAACGGGGACGAGCATGGACGTCCGTGGACTGATCTAGTGTACGTGTATTTCGGTTAAAATCCTTCGCGCTGTTTGGGATTTTGAAAACGACGTGAAGTACATGGGATTATAAATAATGTCATCGCTGTAAATTGTGGATAAGAAAAGCGTGTTCGTGATTATTAAAGGATCCACGAGATAAAGGTAAGAGAAGGTTACGGTGATTATTGGTTTGAAGAAACGAAATACTGTTGACATAGTTGATATCGATGGCATTTTGACGTTATTATCGCGATGTTCAGTGCGTAGGATATGAGTCATATATTAAGAGGTCTTACCGACATAAATCGGCAAATCTTTTGGCACACTAACAAACATTACACTCCTTTGATATTATTTATCTTATACAAAAGTATATGTCATCGCGAAATCTGAAACAACACAAGCAATTCTTTGCGTAACAAATCTACATGTCTGTTTGTTTACAGTAGTTCGTAGTAAAAACACGTCCTTTATTAATAACATGTCTTGTTAAAATATATGTGTCACATATTCACGACAGTCATGTCATGTGTGAAATGGTTAAAAGCACAAATATGTGTATATGAATATTTATATAATGTATAATGAGTATAATGTAATAATACAGGTGCTTTTTAATAACAAAACGTATGATAAAGTGTTGCCAGAATAAATAACAGCTCATTGTGGTTTAACCCGTACATAAGACATGTAAAATATGTTTTTTTTTTTTGAAATATGGATGTTAGTATCTTACTGCTGCATTCCAGACAGGATTACCCTTTACTGAAGGTTACTGTTGCATCATCACATATGTTTCTGATAGTTTCTGATGTCATGCTGAAATATTTGCCCAAGTTCAGTCATGTGTATACAGATATTGTAAATAATGACTTTTGCCAAGTGGGCAATTCCATGCAAATGTCAACCTTACCATGAAATAATAAACCATACTGATAACTGAAGTTATTATTTGGAGGGGTTAAAGTTTTAAAGCACTTTTTTATGTTTAAAGCAGTCTTTTTCATAATCAGATAAAGTGTGTTTTTAGAATTGTCACATCCATAACAGTACATATTCCTCATAAATTGATAACTTCTGCATAGACTTAATGTTTGGACTCTATCAGCTGAGCTTAAGTATGATTCAATAAAATATACATTCTCTAAGTATTTGTGACCGTGGCTGTGAAAACCCAGCTGAAAATATACTAAAATATACATTCTCTTAAGTATTTGTGACCCTGCCTGTGAAAAGCTGAAGTAATTTTGTGATTTACTGTTTTCTACATAAAATCATCCTAAATAATGTTAAGAACAATCTGTGAAAATATAACCTTAATATCTTTAATATTGTCCAAGTAAGATTGTCAAAATTCAAATCGTTGTGAATTTAATAGGTTAAATCAAACTTTGATGCTCGTTATCTCAGAATTAGATCTTTAGACTTTAGATATTTTTCTTTGTACTCCATGAAGATCCTGGTTTTGTGCCACTAATGGTATTTATTGATTTGATGCTTTTTAGATGGGCTGTTGACAGCAATATCAACTGGTTGGGGCTTTAGTGGGTTAGACTGATATCTTATGTATCATGAAGTTATACGCAATGGCGTGCACAAAGATGTATGCATGAACATAAAATGTTAAGAGGTAGAGGTTGGAAATTTTTATAAAGTAACAACAGATCCTGATCGTGTGAACTTTAATTACACACTGTCCTTGTATCTCTGTTCATAGTCAGGTCAATGAAAAACAGAGAGAGAGACTTGCTGACTCAGCTCAAACCCAGCTGATTATTTTGGCATGTATGTTGGTCTTAGATTAGATGTTTGACTTTCTTAACATCAGGCTGTGCCGGTAGGAAAAATAGGCTGTTTGTTTATTTTTACTTCTGCTTAGCTGTGACTAGATAAATGAAAGCAAAATTCAACCATGAGAAGTTTATTTAGTTTTTACCAGCAAATGCTAACTTACTGTCAGTGATTGATCATGCTTGCTCAGGGCACAGAGTTGGCCTTAAAAGGAGATGTCTGCAATGTATGGTTGTATTGTTTATTTATTGGCACTCTAAGAACGTATTACTTTGATTTTCAAATTCTGAAGTGATGTTGTCAGAAGTTGTGACTGAAATTTAACAGAAGTGCCATTAAAGAGGTGTTTACTCCTTGTGAAAGCATAGAAAATAGAACTATTCCAAAGGTTTAATCATCAGTTAAAAATGTCACAAGCAATGTGAGCTTAGGGTGTAAGAATATAATTATTAACATTTTATGCAGATACAACAACTTGTATAGGTGAACAACAGTTCTGCTTTTCCTCCCTGCTATAGATTCCCAATCTCCTCCATCCTTAATATCCAGCCATACTAAATCAAATTAACAATAAAGAAGATACTAGATGTCATATTTAAATATGATGTCATCTTTTAAGGGACCGTTTTTAAAGCAGACATTGACATTGTTAACTTTTGAGGTACAGTTGGTTAAAGGGTTCATACTGCTTGAAGTTGTACTTAAGAAAAAACTTTATGAATTGACTTTTTTCTTTGTCAGGTAAAAGTCTCATTTAAAGATGTGAGTAGTTATAGATTTATTTATAGAAGCTGTTTCTACCTTGTGATCTTTATTGTGTGCTGTGTCTTTATTGTGTTGCATTGCTTTGTGCAACTCTCTTAATTTACAAAACACTTTTATGGATGCAATCACTGGGTGCATTATGATGTTTAGAAAAAACACATGATGCAAAATGAGGTTATATAGCAGGTCTGTCTTGATGTAAATTATATGAGCAAGTGAGTGTAAAGACAAGATGAAAGTGGTTGTATTCAGATGGCCAGGGTCCCTTGGACGTGTCTAATAGATAGAAAAGCCTCTGCAGCTGCTCTGCATCTTATTTATTAAACTTGTTTTAAATTAGAAGTACAGTGTAAGCACTTCCTGAAACACTCAGCTTACCACCACTGCCTCCGTTGACTTTGGAGCATAGCTGGAATCTTTTGAGTCTGTAACGTGCCATAGCCCTGGTTAGCCCTGCATGTTTTCTTCTCACTCATTTTAAAATTGTTGCTTTATAGCTAGCTACTGCTGTAACCTTGGGAATTATAGCGGTGTGTACAAATTATTTTGTAAATCTAATTTCTGTAGTAAAACTGTAGTTGACTAATAAGTGTTACAGGTGCAATAGTCTCTGATCCATTTTTCTTATTTGGAAACTCATAAGTAGTAATCGTGTCTTGTTTTTCCTATTTTAGGTGCCTAGTGAATAGTTGCTTTAACCTTCATTCTGTTTATAGTTTGTCTTCAATGTCATCTTTACTCTGTGTCATCTTTACCTTTCTGTACTGCTTTAAGGTCAAACAAAGAGTGTCAAAGTGTCAGCTGTCACTGTCTTTTGTTGTATTAACACTTCCCAAAATCCTGAAAACAGACCACTTGATACTTGATTAAATTATGCCTTGCTCATCTATACTATCACATTTAAGTCTCTTAATGTTGTTCTGCCTTTTGCTGACACGAGTGAGTGAATAATGACAGATGGTTTATTTTAAGGTGAACCTTTAAGATGTACTGTTTTTAAAGTCCCCACAGGCCTTGTTATGCTCTTATCGTAAAAACGGAGGAGAGGTGGAAAACCTTTCCCGAACATAGTGACGACTGATCGCTCTGTCTGTTCCCCAGCATGCCTGAGTGTCTCACTTAGATAAGATGTTAGTGTGCCAGGGTGCCGCCACGCTCTGCCCACACCTCACTTTAAAGTGCCTGGCAAAAGACTCTTCCTTCCTCCCTGCACCTCCTTGTCTGCACCACCCAAGCAACCGTCTCCACACATGTTGTTTATTTGGAAAAATCGAGAGGCGCAATAGTGATTTCCCTCAGGATCAGTGAAACAGTCAGTGTTGTATTATTTTTGGCTTTAAGAAATACTTTCTTTGCCACTATCTCTTCCTTTTTTTTGCAGGGGAACTTGTGTGGTGGAGTTTATTTTGATTTGGACAATGAAAGGTTTGCAGGGTTTGTTGATTCAGCTTTGTAGGCATCATACTATATATTTTTTAAAGGTCTACTTATAATATTAGTAATGTTTGTATTGTGGGCCACAAACAGTCACATCCTTTAGATAATTATTCAGATTGACAAACGCTAGAAACAGCTAGGTTCAGCTTTGCTATTAGACTTTTATGATTAAATAATAATATGTATTTGCTTTGATATAAAACATGTGATGAGAAACATTCTTACTTTGACATTGTTTGGGTCATTGAACATACCAGCAGTGCTTTTTGGATAGTTGTAGAGAGTTTGTCTTCCTTTTAGTATCAGCTTTCATTATGTTTGGAGTTGTCCTCTGTGTGACTCCACAAAAATGCCTTTATTCCACCCAGCAACCACAGATTGTGATTTGCTTTTGGATTGTAATGTAATTCAGTATGTGACTATTTTTCATCTAATGACAGCCAATTGAGGTGCTTATCCTCTGTCAAAGAGTTTTGGGTTACATGCCTATTGAAGACCATTTTGTATTCTATTCACAGTGAAGTCCACCCTTTTCCTCTGCTCGGTTGGCACAAACTGCTGATGTCAGGCCAGTTTTGCATTTTTCCCCACATACAAAGTTTGAGGTTAAGATTTGAACCAGGTTGGTCTTTAACCAGTGCTGCAGGAACAATCTATCCCAGGCAAAGTTAGAGATGGCTGGAAATCACAGATCTCAACAGATGTTGGTGTAAAATACACATTGGGCTTTAGACTGCAGTTAGTCCATCTTGATTTTTTTAGTATTTAAAAACTGATGTTGGCAATATTTTTATGGTACTTACATTTATGTTTTCACATACATGTACATGTTTTCAACGGCTTATTTCCATCTCTTACTTTTGTTATAGCCCATATGGAATCTGCAAACTTTTTGTGCTGATTTAAGGGAAAAACTTAATTTCTGCAGTGGATTGGATTTTCTAGACAAGTGGTGTCGGGTGAAGTTGAGAGTACCAAACTCTTCATTGTGGTTAGAATTTTCCAAAATCTTGAATAAATGAATATGCAAGATTGGAGAACAAGAGCAGGTAAATGACTGGTGTTTGAAATTTTGCAGGAATTTACAAGACAAGGGGCCAGTGGGAGCTGTCAAACCAGTACAGCAGTTTAATCTCAGGGACACCTGCATTTCTGTTTAAAGTAAAAGGGACATACTGAACAATGTGAGGCTCTCTTACATGTATATTTTAGATTAAAAAAAAATGCTTGTCCTTTATCTAACAGTAATTCTCTTTTTTCTTAAATCCTTTCTCTTTCGTCTATCCATTTCCCTTAGGTCTTACTTAGAGATACTTAGTAGATTATCTAATTTCATCTAGCTCCATAGAGACATGTTGACTCATCATGCAGCTTGGTCACTCTTTACTTATGTGTTGGACTGTGTGCGTGCTGTGATTGATTAACATAGGCAAATCCGAGGCTCTGGCACGTCTGGGTCAGTGACAGTCAGTGTCTCTGCTGTCTGGAGACTTGTTTACCCTGCGAGACCCCACCCACAGAGCACGGGATTAGATCAGCATGCTGTATTCGTCGGATTACAGTCCTGTTGTTTCTGAGAAGTCAACTGTGCATGGTCACGTATATAATAACTACTGTCTCTGTTTACTATGCTGATGACATTACACAATTACACACGGTTATTTCCTTAATTAGTTCCAGTTTAAAAGGCGTGTCTTGTGTACTTTGCAAGAAAATCTAACAGTCGGAGTAAACATGTATTATGTTGGTTGGTGTGATGAAACATCTTGACTGTCTATGTTTGTGTTTGTTTGTTTTTTGATTGATTGCAAATGCTTTCCATTTGGGTTTTAGTATAACTAACGCTGAATCATCTTCAATCAACACAGAATCTTCACCAAGTTATACTACAGCATGTTAAGATTTTGAATTTTGTTAAACATGGCAATAACTTATATTGTATGGCCGACTATGACATTAGATACCAAGCTTTAGTCCAAAGTTTTAGCATCCTAAAATAACTGTGACAGCTGGAATGTTAGCATTACTGAAATGATTATTAACCCCAAATGCATGAATTGTGGGACATAATACTCATAATTTCCTTGACAATTAAAATATATTACACAATTTGTGGTTGTAAGTCACAGTCATCCAAACAAGTTGGAATTCCAGCAATCTGCAGAAGTTTAGCAATGATTGTCATTTAATTGCAGTGGTAATCTGTATGTAGCTAAAGACTTCTTTTATAGTTGCTGTAAAGTTGTTTGCCTTGGTTGCATATTGCAGCATGTTGGATGCTGTTTTTAAAGTTTCTAGCTTATTTTCTAAGAAAAGTGCACCAAGAGTATTTGAACAAGCTTTTCCTTTGTTGGACATTATTCAAAGGAAGTTTTGTAAATAAATCCTGATGTTTTGTTTGTTTGATTATTGGTTTAATCCTGTTTGCCCGTGTCTGTTATAAACCACACACTTCTATTCATGGAAAGGCATGCAAATGTGGCTAAAGAAATCCAGGAAGACAAACATTTAAATGAAGGATAAGCCAGCGTAGATTATTAACCAATAATGACCATTTATCATTGTAGTGCACTGCACAGGACGTTTACATATGTATTTGCCTAGTAGATACCATTTTATACCAGGATTTCTTTGTAGAAAATTAAATTTTATTTTTTACAAAGCATTTATTGAAGTAGATACTGTGATAGTGTAAGGCATGCGGAACAGATGAGTGAACCATGACTAGCCAAAGATAATTTAGCTGACTCACAACTAGGTCAGTATGTGCCAGTACGTGTAAACTGAATGTATATTGGAGTTTTGCAAACTCTTATTGACCTGGTGTTTTCTTCCCCATATACAGTCAAGCCCGAAATTATTCATACCCCTGGCAAATTCTGACTTAAAGTTACTTTTATTCAACCAGCAAGTTTTTTCTTGATTAGAAATGACACAGGCGTCTCCCAGAAGATAATAAGACGATGTACAAGAGGCATCATTGTGGAAAAAATTATTACTCATCTTTTATTTACATTTTTAAATTAAATTTGGACTACTCATGTTTCAGAAACAATAGATCACATGAGCAGATTTAGATGATAATCACTTTTATTCATACTGATTCACCAGTTGGTTCATTGAAAGACCTGCACCAATCAAGCAATTTGCTCATGGGATGGTAGCATGCTGTGTCTTCATGTTTCACAGTACAATTCCGTATTCATCTCCTATTTAACTGTGTATATTACACTGGGTGCCCTGGTTTATGTATCAAGAATAGGGTTACAGACTGCTGAATAGAGTTTCATAGTTTATTGATGTTGTTTTCTTAAAGCTTGAAGGGTTCTGGTCATTTTTTGTGGTATTCATATTGAAATATGTTTGTAATTGTGACACAGTCTCTGTTTATGAGGGTGTGTTTGGACTGTTTATGGTTTAGTGTGTTCTTGCAGGCCTCATCTTTTTAACTATGTTCTTGCGAATGACAAATCCAAACATATGGGTTGAAATCATAGTTGAGATGAATGTTTCTGTGGTTTAGATTTTCTTCCAGTGTTTCTGTTCCATTTCTTATTCCTCTGATCTTCTGTATTGCAAATTTGTGAAAAGCTTGTTTTTTTTTTAAATTTATTTATTTTAGAATGTTTTGTAACCTATTTTAAATACATTTATTGTGCTTTTTACTTTAAGCATTGTTTGGCCTACCCTTGTTGAAACATGAGTGTGTAAATAATAATAGTATGTTCATATTTAGGTTATCTGTTTATCTGTATAAGTTTATTGGGCATGACAAACACATTTTGTTAAAAATTGGTGGATATAACATCTATAGATTCATAATGCACAGTTCTGAAGAATTATCATAACATTGTCAACATCTGAGGTGTGGTTGATCGTGTTTAGAGTATGACTAAATATTACCATGGAAAGCCTTAAAGCTCTTCATTTCACAATAAACATTTGGAAGACTCGAATTTTTCCACTGGGAGATTCTTCTCCCAATAATTTCCTGAAAATGAAAAACCGCTTTGCTTTGTTTACCTGCCCACATGCTGCGCTGTTGCCTTGGCATCCCTCCCCCATCAGTACAGCATGTGTATTATGATGTCATGCTGCTTTGGTGATGTTGCTATAGTGACGGCTCTCTGTCTCACCTGAAAGCCAGGAGAGACAGTAAATTCAGAGACATCACAGCTGCTTGATAGACAGAGCAGTGGCAAAGCAAACTGTTATTTGTTATATTTAGAGACAAATCACAGCTAAACAAAGAGAAAGGAAAATACAAATTAAATGTTCCATTGACTAAATTTTATAGAAATGAAGATAAATGAATTATGTTGACCTCAAAGAAACTGGGATTTTATTTCTGTGTTTATTAGCTATTTTTTGCTGAAAGCTTCTTATGTAACAAACCTTGGAGTGCATGTGCAAATGTGACATTACCGTCATTTGCCCTGTTGAACTTTGTATTTACAATAACTGTATAATAATAATAATACTTGGCAGCGAAATGTCATTCCAATTAAATTAGATAGACAGTGTTTATCTAAATTGTTTTGGGTATTGTATATTTGTGGGCATTCCTCACCTATGAACTGTATTTGCAGTTTACAGTGTATTAAGTACAGTACAGTTAATCAGCAGATATCTGGTCATTTTGAGATTATCACCATTAGCCAGTAACAATCATATTATATAATATGTAGATATACATATAAGTCAGTCTTATATCACTGTCTTAATTTCGCATCATATTGGACATGTATGGGAACTGTGAAGAAAGCTTTTTCTGCAGTCCATTCAGACGTGTAATGTGGTCTTTTTTTAGCCCAGATCGTGACACGATCTTTTCATAACGTTAAAAAATTCATGCTGTGCGTGTTAGAATGCATTTGTATTTCCTCTGGCAGTTTACAAAGTCACAAGCGAGCGATGGTGGGTAGTATATTTATCTGATTCGTTGTTTATTTGGGTAGTCTTGCTGTGAAATATTGTGCTTTATTGTTTCCATGTGTCTTCTTCTGTTTATCAGCATGCCAGTAAAGACTGTATTCTGTTTCTCTCATGTCATACAAAGTTCAGTGTGTATTCATAGCTGCTGTATCGCTAACACCACAGTGCTGAGTGACGAGGTTAAGATTCCTGTTTCTGAAATCCAGTATTCCTATAGTGATGGGTCACAGAAATGTGTGGTGTTTCCTGTGTGAAAGGGAGGTGCCTGATGTAGTCCTGCGTCCAATTATAGTGGGTTCTTTTCAGGAGGTGCTCAAGCATGCTGGAAGTTTGTGTTATGTTATACTAGAGCTTTAACTTGGCTGTAGGGCAAAGAGTAACAGAAACCTGGCTCCTAATCTTCCCACGAGTCAACGCCGTGAGAAACAACTTGAGAGAGACCATATGTATTTAAACATTTTATAATGACATTCACTGTTGATTTAGAAAGGTTCTCAGGTTCCTGAGCAAAAAAGTTGATAGATTAAGGGAAATATTTTCATGGCAATAACAAATCAATGACTTGTTAATTTGTGATTTCCAGGCTTAGAAAGCCATGAATAATAAAAAAGCTTATAAAGGTTGATAGTTTGGTTGTTAAATGCTTCAGGCTTGAATTTTCTGTCCAAATGTCCAAAATTATCTTGGGCTCTGAGGTTCTCATATGTGTGCAACATGTCTTTGCTTTCAAAAGCTGACAGGATGAAGAATAACAATTCAGTTTTATTTGTATATTTCTTATGTAAGGTCAATTTCAGCATATTTTGCAATAGATTTGTTTCAGTTTTATTCAAGAAGTTACACTGTGTCCTAAATACACAATAGATGCAGTGACATTTAAAAGAAACCGTTTGTAATATAGAATCCACCATAGCTTATCAATCAGACCAAAACTCTGATTAACATGGAGGAGATACCTTTTGTTGTGACTATATTATTAAAATATATATCTGTATCTTTGTTATAAATAATTATGCTTTTGTGTGTTTGCATGCTTGCTATGAGTATCAGTTTATGAACAGATATGACATAATATAATGCAATACTAGTAAAATGTATCAACCTTTATCTCAATGTTAATGTATTTCTGAGTATGTTTACTCGGACACTGTAGTTCCTCAGCTGTTTGAAGTATTAGTGTCATGTCACAGAGTAATTGAAAGAGGAAACAAGTAACCAGATCCATCTGCCTTAGTTAGCGACTTAAAGCCTCTTCAGTACCAGCTAAAGTAACATAGTGACATTACAGGCCTGATAAAGTCAACAAAACACTCAATACTGACATATTGGATTGTGTAATACAACACAGCATGTGATGTCATCGTACTGTATCATGACCAAGGTTTTCATTGGTTGGCAGTGGTGTTTTTGCTGGCGCAGCACTTTCAGCGTGGTGAGGGCAGGAGTTTGTTTTCACAGCGCACAAGAGCCAATCACACTAACCCTTCACCTACCTTTCCTTTCAGTGTCTTTTTGTAAGGTGGAGATTTCCTCCATTTGACCACACCTTATGAGTGTGTGAGTCTGAGTTGGCTTGAAAGGGAGTGTGTGTTTGTGTGTGTGTCTGTGTGTCTACATGTCCCTGGCTCTTACAAACTGCTTATTTGTAATATTTTTGATGTTCTATTTCTGTTGCTGACAGCTATGCAGGTCATCTGGGGTGAGACTATTTTCAATTGCCTGAAAGAAAAGAGTCAGAAGAAGGTTGTTCCTTTCAGTTGCTTTGTTTCAGGCTTTTTGTTTGAGCAGTGTTCTTTTCTTTCATTGTCATTTTCTTTCATTAACACTGGAGGATCTCAATAGAGGATCTGTGTGTTATATGCCTTGGTCATATGCATTTCTAAGTGATTTTTGTTTTGGGAATATGTGAAAGGTCTTGGTTACTATGGGTAGAAAAGTGGAGTATTTTAAAGAGACACTTTCTTACTGTTTAAGTTAGGGATGCAGCAATACAGTTAGCCCACGGTTCAATACATACCTCGGTTTTTTAACCACGGTGTTCGGTTCGGTTCTGATGGCTTGACACATAAGAGTGTTTTTTTGTTATTCTATGCTTAGGCAATAGGAACAGTAAGAGGTTAAGAAGAAAAAATAAAAATGATTTATTGCAATACTCCTTTATTTTACTTAAAAGCAAAGAAAAGTCCACTAGTTCCTAGTGTATTGTATAATATAAAATAATTTTTTATTTTAAAATGAACACTGACATCTCACAGCTGCTGGTAGCCCATGTACAAACTGGGGAACACATAAATTCCTAAATTTTGAAAATAAACATACATGTGAAGTTAGTAAACATAAATTGACCATTTCAAATAAACAGTCATGTTGGAAGTGTTTCCGTTTGAGTAGGTTACACGTGTAAAACAATGCTTGCAGACAGTCATTGTTTTGTTTACCGTTTTTTCTTCCTCGGCATTATACTCAATGGCAAAACCAAAATGTCTCCACACCACGTATTTGAAAGACGCCGGCGCTTCCTCGTACTGTAGCGTCACTTCACCGCCATGTTAAAGTGTGGAATGATGGTTCAGCGCCCCCTAACTTTAGATCATAGTGATTGAATATTTACTCACGGGGAGGAGTTTCCTCATCTCAGCTCGTACAGGCACACACAAACAGTCAATTCTGAGAGAAATAAAACGCACATAAATTATTTAAACGTAAAACCGGAAAGACCGCAATTCACAAGCGCGTATTGAACCGTGGATGTCGTACCGAACGGTTCAATATGATATTGAGAATTGTGCCATCCCTAGTTTAAGGACTCTTCTGAGGATAAATTGCACACCATATATACATTAAGCTACATTTTTTCAGACTGAATATGAATATACTGAATATAAAATATGTTCTAGCTGTGATTATGTGGTGTTGCTTGGCAATTCAGCTTTCAATATGAGAGACTTAAGCTATTATTTATTACTGAAAAGTTGTTGGATTGCACCTGATTAAGACGTGCTGTAAGAAATGGTAAATGTATTTTTTTTCATGGGAATACATAGACTCCCAGTATCTTTGAACATTTCCTGTTTGGGTTTGTGTGCGATCATTAGACTTCCTGTGGTCACTGTCTCATGCTCAGATAAGAGATGAGCATGGATCATTCTACTGATTCCAGTGCCCCAAAATCAAAATTGCAATGTAATTTTTTTTTATTTTTGACACCAGAACCATGTAATTTACCATTAAATATGTTTTAATAGGTTCTCATTGTGTTGTGCAGTACTTGTGCTATCAATCTGGATAAAGAAATTAGTTTTTAGCCCTGGTTAGGACAGTGTTATACAAGTCTTCTGTAACTGAAATAAGATTAGTTTTTTTTATATAGTTCCTATCAGAATGTAGTATAGTCATTTATGCTCGTTTAAAGTGTTGTTCTGTTTTCGTAACATTTTCCGGAAAAAAGTACTGAGAAATTATAACTGACCTTTTCTCTCCTCTCATCATTTAGGGTAAAATGATGTATGTCGTAAGCTGAACCTCGAACACACAGTGAGTTGGACCGTGCCTGTCCCATAATCCCGCTCGCCGGGTTAAGGGACCATGGGAGATAGAGGCATCGGTGCGGTGGGAGACGGGGTAAACCAGTCACATGTGCTGTTTGACCGCTTCGTCCAGGCCACCACCTGCAAAGGCACTCTGAAGGCTTTTCAAGAGCTTTGTGACTTCCTGGAACTCAAGCCCAATGAATACCGTGTGTTCTACCACAAACTCAAGTCCAAGCTCAACTACTGGAAAGCCAAAGCCCTCTGGGCCAAGTTAGACAAGCGCGCCAGCCACAAGGAATACAAAAAAGGACGGGCCTGTGCCAATACTAAGGTATGAAAGTTTCCTTGGGGCAAAAGAGTGTTTTGTTAGTAAGTCTCTAATCTGTAATGTCCTCATATTGATTGTTTCTTTATGCACTTAAGAAGGATGTTTTGTACTTGTGTTTCTCAGTGTCTGATCATTGGAGCTGGACCATGTGGTTTACGTACAGCCATAGAGCTGGTGTTCTTGGGAGCCAAGGTGGTTTTGCTGGAGAAGAGGGATGCTTTCTCTCGAAACAATGTGCTCCATCTTTGGCCTTTTACTATTCAAGATCTGAGAGGTCTTGGAGCCAAGAAGTTTTATGGCAAATTTTGCGCTGGAGCCATCGACCATATCAGTGAGTAGTCTTTTTTTTTTACTATTTCACTGTGTTTAGTCTCTTGGAGCTAAATGAACCTTTACAGGGCATTTACACTTGGTATTATCAGACATGATCTGATCACAACTAAATACAACTGTTTGAAGGGGGGACATTTAATCATAGGCAGAGATGCATTTCTCATCTGACCACTTGTGATGACAATGGACGACCTGAGAGATATTTACACTAAACGTAAATATTCCTTTCTGTTTTGGAAATCTTCTACTGCAGGTATTCGACAGTTGCAGCTGATCCTCTTGAAGGTAGCTCTTGTACTCGGCATTGAGATTCATGTCAATGCTGAATTCAAAAGCCTTATAGAGCCACCAGAAGACCAAGAGAATGAGAGTAAGATCACTTTCTTTTTCTCTCCACTAGACTTTACTGTTGTTCCATTAATTTGTGCTTTGGCATATCCTGAGCACATACCATGTCTTGAGGTGAAAGAAGTCTTTTCAACATGCTGTTGGTTTTTCCAGGAATTGGGTGGAGAGCTGAGGTCCACCCCAGAACACATCCAGTCAATGAGCTTGAGTTTGATGTCATCATTGGGGCTGATGGAAGGAGAAACACGCTGTCTGGTAGGAATATAGCACTTTATATAATTTAAAAATTACGAACATCCTCTCAAAATGTTGAGCTCCTGTTTAAACAGGTGAAAAAACATGGCTGTGCTCGCTATGGGTGTTCAACCACCTAAGTGTGTTTTGCAAACATAAATGATACCTCAAACTATGTGGCTTGGACTGACAATATTTGCCTGACATCTATAAAAAAATATCCTAAAGACAATAAAACTAAATAGTACAAAATGCAAAATTCTAGATTCTGATCTATGAGTTCTGACAGAAGTTATTCATAAACTAATTCATAAACTAGTAAAGTAATTCTTGTGAATATTGGATCTCTTCAGGGTTCAGAAGAAAGGAGTTCAGGGGAAAACTGGCTATCGCAGATTACAGCAAACTTTATTAACCGTAACACGACTGCAGAAGCAAAAGTGGAAGAGATCAGCGGAGTCGCCTTCATCTTTAATCAGAAGTTCTTTCAGGACCTTAGAGAAGCTACAGGTATTATCTTCTCCCCTATGTTTGCTTTTTGTGTGTTGTGTAGTTTGAGATTTGAGAACTATTTTGTGAGAGTGAGATGAGAAATAAGCCATGTTGTATAAATATATGTTATAAGGGTCATGAAAATACAAAAGATTACATTGCTTGACAGCCCTAATTTATAATCTTTGTACTGTATGTTCAGAACAGAATGATAATTTATACCCAGGTTTGTGTTCTTTTGACCAAATGAGATTTATATTCAGGTGTGTCTTTACTCGTTGGAGAATACAGTAATAACTATAATCACTGTCTGTAGTTGATGGAGGGAGTGGGCGCTTCTCTGCTGTACAGATGGAGCTTAATTACATCAATCAAATGATGCAAACAACTTCCTCTCTTTCTCTTCCCCACTCACCACGTCCTTTTCTTTTGATGTCGTTTTTAAGGGATTGACCTGGAAAACATTGTGTACTATAAGGATGACACGCACTACTTTGTCATGACTGCAAAAAAGCAGAGTCTGCTGGAGAAGGGCGTCATTCTGCATGTGAGTGATCAAAGGCTGGTTGTCTGACTCTCTCTCTCTTTCTCTCTATCTCCACCTCTGCCAAATGTTTTAGCATCATGTCTGGCCTGCAATGGTGCTCAGAGCAAATGTATTCTGAATGGCCAGCTCTGAGAGGACTCTTCTGTTTTAAAGAGCTTGAGTGCTAGCAAAAACAAACAGTTTTCCTTCAAAGCAGCATAAATCAGTAGGAAATGGACCTCTCAAACATTCCATTATCATACCCACAGCCTCTCATGACTATTTGCTGCATTGTGTTTCCCTAAAACAGACGTCTTGGATTGTTGTTTGTGAAAGATCAAAACCGCTATTTAAGATACACACACACATACAATCTCTCCAGTGCCATTAATGCTTATGTGAAACTGACGTCAAATGACAATTACCTTCTGTCAAAACATGCAACAAATCAATTTTCCCACTCTAATATCTTACTTTGATTTAAAACATGTCAGAACAGACAAAATTGCCTGTCAGACCATTTCAGTATTTGTAACATTTTCTTGTTTTACTCCACCTCTTTTGTGCAGGACTATGCCGACACAGAAATGTTGCTTTCCAGGGCGAATGTTGACCAGAAGGCTCTGCTGTCTTATGCCAGAGAGGCTGCAGACTTCTCCACCAATCACCAGCTTCCTACCCTAGACTTTGCCATTAACCACTACGGTCAACCTGACGTCGCAATGTTTGACTTCACCTGTATGTACGCCTCAGAAAACGCTGCACTGGTCCGTCAGTGTAACGGTCATAAGCTGCTAGTAGCCCTTGTGGGGGATAGTCTTTTAGAGGTGAGTAAAAAATAAATCTATTTTTTTTTTTATTGATTTATTATTACATGCTATGGTAGAACCACACATGCAATTTCCATCAAGTAGAGTTTTCCATCAAATTGACTTGGACTGCAACAACTTCCTATTGGACTGCAACAACTTCCTATTCGAACATCTGAAGTTACATTTTCTCACATAAATTTAAAACCACAAATTTAACATCTGTGCAATAGAGCAGAATTTTTTCTTACTAGTTGATTAATATAACAAACATGAATTTTACAGCCTGTAATTTATCACTCTAGATATTAGATATTCAATATGACATGGTATGATGTGGTGGTGTTTTTTTGTTACACTTTAGCCTTTCTGGCCGATGGGTACTGGAATAGCAAGAGGTTTTTTAGCCGGCATGGATGCAGCGTGGATGGTGCGCAGTTGGGCTCACGGAAACTCTCCTCTAGAGGTTTTAGCTGAAAGGTAAGACTGTGTTTGAGAGTACTGTTTAAAGCATACTGCACAATATATAGTGTAGAGGTAGAACAATATATTGTTGACTGTATCACAATGCAAAGAAGTGTGATATATATTGTAAAGCTTTAGCAATAGTTTTATAATATGACATCTGATAATCGTAATAAATGATCCTGCCAATAATTGACCTGCATCATAATGTTTTGATTTGTTTTATGCATTAGCCTTCTTATTTTCTTTAGTTTTATTTTTTAGTGACCTATTTCATTTTTTATTAATTTACATATAGAAGGTTTAATTTACAATTAAATCTTACATTTACATTTAGGCATTTAGGTGCTGCTTTTATCCAAAGCGACTTAAAAATATTAGGAGAAATCTTGAAAGTTGTCAATTCTTTATCAGTTTGAAAAAGTTGTATATTGGAGTATTATAATGTGAATATTGTGATACTATTGTATTTTGAACCCAGTATCATGTATTGTGTTGAATTGTGAGAATGTGCTCTAGATGTTTTGTCTAATGTGTTTAGTCATTTAGGTATTTTGTGCACTAAGAGTATTTCAAATTTGATAGATTAAACAGCGTGTTTGTGGGGAAGCAAATGTGTTTTACAAGTGAGTAGCATTCATCAAGTCTCCAGGATCTCATTTTGAGACACGACTAATGGGACGAAAGACAAGCTAATGGGAAGGTCTGATGTAATGGTGTGTTAAAATCATGACCAAGGCTCCCTTGTGTTTCAGGGAAAGTATCTATCGACTGCTGCCTCAAACGACACCAGAGAATGTGAGTAAGAACTTCAGCCAGTACAGTGTCGATCCATCTACACGGTACCCAAACATCAGTCTTCACCAAGTGAGACCCAACCAGGTTGGTTTATACAGTTATATTTGCTAAGCCTGAAGGGTTTGCTTTCCCCGTTTGGCAAAATCAAAAACACTTATGTCATTGCATTATAAACCATTTAAAGTTAATGTTCGCTCTATGAGGTCTTATACCAGCTTATTGTGTCGACAGGTACGGCATCTGTTAGACACCGGAGAGACCAGAGATCTGCGTGTCGACATGGAGAATGTGGTCAACTCCTCGACTCCTAAGCTCACAAGAAATGGTGGGTGGACATTACGGTTTTGAGTAGCAGATGTGCATACTTTTAGTTTCAACTAAATGTTTATAACTTAATTATATTTTCATCCTAGAACTTCTTCTTGAGAAACAATTGCAAGGTAACTGTGGATGACCCGAATCCAAATGCATGATGCCGCATTTGTAGAACTGAAAAGCTTTGCAATGTTTTCTATTGAAAGTAACTAAGGGCTGCACGATTCTGATAAAAAATAATTGGTAACTATTTAGCTTGATATTGTAATCAGAATTATCATTTTGATTAATAGAATTTACTTTATAATAGAAAATATTTTTGGGGATTTTTTTTGCAACTTCATAGCATGTTCTTTATGTTCAAAATCAAATTCACATGTTCTTGATTTACTTTATTACTTTTTATGAAATTTTATTAGTTTGGCAACATTTGCTGTTAAAGCTCAGCTCAACTGCTGTAAAAAGCAAAATACTTTAAATACACAGTTTTGATGCAATGACAATGTTTTTATTTAAAGAATTGTACAGCCCTACTCTGATGTAAACTGGAATGGTCTCTTTACAATTAAAAGCACTTGTTGCACTACTGTTGTTAATATGCACTAACAAATATTTGTGGATATTTACAAATAGAAAACAAAAAGGACTGTCTTAACCATCTCCAGCGCTGTCAATGTCTTGAATGTTCCGTAACCTTTTAAAAGGAAATGAAATGCACCCCGAACGTTTGACTAACTGATCCGAGCACAGATCGGAAACCGGAGCGTCCCGTATCTGAATACTCATCTCCATAGTCTCCATTTGACTTTACTTTCTCTCCCACAGAATCCATCGTGCGCTCCAGTAAGCTGCTGAACTGGTGTCAAAGACAAACGGAGGGCTACCGAGCTGTCAGCGTGTCTGATCTCACCATGTCCTGGAAGAGTGGCTTGGCCCTGTGTGCACTCATCCACCGATACAGACCAGACCTCATGTAAGTGCAGTATACCACACGCCCGTCCCTGTGTTATTATCTTCTATATTTAGAGATGGTGGACAAACGGCGCCTCAGAGGTTCAGTTCAGGCAAAAGAATAACGAGAGGAGATTGGAAGCGATAAGAAAATAGCAGATCAAGTTCAAAAGAATAATCTTTAAACAATGTTATTAAGTTACAGTAATAGTTTCATTCTGCTTTGTGACCTTTGCTTCATAGTACATCTTTATTAAATAGCATGTCTTCATTAAGCGATAATATCATTGCTCATAACACAGAATTGTTTCTTCAGCTGGTGCAATCAAGTTGTCCTCACCTCATTACCTTTGAGATGCAGCTTTGTTTGTTATGATATGGTGTTTATTTACTTGGCTTACTCATCTGTTGGGTTTAATAACAGTGCAGCTGGAGCAGACACTTTTTCGCAGCGGGACAGAAGGGCAGGATTACTGCTGTAGCTATTCTTACTTTGAGTCCGGGTTTGTAGAGTAGCAGAAAGCACATTAGCTTCATCATAACGCTCCATTATAGTAGATGCTGAATGACCTTTAAAAGCTTCTTCTCATGAGCTGTTTGTTATGGTCAGCTGGGCTTTACTGCATTTGTGTTTGTAAGACGGCATTAGTGGAATTCTCTCAGGAGGATACTGTATGCCGACAATTCCTCCACCGCTGGCTCAATCCTGACAATTATCCAGTGTAGTATAATTGATATCATTACCATAGTAAATATTGCAAATGAAAACAAATTACAGTGTTACACAGCATATAGTCTTAAATGTCTTAAATCGATACATTTTCATCTTGTGATACGCTGTTTCTATGTGATGTTTGTTACCTAAAAGTTTCAATCTAATTTAACTTCATATTTTTGTAGCTTTCATGCTGATGTAGATGTGGGGGTAGTGTAATTGTTGACCTGGAAATATTTGCAATATGTTTTTTCATCTCCATCTCTAGTGACTTTCAGTCTCTGGATGAAAAGGACGTGGAGAAGAACAACCAGTTGGCTTTTGACGTCGCTGAGAAGGAGTTTGGGATTTCTCCCATCATGACCGGGAAGGAGATGTCTGTTGTGGTGGAGCCTGACAAGCTCTCCATGGTGATGTACCTCAGCCAGTTCTACGAGATGTTCAAGGACACTGTGCCACCTGGTGGTGAGTTGTAGCCTTAACATTATACTTCTGGAGAAAAGACTAAAAGTAATGTGAAGCCATTACATGATTGATTTTGTCATGATTGATTATGTCGAGGCCCACTTCCCTAGCAAGATGTTACTAATTTATTTATAAGTTCTGATCGTTTATTATTCTTTTTTTTGTCTTGCAACAGAAAACCACAACCTAAGCCCCGAGGACAAGGCTGCGTTGATTGCCAGCACTAAATCGCCTATCTCGTTCTTTAGTAAACTGGGTCAAAGCATCGCCATCTCCCGCAAACGAAACCCCAAGGTATTTCTTAAAGTGAGACACATTTTCTTTTTATTACTTCAGAATTACTTGCATCTCGTGTTCTGAACACTGTACTGTTCTTCTTAAATCCGTCATAGGACAAGAAAGAAAAGGAATTAGATGGCAAAAGGCGGAAGACTAGCCAAGCAGGCCAATCAGAAGATGTAAGCCCATGTTTTATAGCGGTCATGGGTGTATAAAATATATATATATATATATATATATATATACTGAGAAACATGTTTTGTAAAACTCAGGAGGAGCTCCAGAGGGTTAATCGAGAAGACAGGCCATCCATAGCAACGGCTCTGACCGAACGTAAAATCGACTCAGCGGCAGCAGCAAACAACAACAAAGTGAAGTCGATGGCCACGCAGCTGCTAGCGAAGTTTGAGGAGAACGCCCCGGCACAGTCCACAGGACTCAAGAGACAGGTGAGTTGGACCTGCTGTTGAAAATAATAAAATGATGCTTAATAGAAAAGCAGGTGGAGCTTTATGTGGTCTTAGTAATACTGTATTATTAATTATCAGATGAGTGCTGCTGTAAGTGAATCTGTAATGGTCAGTTTTCATGCTGGATTAATCAACATGAAATATTGGCATCAGGGTTTTGGAGCATTTATATGAAGCTAAGCCCTTGTGTTGCTGGAGCACTGTGAAGCTGATGCTGCAAGTCAGTCTTAGTTCTCAGGTGTCTTTTGTCAAACATTCGGCAACTAATTTGTTTTCTTTCATTCATCTGTTTCCTTTTACTTCCTTCCTATATGAAAACTGTTTAAAGCTACTGTTGCATGACTGTATCTACACTTTTTTTTTCTCTTAATTTTGTTTCCTCTTGCTAGTTGGTGTGTTATTCAAGTTTCTTGTATATTGACGTTTTTTGTAGTACATTCAATTTCTCTTTTAATTTGTATGTGCATGCTTGCTATTTTTCATTCTTTTTCTTGTGTGTTCTCTTCCTTCACTACTTTTATGAACATCGACGGTGGCTCACGCTTGGCTTTGGCACTCGCTTACATTTCATTGGTCACTTTAACTGGCCTGTACGTGGCACTGGTCACAGGGGGACTCTATGCCCAACCTGGGGCTCCTGCTGGCTCCCTCTCCAGCTCCACCCTGTCTGAGAGAGCCGGCACGGATCACCTCGGGCCCCGCGTGGAGGAAGGTAAAGAGAAGATGATCCCCATGTTCCCAGATCCCCATAGTTCATTAACACCCTAAAAACCACCTTTCCCTATCTGCTCACTGATTTGTCGTTGTCTTGGAAAAGGTTTGTAATTTGTGTGTTGAGTGATTGAATATTTCAGCAGTTTTAAGTGTTAGTTCACCCCATAATGAGTTTTGAGATCAGAATTTCTTAGTTTGTATTTGTTGTCATTAGGAAGCTCAGAAAGTGTTTTGGCAAGTAAAGTGTAATAAACATGTAATATTTGTTTGTGCATGTGTAAATATGTTCAGAGACGCACACAGTTACAGGAACAGATGAGTTTTCGGTATAAGGAAAAATTGAAGCATCAGACTCTGCCCTTCAGACAGGAACAGGTACAGATAGCTGTAGTAATACTTAATATTGTCACTTGTGTTTTCCTTGCTTTAACCCTAGTGTTGAAACCTAGAAAAAATGTAGATCCTCAAGGTGACAATTTATTACCCCATTAACTTGTTTACTTGCGCAGTTGTTGTAGTTTTCCTGTTTAATTACACTAGAAACCTAAAGCCAGATCTTTCAGCGCTGTGCCTTGTTTGGGTTTGCAGTTTGATTAAGATGAATGACCTGAATGCTTTGCTTATTGTTGTGGTGCTTTGATAGTCCTCATTCACAGATTGTAGAGGTTTAGATGTGGTTGTGATAGCTTTGATTTGCATTCCATGAGCATGGGAGGTCTGTGTGTGTGTGTTTACACAATCTTAAGTGGTACTTAAAATCTCTTGATTTGAAAGACGTTTTCATTATTTAATGAGTTACTGTTGTTTGTCCTCTGTTAACAACATTCCTGTCACTCATCATACACTAAAAAATAATTGGTTTGTATCGATTCACTACAACAGACAGACAGTTTGAACTGAATTATGGAAATGAATTAAACTCTAACCGTTCCTTCTATTGAAGGTGCTATCGAAATAGAGTGTGAAGCTAGTGTTATGACATGTTCTTTATTATGTGCTTTTTATTTGGCTTTTGTGATACAATATTTATCAGTCGCATACAGCAAACAAAATCTTGACTATATCATAAATATATAGTATATAAATATATAGTCTCATTACTGTCTCATCTCTCTGAAGGCCAGCACTGGTACTGAGGTCTTGAGGAGCTGCCCTAAGAAAACCATTCTTCTCTCTTCCTCCTCACATTCATCTTCCTCTTCATTATCTTCATCGTTTCTTCCACACACACAGGTGACACTTTGTGCATCGTTCTGTCATCCGTCTGTACTAACTTTGGTGTCTCTCTCAGGGGCTGACACTAACAGAACCTACATTTATGTTCAGCAGTCGTGATCTGGAAGTAAAATCACGTTCAGTTTCTCTTAAAATCCTAAGATTGCTTATTCTTAAGGGATAGTTCACTCAAAAACAAAAAAAAATGTGTCATTTTTAAACCCTTATGTCATTCAAACCCTGTATGACAAAACGCTAGTTACTGGCACCCATTGACTTCCATTGTACCTTGTGTCCATACTATGAAAGTGAATGGGTGCCGGTTACCAGCATTTTGAAAAATATCTTCTGCTAAAGCAAGAAAGTCATACAGGTTTGACATGACATGAGGGTGAGTAAATAATAAAATAATTTTTATTTTTTGGTGAACTATCCCTTTAAGGTTTTTCTTGTGTCATCTAATAATTTGGTCTTGTCTGCTTGTAGTCTAAATTAATCTTGTGGCAACTAACATTATGAAATCCAACAGTGGTTTTGTTTACACGGATGTTGTGAAGCCGCACAGTATGTTGATTTATGTGATGCAGCACCATCTGTTGGTAATTGGTGTAATAGTTTAATGTTGCTTGGTTTTGAGTTTAATCCTAAAAAATGTAACTAAGCACAAGTTGCTCTAGGTCACATGTTTAATAAGGAGTAGTTTTTAACCTTTAACCGTCTGCCATGTATTTAATACAGTTTGGTAAACAATGCAGCAGAATTCTGTATGCATTTCAGTTTTGAAGTCTTATATATTATAAATCACAACACTGAGGAAGTTTGTGTTGAAAGCAAACTAATTGTGAACTTGCATGTGTTTGTGTGTAGAGGGCTGTTCTCTCCATCTTAATGAATTTGTTTATTTTCAAGATTTTTTTAACTTTTCTTTAAAAGAATTGTAGAAATGGAATCCCAAAGGAGTTTTCATCAGCCTCTCTGTTTACAGGAGGTTAATGTGCCTAATGTGGGCGATTTAGATCCAATACGCATTGCTAGTGTTCAGGAGAGAGCTGAGACTCTATCTGCTAGATTTAAAGGCAGACCTGAAAGAAAGAAGAAGCCACAGGTAGAGCAACTCACAGCAAAAAGAAAACATGGCATGCTCTTATAGGGAATAGTTCACGCAATAATAAAAATCTTGTATTGTTCAAGTATTCCAGACTTTTTTTGCAGTGAAAACACAAAGGAATCTTAAGAAAGAAAGTGAATAGGGCTGTCTGGTCCATTTGGCTAAATAATGCTTTTTATAGTCCTATTGTAATGATTATTGAATATCTTCATGTTTACTGTCCCTTTACTTTATAAGTTACTAATTACTAAATAAGTAGTGGTATTTATGTTTTAAATGACACACTGAGTTGGGTTTTATATTTGCGTTTGACATCCTTTCAGTCATGTATTGAAAATAAAAGCTGTTTTTTTCTTCCTCTGAATCCTTTTGGAGGTTATGAAAAAGCCGTCAAGGTTCTTTATTGAGCAGTGGCTTTTGACCCACGGCCTTAGTCCCGAGCTGCCCCTCATCCCCTTTGATCCTGAGCAGCAGGTAGACCTGCCTGTGCATGAACCCCTCACCTTACAATTAATTTGACAGTAGTTTGATGTAACGTAATAGATTTTCTTTGGACGATTCTGAATGTTGTGCATGTGATTTGGCTCATGGATTGTTTATTTTAACAAATGAGTGCAATCTCTCTCACAGCAGAGGGAGGTTTTGCGTTGTGACAGTCATGTGCCTTTACACATCCCCAGTATTCAGGAGAGAGCCGAGAGGTTAGCCTCTCAGTTTAAAGACAAACCGGCCCAACCCAAGGTGAACCCTTCTAACCACAGAACATGAATACAGTGCTGTTAAACATAAAAGACCAGTTGTCACATAATTTTTATTTAAAAAAAACCCACAATGTCTCCCATTCCTTGATAGCTACGATTTGCATTATTTTAATGTTCTCTATATGAACCCCATCAATCTCAGCACTTTCACTTGCTTGCTGTTCCTTATCGATGCTCAGCCATTTTCCTCATCGCACTCCCTCTATGTTTCTTTCAAAGTCAAAGAAAAAGACGTCACACTTCTTCAAAGAGCAGTGGTACAGAGCTCGTGATGCGAGCTCTGATAGACCCATGCACTCCCCCGGATCTTTCCGGCAGGTAGCACTGATGTGCCTGTATGTGTTTTTCTAACATGTTCAAACACACTCACATGGCGGAAGAAGCCGGCGTTCCATGTTGCAAAATTCCTTTTTATAGGAATTTTTACGGAATTACTGAAGCGTGCACGTGTGCGACCCCATACAATACATGATGTTTTTTTGTTTAACCATGTGTGTACTGCAATATACATTAATACATCTGTTCATTCTCTGTCTGGATGTGACCCATATTCATGTGCTGCATGAAGGATATAAAGCTCAATTAGATATCCATAACACACTTCACTGGAGTTATGTAATAATGTATTGAGGCATTGACTTTAATCTGCTTTTCCACACTATCTTTATGGTGCTGTTCCTATTTTGGATGAGTGTAATTTTAGATTTTTATTTCTACTAATGAATCTTCTCGACCATTCCATGTTTTAGCACCGAGTAGCGTTGAGCTGAAATACACCTTGTGCCTTTTCTCATCTATACATCTAATCAATCAAGCATGTTAGGTCATATTCATTTAACTTTTATTGTATTTCATCTTCCTGTATTCATGTTTGTCCTGAAACACTTGTTTATCAATAGCTTTATTTCCTCTGTCACTTCTGTCATTTCTTCTATTTTTTTCTCTCATTTATTCTTCTGTCCTGTTCATCACATGAAGAAGTATGTAAAGATGTACACAGGGGGTGTGAGCTCACTGGCTGAACAAATAGCCAATCAGCTTCAGCCCCAGGACAACCCCAGGCCTCCTCTTGAGAAAAGAGATTTGGTAAGAATTGTGGGTTTTGAAGTGTTGCTGTATAGTGCAGCGTGAACCACAGAGAAATATCCTTTGATATTAATTGCTTTAGTAAAACATTGTTTGAGTTTGGACTCCTTTGGACTCATAGATTGTGCAGTGTTTGGTATATGGCTGACTGGCTGGGTTCTAGGTGTCCTCATTGGACAAAACTAACATGTTTATGTCTCTGCAGGGTTCCTTGCGGAAGGAGTTTCCTCAGAACATTGGCGGCAGTGATGTGTGTTTCTTCTGCCGGAGGCGGGTCTACGTCATGGAGCCCTCAGCGCAGAAGGAAAGTTTTTCCATCGCAGCTGCTTCAAGTGTGATTACTGTGGCACCACCCTCCGCCTCTCCTCATATGCCTTTGATGTTGAGGATGGTATGAACTCTTTCCATTATCGTTTTCTCATGATTATTGCTCTAGAATATGACATTTTTAAAATGTATTTTATTATACAAAAAGTTATTAGTCTCTAATCCGTTTATAAGATCTTAAAAAGATTTTGATGTCCTTCCGATTTTGATCAGTCTGGAGTACAGAATGATGTTGTTTCTTCAGATTTCTATAATTTGGTCTCAGTTGGTTTGGTTGAGTTGGTCTTTGTGATCAAAACACTGGGATATTGTTGTTTCAGACAGAGACTGTTTTGTAAGCTCCCACTTGGTGTAGTAACAAATGTGAAAGTTCGGAGAAAATCAACCATGTATAACCTTGCTGTATTTTTTAATAAATAAATCTCCTTGTTTATGGTTTTTATGTGATTAGTGTTGTGGGTCATATGGTGATTGTGTGTGTTTTTTTCTTTGGTAGGAAAGTTTTATTGCAAACCGCATTATTGCTACCGACAGTCTGGTCTGGCGCAGAGAAAGCGGCCGGCACCTGCCTCAGCTCCTGTAAACCCTAAGGTTTCTAATCTCATTAGTTTAATATACTTCACTGTTTAAGAAACACTTTTTTGCGCTTGTTATATTTCTGGTTTTGTTTGTAAAAGTTTTTTTTGTTTCGTTCTTAGGAGCCCCAGATACCGGTAACCCCCAACACAGTGGACATCCCAGGCCAAACCATAAGTTCACAGACCCCTGTGGAACGCCGGCCCTCAGGTACCCGCCTTTCCTCTTTAGGCCCTGTCCTGTGCCTCTCTCGAGGAGTAGGGGCCTCCCTGCGCTCGTTGCGGCGAGCAATGTCTTGGACCCGCCACCAGGTGGCGCACAACCCCTTAGATTCTCCTTTCCTCCTCACCTACTGCATATATCTTCTCTCCTGCTTTACTCTCAACATCCTGCTCAATATTCTCTAGCATGACCCTTTCCACCCTGTGAGCCGAGTGGGCACCTCCCGCTGGCATATGCTTTGACTTCCTGTGATGTTGTGTGTAACACCTGATGATGTCACAATGATTAACATTGATTAACAACGTTTTTTGTTTTAAAATGATTAACAACCTTTGGATGTATAGTATGCATATTATTTAAGTGATCGAGTCGTGTTGGTAAACCATCCAGGCAAAAAAGTGTGCTGTTGTTAAATTGTATTTATTAAGTATAAGTATTAACCCTTTTTTGCCTGTATGTGTTATAGTGTGAATGTTTTTATTGCCTGTTTTTGATTTTACTTCTATCTGTGTAGATATTCCCTGTGATGGTGCTTTTAATTTTGTGATTGTAATTTCTGACCTATGCACCTTTGTAATGTAGTGCTTGTATCAGTGCCTGTGATTGGTCAACTCTGTGAGCTTTACCTTTCCCCTTTCCTATCAGAGCAGCTTATTGCTGAGCTAGTGCCTGCATCGGTGCCTGTGATTGGTCTACACTTACATTTGTCCTTGCATCTTTATCCCGGTGTCTGTTTACTCCTGTTTTACCTCTGCATACTAACACCATCGCTCTGACATCCGGCATGTGTGTATCATGAGAATGATTTGAATTATACAGTTATTGTGAGTTAATGCTAAACAGGTATTTGAGGATTAAGGTTGCAGCTAGATGCCATATAGAGAGCAAAATATTTTTAGCAAAATATTAACTTCATTTTAGGAATTTTAGAGAATGAACTTTAGAGAATGAATATGTATTTTTAGTAAAACATTAGATTAGTCTAAAATAGTGAATAGATATTTATCAAATGACTATTACAATAATTGATTAATAGTGTCTTGTCACTTTATGATCACTTCACACTACGGCGTACTCACAGATATGAAATTATTTCTGAATACATTATATTAATATTTCAGTTACAGGTGATGGTTTGTTTAGTTAATTTTGGAATTTTGGATTCACCTTTCTAATCTCCTCCACCTACACAGTCATGAATTTTTATGTTTAGTTACATGCACAGATTTGTTCTCACGGGCTTCATTTGGGGATTCACTTAATGGGATTAATCATGCACATTTCCACATGTTCATTAATATGGAAGTTCATTAATAATAAAAAAAACTATTTACAAACCAGCAGTTTTTGTTTAGAATTTGTCTTATAGGATGGGAAAAAGGCAAAGTAATCATAACATGTATTTATTAATCATAATTGTATTTTATTGATAACATGATATTTAAATCTATTTAAATTTAGTATACATGTACTATCATGAAAGCTAAATATTATTGTGTAAATAAAGTTAAGAGCCATGACTTTGACTGTGTTTGTCTTGTTTGTAAAATAGTAGAAATATACATCGACATACAATATATATTTCTTAAAAATTGATGGTTTTAGCATTAAAAGTAGCTGGGATGTGTGGGTGTATAAACAAAGGTCTTTAATAAAACTGCTGTTTTAACTTTTAAGAAGCACATTAAGATTAGTTGGAGTAAATTACTGTATACGTTCTGATTTTATCCGCAACCACATGCTCTTGCTTCTCTCTGTGATATATTAACAATTTACATGAATGACATTTTGTCTTTTCACCTGCCTTCACAGAGTCAGAAGTGAACGGTGTGACGGAGCCCAGCGTGGCCAAGCGGCTCAAAGGAACTCCAGAAAGGATCGAACTGGAGAACTACCGCCTGTCCATGATGAGAGAAGAGGAGTTGGAGGAGGTGCCAGAGGAGACGCTGGCGGAGCATAACCTCAGCAGTGTGCTGGACAAAGCCACAGATGTTGATGAGGGATCCAGGTATCCACAGAGCTAACTTTTCTTTTAGCTGACATCACTTAACCCCCACTAGCCATTTACAGGATGCTTTTCATTCTTTCCTGATGTATTAAATCATCTTTCATCCTTGCAATGATGCAATAAAATGTTGTGCAAATACTGTTTGTCAACTAAGTAACTAACAAACACACTCGTCCACCCCTGCAGTAGCTCAGAGTCTGATATGGAGGAAGAGGATGAAGAACAGGAAGCGGCGGGCCCGTCTGATCTGGGTGGAGTGCCGTGGAAAGAGGCCGTTGAGCTTCACGCTAAACTTAAAGGAGAAAGTGACCCTGGTGCAGCTGAAGATGATGATGATGGGGAGATGGAGGACGAAGAGGAAGATGAAGAAGATGACGATGAAGAGGAAGAAGAGGAATCAAGTGAAGGTAAGCTTTGATTGTGCCAATGATTTACTAAATGTCAACGAAAATGTGATAAAAGGATCAACAATGATTTTATGTGGCTGATTCATTTGATGCGAGACGAACTTCTGAAGTAGCTTATGTTCTTATTCATTGTAGTCGATAAGTTTGAAAGGCGGAGGAGATGATAATGTGTTTGCTTGCCTGAGTCTCATTTCCTTTGTACGCTTCATATCATCCTTATGTGCTTGACGTCTTGCCCACCTGATTGGATACTATACGTTCACCAGGGACGTCTGTCGTCTCATATTCAACTACTGAAATTGCATTTTCTTTTTGAACGAGACCGTTTTTTATGAAAAATATAAGACAGATTTCCCTCGAGATTTAACTAACCCTAGAGCTTTAGCCACCGAGGATAAGTAAAAGTTTTTACCCGTTCTGTCTCGTTAGCAAGACGCTTTAAATGCTAAACTTGTTTATGCTAATGTGCTCCCATTATTTGCCTTGTTTTTCACATCTTAACTGTTGTTATTCTTTTCCAACTCTTTGTATTATATTGCTCTTTTGTAAAATGAAACTTTCTTGACACAAACTTTGTAAGAAAAACAAGTTTCAAAGCTAATAGATGTGGACTTAAAGCCCCAATATTGATTTCTTGTACTATTAACAAAGTAGCTTCTGTCTTTGAATGATAAGAGAGGTTCTGTGTGTCATCTTGTCCTATGTTTCCATCTTTTCCTGTCTCTTGATCCGTCTTTCCATCATTGTGTGTGTGTCGATGTGTTGGGGTAATTGTGTGGGGTGACAGAGGGAGAGTATTTGCCCTGGCAGACTGAGCTTCAGTCAGGTCTTTGGCTGGAAAATCTGGCACATGAAGAGGAAACAGGTGTGTTTAAAGGTATTACGCCCGTGGATGCGTTTGGCTTCAGCACACACGATAACCAATAACCCATGACCGGAGAAAACTTTGAGCTAACAAAGTTGCTTTTTTTCCAAGCTTTGGTTAGAAATAAGCTTGCTGTGTTTTATTTTGCTTTTGCTTTGCAGCATTTACCAGGAATGTTTTTTGTTTCAGTAATAAGATTTTCTAGGATTAAAGTTGTGTGCAAACACTGTGGTGTATTGAATGAAATGGTTTAAAGTTATTATAATGCTTGTTGCTTTTTAATTCCTATAATTCTGCATGTTGCTTTTCTGACTTTACAGTAGGACTAGGTGAGATTGCTAAAAAGGCTGAATTTATTACTATCATTTTTTATTTATATCTGTTGTTGCCAAAAATATAAAAAAAGATTTTATTTTATAAGGCATGAAATACAGTAAAAATCTTTTAATAAATTGAACCAATATAAACTCAAACTTAATGTTAGAGTTTGTGGTCCAAAAGTTGAAGTTAAAGAAACGCTGAGATCTTAACAGTCCATCTTAAGGCTAATAAAGAGTCCAATAAAATCATAATAAGCAAGGTTAATGGCTAATTTTATTATCACCAGCAAAACCACAGCCCAGCTTTATATCTTACTGCATATTCTAAACTATCCTGTTCTTTCTCTCTGTCTGTTTTTCTTCACTTTTTTCTCTGGTCATTTATCTGTTCACATGGGGACTTTTTATGTGACCTGTTTTTTCCTTCTGGATTTTGGACATTGGATTTTTTTTCCTTGCCAATGGACATGCAATTTCTACCATTGAATCGGGCAAAATGATTAATTCATGCAGCTAGAAACCTGCAAATCCAGCAAGCCATACAGCCAGTAGACCCTCTGGACATCCAGATGGAGAACCACTGGACATCCAATCAGACTGATGGGGTGAGGGAAGGCCCCTCAGAGTCACCCATGGGCTCTCAGCCCTCACTGAACACCCAGATCACACAGCCCACGTCCTCCACAGGTAACCCGTGTCGAGGTGTCATGCCTGGGCCACGAGGCTCCTTTGATGGGTTGGGATCGTGTGAATTGTATGTGTGTGATTGCATGTGTGAGTTTCTTTATTTTCATCCACAGTAATCCTGCTATTGCCTCTTGTTTCTTCCTTTTGCACATTCTTATACTATTTATCTGGGTTTAGTTTTTGATCATTTGATTCTTTGTATATATATTAATGTTTGTTATTGTTTTTTTATTGGCATATTAGCTCTGTCTTTCCAGATTTACTTTGGAACAACCTTCACTTTCACAGAAAAAAATGTTGACCCACAACTCTTCTTGAGCCATTTGTTGTGTGTTATTTTGTTTTTGCGTGACTTTTTTGTAACTTTCCATTGTGGTTACAGGGGCAATGCAAATTTAGTACAGGCACTATTAAATGCCCCCTTTTCTGTTAATCTTTTTATTTATGTATTCATTTTCTGTGTTTTGTCTGTTTATGCATTTCATGTACCCTTGTGTCTGTTCATGTCATGTACCTGTTTCCATTCTCATCTCCTGTCGGTTTAATTGTAGCCCCCTCCCACAAGTCTGTGCGCCATGAGGCTGTCAGAGCCTGGTTGGACTCGATGTCTGGAGGTAGAGAAGATAAACAGTCCAATTACTTTTCTCAATGCTAACACACACGCACATAAACAGTGCATGACAAGACTATTGAACATTTAACACCACTGTAGTCAAGCATTGGCTGGACACTGATTGCATGTTGAATCTTATTAAACTTGTCACATACATACTCAAATCTGGTGCTTACTGCATGTTGAAGTCACAAAGCATATCCAAAGCGTTTGGTTTGATAGCTATTATGATCTTATAACTCTAATCCAAACTAATGCATGCATCTCTGTCTTAATCCCCTAAGCATTCTCTGAAAGTGATTACTTATAAAAACATCTTACTTCGGTACATGTGAACACAGCATTAGAAAACTCAAGGTTTATTTTGGAATGTTCAGGTCTATGTGGTATGAGGAGATTTGTTTCTGCAGTGCCATGGAAAGGTCAGACTCAAAAAGCATCTTCATGGTTCAGAAAGTGGGCAGCCTCGAGCATGTCACAGTTAGCACATGACAAAAATAGACCTGAAGCAACATTCTGAAGCCAGTGGATATCCCAGCAAGTTTTGCTTTCAGAGCGAGAAGAAATTCTTTCGTTAGGCTTTTTGTATGTCATTTGCCAACAGAGATGTGGCATGTGGAAGGGGGTGTCTGGGCTGATCCTCTGTCTTTAAATTCATAACACAGTGTTTGCTTTTGTTGAATTTAAATCACTCCTCTATACTCACCACATTTGATTCTGTCTGGATGGAATCCAGTGATTCCATTGAAAATATGCTTGTATTTAACCACTAATGCCATTTGGTTTTGTTATGTCTACATTTTATCTTGTGCGCTTATTGTTTGTTTAATATAAAGTTGCATTTGATGTTCATCTATGATTTTTAAAATCTTAATTTAGCCACAAGAAGTTTTGTAGACTTGCTCATCTTATTTGTCTTATTCCTCTCCTGTTACCTCAGAGCCCTGTGAAGAGGATGACGACCCGGAAGCAGAAGCAGGCAGTCCTGACTTAGAACCCGGTACTGAACTAGATCAAGGTTTGTCAAATCTACATGCAAGGTTTAAAATGTTTCATCTTCATTACTGACCCACCATGAGCTCTTATTGTGATTTACATTTACATTTAGGTTTTAGCTGACGCTTTTATCCAAAGCGACTTACAAATATTAGGAGACAATGAAGCGACACATCAACAATAGTACTAAGAAGTGCTTTACTAAGTTTACAATGTTTTGCAGTGCTAGATCAGTACCTGTAGAGGAAAGAAGAGAGGGTTTTTTTTTGTATTATGATGTCAGGTGTTCGTGGAAGAGGTGTGTTTTTAGTTGTTTCTTAAAGAAGGTGAGGGATGTGGCAGAACGGATTGCGTTAGGAAGATTATTCCACAAGCCGGGGACAGAGAAGGAGAAAGAACGAGAGAGAGATTTAGTGCTCTTCTGTGATGGTACCACCAGTCGACTTTCGTTCGTTGAGCGTAGGGTTCTGGATGGATTGTAGGTGTGTAGAAGAGAGTTAACGTATGAGGGTGCAGAATTTGTGATGGTTTTAAATGTCAGCATTATTGATTAAAAATTTAATGTGGGCAGCAACCGGTAGCCAATGGAGAGAGATGAAGAGAGGTGTGACGTGCTCTTTTGGGTTCCTGGAAAAACAAGTCTTGCTGCTGCATTCTGTATCATCTGAAGTGGTTTGATTGCTCGTGCAGGAAGACCAGCCAGAAGAGCATTGCAATAGTCCAGTCTGGAGATTACCAGGGCTTGAACTAGCAGTTGGCCTGCGTGCTCTGTGAGATATGGCATGATCTTCCTGATGTTGTAGAGTGCATATCTACAAGACCGTGATATCCTTTAGATGTGTTTGGTAAAGGACAGCTGGTCATTGAAGATTACACCAAGGTTTCTTACTGATTTAGACGGTGTAATGGTTGTGTTGCCAATTTGGATTGTGAGGTTGTGTTGCGTTGCAGGTGAGGCCGGAAGTACCAGGAGCTCAGTCTTGGCAAGGTTTAGCTGAAGGTGGTGTTCAGTCATCCAAGGTGAGATGTCTTTCAGGCAGGCTGCAATGCGTGATGCTATTGTGGGATCGTCTGGCTGGAAGGAGAAGAAAATCTGGGTGTCGTCTGCATAGCAGTGGTAATCAAAGCCATGTGATTGAATGATGGGTCCCAGGGATGTTGTGTAGATAGAAAAGAGGAGTGGTCCCAAGCAAGAACAGATCCCTGAGGAACGCCAGTGGCCATGGGATGGGCTTTGGACAGCCCCCCATTCCATGACACCCTGAAGGACCTGTCTGAGAGGTAGGATTTAAACAACCGGAGTGGGGTACCTGTGATCTCTAGCAATGAGAGGGATGTCAGTAGGATCTGGTGGTTAACTGTGTCAAAGGCAGCAGAAAGATCCAGCAAAATGAGGACAGATGATTAAGACACTGCTTTTGCCAGTCACAGTGCCAGTCACAGTGCCTCAGTGCGCAGTCTCAGTGGAGTGGTTGCTCTTGAAACCGGACTGTCTTTTGTCCAGTAGGTCGTTCTGGGTGAGGTAGGATGAAATCTGATTAAAAACAGCTCGCTCCAGTGTCTTTGAGATGAACGGGAGGAGAGAGACAGGTCTGTAGCTGTTAGTGAGGGAAGAGTTGAGAGTGGGTTTTTAAGCAGCGGGGTGACCCGGGCCTGTTTAAATGTGGTGGGGAAAATGCCAGAGACGAGTGAGGAGTTAATAATGTGTGTGAGTGATGGAGTGACTGTGCTAGAGATGGATTGGAGCAGATGGGAGGGGATTGGGTCGAGTGGGCAGGTGGTGGGGTTGCAGGAGAGAAGTTTGGTAACTTCAGCGTCGTTTAGAGTGGAGAAAGTGGAAAAAGTGGAGCTGGGTGAAACCTGTTTGTGTGCTGGGGTTTCAGGAGTTGTGAACTGGCTGCTGATCAGTGATGTTTTATCTATTAAATCTATGATTTAATTTCATTATAGATGACATTCCCTCAGACGCTGAGGCTGAAGCTCGTTCACATTGCATAGAAGAAAGCGTGTCTCTTCCAATGGACAATGGCAAACCAGAGATCCAGGAATATGTTTCCAACACTGGTATGTGTGTTGTTTGAATTTGCAGCTGGTCATTGATCATTTGAATTGGTGCACAAATGTGTTTGTTTTTGCTTTTCATCAAAAAATTTAGATTTGTTTTCTTTTCAGAGAAAACATCTGCAGGTCAAAGGGAACTAATTGTAGATGTTGTATTGTCTCCAATCCAAAAACCTGCTTTAACTATTGATGAGGTAAGATTTTAACTGTTTTCCTGTAACAACTGTATTTAAAATGGCTTAAAAAGACATTGCAAACTTTCTTTCTATCTTTTCTACAGGTACAAGACGTTTCTCCTGTAATATTGGTGAAATCTCCAGGTACGCGATTCTTCCCTGAGCCGTATCTACGTATCTTGATGTTGTCACACCAAACATAACCTCACCACAGACTGCTGATGCTAAAAGTCCCCGTTCGCCCATTGAACAAATCGTTGCAGCATCCCCCATCTGTACGCAACCTGTTCCGCATCCAGAGACCGTGTCTTCCAAATCTCCTGTCCAGCCTCAGCCCTGTGCTTGTTCTCCAACAGGTAATCCTTTGTCTCCAATCTGTGCCCAATCGCAGCCCTGTCAAGAACCACCATCACCTATCTCCACAAGCTCTCCAGTCAGGACCCAGCCGGTCCCTGCAGTCACATCCACTCCTTTGGCTAAACCCTCTTCTGAGAAGAGAACCGATGAACCTCAGATAGATCCGGCACCAGTGGAAACACCCGTCAAGAAAACAGATCTCATCGAGGAGTTCTGGTTGAAGAGCGCAGAGATCCGAAAGAGTTTAGGACTCGCACCTATAGAAAGAAGCAAAATGATGGCAGAGAAGAGCATCGTGAAAACGCCAACCCCTGAATCATCATCTCCCAGGTCTTACACGCCTGAGGAATTGTCTGAAGAGCAGAAACCTGCCATCACAGGTCGTTCTATCATACGCAGGATCAACATTACTTTGGAGGGACAGGTTATATCTCCTGTGGAACCCAAGAGTAATGGTTCAGAGAAGAAGGATTTCAGCAGCAGTTCAGGGTTGGGTTTAAATGGTAGCGTGACCATCAGTCAGACAGCGGCTAGCGATAGCTACAACAACTCAGACTCCACCATGCTCACGCCTCCTTCCAGCCCTCCTCCACCCCCACCCAATGAACAACCTGCCTCTTTCCAAAACAAAAAGGCTCAGGTTTCCTGGGACAATCTTGTTGAGGACACAGAGGAGCCCAAATCTGAGGCTACACCGCCTAAACTTAAAACCCCTGAAAGTCCGCCAAAAGCAGTCACAACCCCAGTGCCGGCTCCTAGAACTAACCCACCTGTTGTCATGAGAGTAAAAGAACCGAACAAACCACGCCGCGAAGAGGCAAGAAAGTCTTTTGCGGAGTGCGTAGATGAGATACCATTTGCTGATGATGTTGAAGATACGTACGATGACCGCACCCCTGACACAAGCGCTCTGGAAAAGTTTTACACCCCACCAACCAGTAAAGTAAGCAGGGAAAAACCACCTTTACATCTGCCGTTGGCGATGGAAAACGGCAAACCCAACATTCCTGGAGGTGTATCCCGAGCAGCAAAGGGACCTCAACAGTTTTCACCCGAGGCCAAGGAAATAGCAGAAGAGCGAATGAGAGCACGTGAAAAATCAGTGAAGAGCCAAGCTCTGAAAGATGCCATGGCGATGCAGCTTACCAAAATGAAAGATTCAGAGACTTCCAAAGGAGCTGTGGCAAAGGTAGCTTGGAACGTTACAGAGACAACTGGAAAACGCAAAAAGCATCCAAGCCTCCCCAAGGACTCTGCCATAAAGGCCTTAGAGTCCAAAAAGCAAGCAGAGATACTCCCAGATCGGTACTTCACCTCGCCGGTCAATAAAACCTTGGATGGTTCAGTCACGTCATCAGAGAGTCTCCACGGGTGGAAAAAGTAAGAAGCGCAGCTCACTTTTTTCTCCACGTAAGAACAAAAAGGAAAAGAAAGCCAAAAATGAAAGTGGGCTCTCTGGAGCTGAAGAGACGCCACCCAAGCACAAGTCTCTGTGGAAGTCGGTCTTCTCTGGCTACAAGAAAGACAAAAAGAAGAAAGATGACAAGTCGTGTCCGAGCACACCCTCAAGCTCTACAACTGTAGACTCGGGAAAGAAGAAAGAATCGCCTCTGGATAAATCCTCAGGTCAGCTGAAAATCTGCGCTTATCGTTTTATCGTTCTTTTTTCCCCCATGGGTTGTGATGTTAGATTTTAAGTTCAGTTTAATTTACACGTGTTGCTTTGAAGCCTTAATCAGCAATGCTCTAATGTAAAGGTTTTTCTTATTTAGATTCACGTTTGAGAAGAAACCTCAGCTTTTCAGAGGACTCTGATCTCTCCTGCGATGATGTTTTGGAACGATCGTCTCAGAAGTCGAAGGGTGATGTAAGTTTATTTCATTTTCAAAGGTTTCCTCTCTCTCTGGCTTTTCTAATTTTAATGAAATCTTTTACTCTTCTCAGCGGCGCGTGGACCTGTTTGACTTGGTGTCAGATTTGAAAAAAGATGCAATGAAAGACAAAGATAATATGAAAGCTAGGGCAAAGGAAAGAGTTACAGAGAATTGCAATAAGAAAATAAGCGAAAGAAGAGTAAAGGATGAAGAAGAGAAGAAAGTAAAAGATGATGAGGTATTTTTAATGAAGTAATGCACAGCAGGAGTGATGCTGGGTTTTAGACAGAGCTCAAATGCAACACAATGCCTACAAATCTGTGAACAGCATTGCGTTTCATTTGTAAACCTGTAAGAAATGTAGTCTCTTTAGTCTTGTTGTGTTTGTGCGGAGATGAATAGAGGAAAAATAAATGTTTTATAGTTTTCATCAGAGTGTACAGAGACGTTGGTTGTGATTGTATACAGTAGTTGAAGTTTGAGTTAGAGAGAAGTACTTTTTTACATGAATTTTAACACAAAAAACAATCACATTAATCTGTTTTAATACACTCATCCCATCACCCTTAAATGTCGTTATCGTAGAAGCCTGATTTTTATTCAATTGAACATTAACCCATCTAATCACTTAATTTGTTTTGTGTTTGTTTTCCATTTTTTTTGTTTCATAAGTCTGTTTATGTACCTCATGCATTGGCGTTCAAGAGATCGTATGCCACAAAGGTAGTGTGTATGTTTATCTGTTTTACACCATTATGCCTAACCCCTGTCTGTTATTATTTCCAGAAATTTTCCTTTTTTATTACTAACCATTTTCTGCAGCATGGTGAAAGCTAAAGCGCCTCTTTCCCTCGGAGTATATAACTGCACCTCTCATTACATGATGTTTTTAAAAGGCTTTTGGCTGCGTTATCCTGCACACTGTTCTTTGTACCTCACCAGTTTTTCCACTGTATCTGCAACACCCGTATGGATTCCTGGAGCAGTGTTTCTTTCCAGACTTTGCTTTTTTCTGTATCTGTATATTTTATGTATTATTTATTAACAGTATACTGATGAAACACACATGATAACAACAGCTTTTTGACATTCGTTATGGTACTCTACTGAAAGAACATTTTCTTTGGTAATGGAATCTGAGTAATGCCTGGTTCAGACTACACGATTTTAGCCCGAATCTGGCACGATCTGTTTGATATAAGGTGTCGTAGGGATTCGTAAACGACAATGGACGTCGGGACGCAAGAATCGTTGATCGTTTCATCTCGTATAGTGTGTCATAGTATACGACAACCGAAACCGCGTCTGCGATAGTTCACGACAGAAAGACTAGCATGTTGAATTTTTTTGCAGCCCTTCACGACGGGTTCCGTCACAGCGGCTGCGTCCGAAATCGCGTACTGAATTAGAAGTAGTGCCTACTTATCAACCGTCAAACCAGTACGTTCTGTATAGTATGAATACGGGAAGTATGAATGAAATTCGGACGTACTACGTCCGCCATTTTATGCATCACGTGACATACATTCCTCACAGCAGCCCGAACATTTAAAGAGCCCGCCACACTGCGCTGATACCTGCGATGTTTTCCAACAATCTTGCCGTTTCCACCGCCGTTTTCCACAGGCATGCTAAATCGCTTCAAAATTAAACATATTTTACAGCCAATTTACAAACATATCCCATTGATTTACGTTGTTTAAAAGTTTAATAAACGAGTTATTTGGATGATGTTAAACAACCGCAATAAAAGCACAAGCACAAAGTTTTTCCTGAGGTACTTGCACTTAAAAATAGCCGCTTTCCGCCATTTTCTAAAATAACGCAGCCTCCGTCTTCTTCTCTGGTGGCTGACTCAGCTCCCGGGGCTCATGGGATAGAAAAGTGTCCATCGAATGAACACTTCAAAATCTAACCGGAAGTAGTAGACCATCCGGGTACTTTTCGCCTACTGTTTTTCGAATACTATGAATTCGGACATACTACTAGCCTCGCGTACTGATTTTCGCCTACTATATAGTATGGTAGTACGCGATTTCGGACGCAGCCAGACAGTACAAAACACGCCGCTTCAGTCATTGTTTACGCTCTTGTTTCTCACGCGCGTCGTGACAACAAGCGACGATTGGTCGCATAGCAACGTGTAGTCTGACATGTTTCAAGTCCAGGACACGACAAGATTTTTGGAGTCAAAATCGCGTAATCAGTGACTATCATAACAGACAAAAAAATTGTGTAGTCTGAACCAGGCATATGCCTTTGCAATGTTTAACAAATTTGTAGCAATATTTTTGTAATTATTCTTACTTGGATTTGCAATATTTCTTAAGATAAGGCTGGGTGGTATACTAGAAAGTTGTTATCGGTTCTGTATTTTAATTCCTGTATTTAATCCAATGGATTCAAGTAGCCATTTCTATGGTTATTTAACATAAAATATTTATTCACTTAATTCCCATACTTGCTGATATGGTGACTCATACAGTATGATTTTTTAGTAGACCCATGCCACCCTCCCTAATCTGACATTTCAAGGTAGGCTAGTTTTTTAGACTTAGTACTATGTTTGACATAGAAATAAGTCTCTGGTTTTAGCATGCAGTAACCATGCATTATCCAAGCTCCTTTTGTAGAAGCTCATGAGACGCCCCACATGGACCAGTCTTCAACTGACCTATCTTTGGAGTGCTGTATCTCATCTATAATTTCCTGTTGCAGAAGACCTACACGGATGAAGAACTGAATGCCAAGCTGACGAAAAGAGTGCAGAAAGCAGCACGCAGGCAAGCCAAGCAAGAGGAGCTCAAGAGACTCCACAGAGCTCAGGTATGAAAACACTGCTGACTTATTCACATGAGCTTGTCTGAATGTAAGTCACGATCGTGAAATGAATGAGATGCTGTGTTGTGATTCATCAGATCATTCAGAGGCAGCTGGAGCAGGTGGAGGAGAAACAGAGGCAGTTGGAGGAGAGGGGTGTCGCTGTGGAGAAGGCACTGCGAGGGGAAGCAGGTATTTCTCCACTTCATGATGTCACTTCTTTGATTCAAATGTCTCTTGTCAAGGCTGAAATGCTCCTTGTTTTACTCTTTAGTTAAACTTAGACCTGTTGGACACACTGTTTTCTACTAGCTTTATGGTACTTGTCAGACTTTGAAACGGGGATAATTGTGCCTCCTTTGATTTTTTTAAAATTTATTTTATTTCCTTGATAAAGAGCTGATTACAACTGATTACATTCTGTTGCGCTCAACATATAGATTACATGATTTTCAGACTTAGGGTAAGTTGTTTCTAGAATATACATTGTTGATTATACATTGTTTCTAGTTATATTTATAGGTTTTTAAAATTCTGTCTTTAAAATTATTATTTTATGCCCTTATTAGTATTCAATCACAACAGGAAAAATTGTGGAACTAGTCAATTAGTCTTAGAACAGGCTTAGGGAAAGCCTGTATGTCATGTTATATATTGCAGAAATACTCTGTCTCATGTCAGGTCTTCTCATGTTTTATATGTTTCCACATGACAAGGGACTATCAAAAAGTTGAATTATTATTTGAAAACTACTTAAAACTACCATTAGCTAGAATTACCATTTTGTATTTTTCTTTTGCACTAGTTGAACAAGTAATTTTTAAAAATGCTTCTGCGGCTGTAACGCATTTTAAATCAATCAGATGAAGATGGTTTAATTTTCAGGGGATAGAGCAGAATTTCTGAATGTGCAATTTTTGTTTCCACTCTAACACTTCCCTCTTTCCTCCATCATTCTGTCTTTTATATCTAGTGTTTCTTAATCTTTTTTATCCTTCACTCTCTCTAAGGGTTGTGTAAAGGTTCTAGTGTTAGTCCAAAACAGCGTAAGAGACGCTCAGGTATCCACGGTGATAACTCTGGGTGTCGTCTGTAGTCGTCTCGGTGTAACGTACCATCTTCATGCAGAGCATCGTCTCTCCTGTGTCTTGGTTGCATGCCATGTCATTCTGCTCATGCTGAGCATAGATTTGTGTGCTGTCTGACTGAATGTGGTCCAATGTTTATGACTCCTATAGTGAAGATGCAACATGAGATGAGTTTTGTGAAGCTAAAGCACTTTTCTAAGTTGTTCTTAAGGGCATACAGTTTATCATTATTTTTCCCTTATCACATTCATAAGAATGTAATCACTGGTGGCAGACCACAGCAGTGCAGCAAATCTATGTATCTATTTTCCATTACGGGACATGCAATATAAGTTGAATTAACTACATGCCAAATAACAAACCGTGAGTGTGTATTCGGCATACTTTACTGTGTGAGCGTGTGTTTGTGTGCAACATGCATGATTTGAAGCTATTGGCCGTGCCTGTGTGTGCAGTAACATGTTTCTAATATATCCTTATTGTAGACTATTGGGGAGAGTCTAATTACAGTGAGATCCTGGATTTGCATCTGGGCGGTATGTATTTCAAATCTGTTGCTTGAACTGGACTAACATCTGACGCTCTCTTATTTCCCCCTGTACTTACTTGAGTCCTCCCTATTACCCCTCATCTTAATACCCATTTGCCCTTGCAATTTTTGATATAAACATTTACGCTAACCTCTCTAAGCTAAAAAAAAAAGAATTTAAATGATACTAACATTGAATTATCTATATAATTAATATTTTGTTTTTATATGACATATGAAATTATATCATTTTATTTTGTTTTTGTAACCTGATAACTGTCAAAATTGAACTAAATTTTTTTACCAAAATCTGAACTACAATTTCTAAATTTTTTGGTATTTTTTCAAATACTTAAAAAATCATATTAGGTATTTATATAAATTACAGTAACATTACCCTTTTTTAATATTTTTTTTTTTAGAAAATGTATGAAAATTTGTCAAATATTTCATCTTAAGTCTTAGAACCCTTCCATCAATTTATAGTTTGTAATGATTAGAAAAAAAATTCAACTTTGAAATATTAAAGTAAATAGGGATATAACATAGGTGTGCCTCCTGAGGAACAGTGACAGGCAAAATTTTATTTATTTATATTTTTATAAAATACATTTCTATTTCATTTCTAAATATTTAAGTGGCATTATAGAAGTTATTAATAACGAAAACAACTTTTGCTAAATTGCTTGCTTTGTTTTGATGCTTTGTGTGCTTGTTGTTTGCAAACTATATTCAAACCACAAGTATGCCAGTAATCTATAGCGGCACACAGCCAAATCCATAAAGCATGAGCAATCAGACAAATGTACCAGCTTGATATTTTAATGAAACCCCTCCCCTCTAGCCTCTTCTAGAGCCAATGGCTGTTTGCTTTACTTCGCCAACCATTAGCTTTCATATCTTCCCATACCTGCTCAGTTGCATAGGGACATTTGGTCCCCGGAGGTTCCAGTGTTGTGTTCATCACCCCCACATTGTGATCGATCCCATCATGTGTGGCTAATCTTTACTGTGTGCCCAAATCCCATATCTTACACTGTGAATCTGTTGAGTGCTTGTGGGAATGAGTGTGTTGTCTTGTGGTGTTTAGATCATTTGTGATGTCATTAGCGGCATGCCACGCTGTAGGCACTCATGCAGACAGGAGATAGCGTGGAGTTTTTATAACCCTTTCATAATATTTTTTAAAGGACATTGAGGCATTGTTTAAACATTGTACTAATATTTTTCAATGCAACAAAATGTTTTGTACCTGTAGCATGTCAAGACGTTCTTGTTAGGTGACAACAATTATAATTTCAGTAGTTGTTTATGAATATTTATCACCAGTATTTTATTTGTACCGAGTATGCCAAGCAGATGTAGTGTAGTCTACTACTAATAAATTTGTGCTTTTAACAAGTAAACACATACTATTTTGTAAGGATTCAAGTAGTTTTAACACTTCAAAAAGCATGTGAAGTTCAAGCTGCGCAGTTAAGATTTCTCTAATTTTGCAAGCCTATAATTACTGCTTGCGGCTTTACTTTTTTAATTACAGTTGCACACTTGGAGGGATTTTTCTTTAAAGCTCATCAATCTAAATGGTGACAGACCTGCTTAACAGTTGTCAGATTTTATAAAGCCTGACTCAAGCATTTTTGGTTTATTACTATGTCAGTGTTCTTGGTAATTCATCTCTTTACTGGAAAATCCTAGTCATCATATCCTGAACAATGCAGTCATGCCTGTTTCTTGTAACTAATTAAGAAACCTATGTGTATTTTTGCGTCAGTGTGTTTGTTTTGACCTGTTCGCACACATGGATCTCTTCCATGCATGTCTGTACAAACCAGTGCCGGCATGTTGGTTTTTATAGTTATTGTAGGATAATAAATTTTCCAGTTCTTGTTACGCAGATGATGGTTTAGTGAAGTGTGCTTGATGAACACTTTGTATGATTGAATGATTACCTTTAATGGAACACTCATTGTGTCAAATACAAATAGGGGTTATTTATGCAGAATAAGCAAAAAAGGCAATATTTTGTGCTTGATCCTCAGATAAGACATGACTTGATAAGAGATACTAGATAATACATGCAAACATGGTCTGTGGCTTTGTATGGACGAGGGTCTGCGATAGTCCCTTGTTGTGAACTACCCTACATTTCATCTGTTTCTGACTGTTTCTGTATTTTTAAGCTCATTTTATCATCAGAGATGTTGCAGCTGCGTGCGTCATTCAGAATGAGAACATTCTCAAAGACTGTATAATAATCATCAACCCAGCTATTTAAAATGTAACCTTAGGTCATAATAAATATGTTTTACTACTGTAACCGTACTACTTTGATGTCCTGTAAGACGGCCTGTGCAGAATGAGTGCCACTTATTTGCCCTCAATACCGCACAGATGAAAAGTTCAAAGAGCGGCTGATATTTCGGCCTTCTTCGATTGGTGTTGCACTTCGTCCCGTGTCATTTCTTCTCGCTGTCACGTCACACTGCTGCTTTTCACTTCTTCCCCAATGTTCTTTATCTTTTTGATTTTACTCCTCACTGTTTTCTCTTCCACATCTCTCTCTTTTTCTTCTCTCTTTCTGCCTCAAATCTCTTCACCCTTCTGGCCATCCTTTGCTCTACTCTCTCTCATTCCCTCCCTGTGTTGTGGAAGTTGAGCCCTATGTCGGGACCCCTCGCCGAAGAGCCCTGTACCTCTGCCCCTGCTGTGCCCCTGAAGGTAACGTAAACCCCGTCACGTTATTAGCCGGCCAGCTGTGTTTCCATAACAACATGGCCAGCGGCGTTTCCTTTGACAACCCAATGGACCTGTGGAGTGTTGCTTTTGCCCTTCAACTACAAAGTCTCACAACCCCTGTGTGTTCAGGCTTAGTGGATTTCCCCCAGCAGATAAAACTACTGATGACATACACTGTGTGAATACAGATTTGCACATTTTTGGTTCCCTCCCTCATTGTCACGAGGACTGTAGACCGTACTTTGGTCTGTGTAAGGAGGATGAACAAGGAAAACACCAGAACTTAAAAAATAGCCAATTGAAAACCCCATGAAGTGAAAGTTTTTAATTAAAACCCCAAATAGGAAATATGTCAGCAACCGTAATCTGTGCTTGTCAAACCATTTCATGGGGTCATGTTTTAGGTTCACAGCTGTAATTGGGGGAAACTACTTTGCTGACTATAAGTGTGAATTTACAGTAAATAACCGCATGAACGTCATTTGCCGCTATTAAATAATAATTTAAACGATGTAAATGTCCCAATGTTGTAGCTCTTGTACAGTATCATCATCCACAGACTGTATTGGCTTCATAATGTTTTCACTGATGATTGGCTATGAAAGATAATGTAAAAAAAAGAGCAATGTTACGGGAAAGTGAGGATCCAGTATTTATAACTCATGTATCTGTCTTTGTTGTACCATCATACCTTAATTTAAAGTCAACATGAAATAAGAATTCACTCCATTTACTTCCTTAATACAGTTGTTGTAAATGTTTTAATGCAAGTTTAAGTTCTTTAGATGTAGATGTCTTTTTTAATCTGTATATGCTTTGTGGGGTTTTTTTTGCATGCGTTATCTTGTTTGTGTTGGATCTATCTTACCAATAGAAATTTAATGCTGGGTAATAAAAGAAATGTTATTGCAATAATAGCAAATAACATTAAAGAAATGAATAACACTTTACAATAAGTTGTGTGTGTTTGTTTACATTATTAAATGCATTAGCTAACATAAACTAAGATTAAGAAGTATATTTTTCAACATCTTAATGTTAGTTAATGCAGATACAGTTGTTCAGCACGTTTCATTTCAGCATTTACTAATACATTTTTAAAATCAAAAGTTATATCTGTTCACATTAGTTATTGCACAATGAATTGACATGTGCAATTGTATTTGCATTATTTAACAGTAATAAAGATGGATAAGTTTTTAATGAAAAACTATATTTTTTATTGTTAGTTTATATTAACTAATGCATTCACTAATGTTAAAAATAGTGTTACCAAGAAATGTTTTAAGTCGTCCACAGTCTACTTGCATTCAGATCCAGCTCCGTCCTGTCTTTTATTCCTGTTAAATTATTTATGTAGAAGTGAAATGAGAGTGTTTCACAGTGTTTCACGTTGACTTTAAATGCAGTAGCTGAAAACAAAAACATACGGCAGCGTGTTTGACAAGCCCTGTATTGTTTCTGTCGGTTTGTATTCTGGTGTGCGTAACTGCCTGTAAATAACAGCGCCCCCTGCGGCGCAGCGTTTACCGTGGCTGTTCCACGACTGTTCTAACTGTGGTTCTTCCTTCTTTCTCTGTGTTCTTCTTGGGAAAAGCATGGGGCTGAGTGTGGGGGAGGACGTGCACAGTGCGTTCCGCCGGATAAGTTTAGCCTCCCAAACCTGTCGTTTGTTTATCTCTGTCTCTCTCACTGTTCTTGTGTATGAGGACTTCCGCTTTGCCTCTGTGTGTTTAAAACAGCCAAGGCCAGCAACCACGAGCACAGCCATTCGATATGTGTGTGTACTGTCTTATTCCCTTTTGTGTTGCAAGAGCCGCCTCTCCGTCAGCTGAGTACGTCTTGCTGCATCTGGGTTTGCCGTGGGATGGCTCATTGACACCGCTTGGCTTCACTTGTGTGTTATGTGTGTGTGTCTGTAGGGATGGGAGGTTTGTCTTAGACATTCGCGATTGTACTAGCATGTACAATAGTTCACATGTACAACCAGAGATTGTATTGACCTGATTATGGACTTCATCAGAGCATGATACAAAGCCCGTCTTGTAATTGCAGCAAAGGAACGAAAATTCTGCACTTTATACGGGAGACCATATTTTTGGGATGCTGTTATTTACTAAGAAAAATCCTAACATAGGATTACATTCAATAATAATAAGTAATCTTTCAAAGCTGCTATCCATAACTTTCAAATCAGTTAAAGAAATACATTTAAAATTGTATTAAATGTGTCTTCTTACCTTAGATAAGTCAGATAAGTGACCTGTTTCAAACAGAGATGGTGATAAATCTAGTGACTTTACAAAGTTAGCATATCTTTTTACATAAAGTTTAAGGTTATATTTCAAACTGCGGGAGAAATATTTAAAAAATGTTGTGGTATTTGACTTTACACCATAAATGTTGTTGATAGAGCTTAATTTCCATTCTGGAGCATTCTTTTCAGGAAAACTATAGACACGTTATTGAATTTAAATGGTGTAACTTGTACAGTATGACATGTAGAAAGAACCACAAAAAAGAAATAAATAGACCAAAGAGGATAAATCGCAGATTTAGCTTTTTAAGCACACTCAGTATTGTGGCATCGTCTTGAATTGGTGTAAATCTTTTAAAACTGTTACATATAATCATGCAGTTTTAGAGCTATCCACTGCCTTTAAAAAGATCAAATGCCTCAGAAGTCCAGACTGATCAGCATTGTTCATGATATGCTGTCCAATCAGAAGCCGTACCTCCACGCCATCCTCTGTGAAGCCGGCAACTCGACCTCAGGTCGATGAATTTGCCCCGGTCTTTCACTTTTCCCCTGACAAAGACATCCCAGCTTGGCTGTCATCACATTTGCTGTGTGGGTGTCTGTGTCGGGTCTGTGTGTCTGTGTGTGTTTAACCAGCAGGTTCCTCATTCTTCTCCAATGTGCTTCTTTCAGGAATGGGTAAAAAGGACGATCCAAAGCTGATGCAGGAGTGGTTTAAACTGGTCCAGGAGAAGAATGCTCTGGTGCGATACGAATCGGAGCTGATGATATTGTGAGTTTGACTCAAAACCTCAGTGCTTATTAAGCCTTTGTTTGTGTTTTGATGGTGCATGCAGCCCATGATGCTCACAAATGTAAAACAGGTTTATAGTCAACCTTTTTTTTTTTCATTGTGCAGTTCTGTAAAACAGTAGGTGGGCTTTTACGTTTAATATGATTTCATCATTAGGAATAAAAGTGGTCCTTGTAAAGAAAAAGCACAATGAATAAATTAAGCTTGAGCTATACAAGAACCTGGATTGTTTAGACACTTTTATTCAGTGTACCAAAGGCAGGCTGTTTGTTTTCTAAATGTAAATAACTGATGAGATCTTACACGCAAAATCCCTGTAGTCAAACACATTATGCTGTAAGATTAATCTGAACTTCCATTTACATTGTTTTGAATACAAGATGCAATTACACTGTGAATGCAATGGATGAAATCAATCGCATGCATATTTGTAAAGGTCTGAACCAAATGGTCCATACATTTAAAATTACAAAGTTTTCATGAATACAAAGAAAACCAATAGTGTTGCATCTTTTCAGCCTAATAGTATAGTATTTTATGTTCGTTTATCATTTCCACCAGTTTGAAAGGTCTGTCACACAGACATTACATTGGGTTAAAGATTTTGAAGGTTGATAATTAGGATGTTCATATTCAAAAGGGTTGTGCTGTCACTATACCACATAAATAAATTCTGATGCAGCTTGTTGACCATCGATGCTTTTATCTGAAATGACTTTAAAATTAAGAGCATCACATGAAATTTAATAACAGCCAACAATACTTGTAGTAAAGTTTATAGTGCAAGCAATAATACATAATCTAGAAGTGAGATGCTGAAAAAGAGAGAATCTTTTGTAAGTAAGAGATGTGTGGAAGCCTCGAGCGTAAACCAAGGTTAACCTTGTTTCATGTAATTCCTTGATGTCTACATGGGGCATCAAAAAAGTCCTGGTCTTGAAACATTCTTTGATGTTCAAAGTACCTTGTACAAACTCTACAGTGAAACCATCATTTGTTCTCTCCTCCCCTTTAATTCGACTTCCTTTATCTGCTCTATAGTGCTCGTGAGCTGGAGTTGGAGGACAGACAGAGCCGACTGCAACAGGAACTGCGAGAACGCATGGCAGTGGATGGTACTTCACTCACCTATTGTTTATTGGAGTATTGACTTTTGTTGAAATTATTTGATTTTGGAGAAGAAAAGGCAGCAATTGATGAATCAAAAGTCAAGTTCTTCACAGAAAACAATCGTCTATGTGATATGTATTTGTTTCTGACACATGCTGTATACTTCACTCCCTTTAGATCATCTGAAGACCGAGGAGGAGCTGGCAGAAGAGAAGCAGATTTTAAATGAAATGCTGGAGGTGGTAGAGCAAAGAGATTCTCTGGTGGCTCTTTTGGAGGAACAGAGACTGAGAGAAAAAGAAGAGGATAAAGATCTTGAGGCAGTGATGCTCTCCAAGGGATATAACCTAAACTGGGCTTAACATAACAGAGCCATTTCTTCCATTGCCAACCATTCCCATTTTCACCGCAGGGAGTATAATGATCGCAGAACGAATCTGTCTCGCCTCCTACTCGTTTTATTGGGCGTGTCAACAATGTTTACGGATCCACCTATGAGCACGTTTGATGATGTTTACCATGCTCTCCTTGAAGACTCTGCGTTTCTTCTCTTGGCATTGCTTCAAAACTTTTCTCCTTCGACAGAAAATAAAACATCAATTGAAGATAGTTTCGATCCGCTTTTCCAATGTTTTCGGTCTTGAAAGGGATATATCGATCCTGCTGATGTTGAGGATGTCTGAGACTAATGATTCTACGCAAAATGAAAACATTAGCTTTGATGTTCAACGAATGTCCAGTCAATCAACTGTTACGTTTTCAGTGGAGAGAGCTCTTTTGACTTCATTTCTTATAAAGCTTTTCTATCTTGACTACTGACTTATAGACTGCTAATGGGCGAGCTGTTCTCCCCTCCAATCACACTCCCTGCTAATTTAAGCATCAGCGACTTTCACGCAACAGATGACAGATCTGTGGATCACAGAATATGCATGTGATGGACTTCTTTGTAATCTTCACAGACACCTACAGAAACCCGAAACACATATCTTGTGTTTGTAGCATTGACAAGTGTAAAATGTTATTTCCCAATCTGTCACTAAACACAATACTAGAGATTTTGGTGTAAGTTGAGAGCAAAACATACTCAATGTTATATACTTACACTTGTTAGGAGTGCTGGCTTATTTCAGATTCAGTATTTAGTGACATATCATATATCCTAAAAACAGTTTACAATCATTTATAATTCATGAGTATGTGATACTGTTACTATAGGTTACAGTGGAGTATATAAATCTATATTAGTATATAAACTTCCTCCATGCAAATTGTACACGAGAAAATATATATATACACTACACATTAATATACAATCAAATGCATTATGCATTGTGTTGGTTGGTCAGGGTATCAAGAGCATTTAAGGCTTTTGTGGACACTACATGTATAGTAGTATCAGATAATGAGATGGTGCCCGTTTTCACTTTGTAAAAATCTTTCCTTCCTCCAGGATCAACATGCCTTTTTCACGCAACAGCTCTTCACATCCACAGAGTTTACTTATGTTTGCAAAGTTCGTTGTTAATTTATAATTGCGTTTATTTGTACGATAATTTTATATCATGAAGTCCCACCTGCAACTGACATTTTAACAGCGGTGCTCTCGTAATGTAGTTTTCAGTTATCAGAGATAGGGAACTGGAAACATCAATATTGCATATGAACACGTTTGCCTTTAAGTGTACATTTCATTTTAGTCATTCACCATTGAGCTGTATAGATGGGCACAAAATTTTACATGTATTGTTTTATTTTTTCTTGTAAGTACAGATAACTGTGAATGAAAACACATGGTCAACGCTAGTTGTTTAGACTGTAAAATGTTTGACAGATTTTATGGTATTTATTAACATGTGTGAAAATGTATCATATGTAAAGAAAATGAATCCTAATTTTTAAGAAATATGTTGTTGGCTCTTGAAAATGCTTCATGTTGCTAATTTGCATATAGGGTGTTGAATGTGTGCGGAGGCAATAAAACAATGCAGTTGTTACAAAATTAGGCGCATTATTTTTTTTTAATTATGTGCCTTTCATAATAATTCTTGTAAGAATTTAATTAATACTGAATATGTGATTTGCTTTAACCTTTCGGTCTGTTTACATCCATTTTGTATAGTAAATTATAATTGTTTGTTTCTCACATTTCTGTGAGTTTATGATTTTGTTTTGCATAGTATTATTTTAAGTACCATTTTACTAAAGACTAATACGACGGAGGATTAGTGCCACGTAAAAAAAAAATCGAAGATTACGAGAATAAAGTCGTAATATTTCGAGAATAAAGTCGAAATACTACGAGAATAAATTCGAAATACTACGAGAATAAAGTCGAAATACTACGAGAATAAAGTCGAAATACTACGAGAATAAAGTCGAAATACTACGAGAATAAAGTCGTAATTTGTAAATGTGTTTGGAGTTATCTATAGTAAACAATCAGATCTGTGAAGCATTTACCACATTCAGTGCCTACACACTTTATCAATGAATCAACTATTTACATGCAAGCTGATGAGAAATAATGAGCAGGTTTTATGTTTTCCCAAAGTAAACCATTATAAAGAACACCCACAGTGAGATTTAATACATTAAGACTGTGATATTAAAAGACTACAAATCACTACACACTGTGTTAAAAATATACAATGTACAGGCAGGCAGTGGAGCCCATTCTGAATGCAAAGCGCTGCGCTTCAAGCGTGCACTATGAAGGGAATGAGCCAGGCAGTGATCCCATTCTGAATGAGAAGAGCCGCGCTTTAAGCGTGCACTATGAAGGGAACGAGCCAGAATGAGCCAGGCAGTGATCCCATTCTGAATGAGAAGAGACGCGCTTCAAGCGTGCACTATGAAAGGAACGAGCCATATAGCCAAATCCCTTGGTCTCGCTACAATAATCATAGTTTAACCCCATGATATTTAGTGATTACTTGTGGTATTCAATCTGCCAAAAATATATTTAACTATAATAAAACCATCGTTCATTTTTGTAAGGGCTGCATGGTCTCATATACATGTCTCCTAAAGCTACGACTTCATTCTCAAAGTATTTCGACTTTATTCTCGTAATATTTTGACTTTATTCTCGTAATATTCCGACTTTATTCTCCTAGTATTTCATTCCTAATATCTCGTGACTTTATTCTTTAATTCTCGTATTCTTTAGTATTTTGACTTTATTCTCGTAATATTTTGACTTTATTCTTGTAATATTCCGACTTTATTCTCGTAGTATTTTGACTTTATTCTCGTAGTATTTCGACTTTATTCTCGTAGTATTTTGACTTTATTCTCGTAATATTTTGACTTTATTCTCGTTTGGACTTTATTCTGTGTAATATTCGACTTTATTCCTTTGACTTTATTCTTGACTATTTATTTTATTCTCAGTAGTATTTCGACTTTATTCTCGTAATATTTTGACTTTATTCTCGTAATATTCCAACTTTATTCTCGTAGTATTTAGGCTTTATTCTCGTATTCGACTTTATTCTCGTGAGTATTTCCTCTTTATTCCTCGTGAGTATTCGACTTTATTCTCGTATATTTAGGTTTATTCCTCGAGTATTTCCTCGAGTATATTCCTCGACTTTATTCTCGTAGTATTTCATTTTCTCGTAATATTCGACTTTATTCCTTGTATTTTGTTTAGTATTTCTAGATTTCGACTTTATTCTCGTAATATTCCGACTTTATTCTCGTGAGTATTTAACTTTATTCTCGTAATATTTTGACTTTATTCTAGTAGTAAGTATTTTGACTTTTATTCTCGTATATTATTCTCTTTGACTTTTTGACTTCTTCGTAATATTTTGACTTTATTCTCGTAATATTCAATTTTATTCCTCGTGAGTATTTCTCACTTTATTCTCGTAGTATTTCGACTTTATTCTCGTAGTATTTCGACTTTATTCTTTCGAGTTATTCTCGATTTTGTTCTCTTTATTCTTGTAGTATTTATTTTATTCTGTAATTTCGATTTTATTCTCGAAATATTACGACTTTAATCTCGTAATCTTAGATTTTTTTTTTACGTGGCACTAATCCTCCGTCGTAGACTAACGATCGTGCTGCACATGAATTTTTAAAGAAAATTATCTAGTTACAAAAAACTACTACATAATGGACACTTCAGTACAATCTTTTTAAACAAGTGTAAAAATCCATTCCTGGTTTTCCGCCCGTCACTGTGAACCCAAGGCGGTGCTTTCACTAGGTATGTGGACATTATGAAGCGCTGCGCAGACCGATGAGAGTATGCCATCAAAATACCGCGAGAGTGTGTAGAAAACTGTGTCTTGGAGTCGTTCTCGCGGTACTCGGTGTCATTCGCCAGTCGCTGTGCGCAGAGCTCCGTGATGTCTATCACGTCCTGTCAGGCTGAGGAAATCATTTCCAACGAGAATGAACGCTGCTACTTTCCGTGACTGCAAGGTATGTTACTAATACTGTTGTTTACGCATTCTGCCATTTGTTTAAAGTATTTGCAAGTTTTTATGATCGACTTTTTATGCGTCTGTGGAAAGAAAATGCTTGTGAATTGTCTCGGACAAAAAGTCTTGGTTCGTCTGAACCTTGATCACTATTTGCTTCAGGTTTAGTTTGCAGTCATTAAAGTTACTTGCAACTAAACAACGAAATTAAACGTCGTTTCACCAGGTCTGCTGTACAAACAACAGGAAGAACGCAAATATTTTATACACAATAGTGCAGCATATTGTATGTAAACAGTAATGTAAACAGTATAACCTGCCCTGCAACAATAAATAAATATAAAGCGAGTAATTAACAGCGAATAAGTCACATTATGAGTATTATCTGTATTTGATACTATGAAACAGTGATATAGTAATGGTGAAAACAGGTCACTTAATAGTTTGTGATTTGTCAGCAGTTTCTGTAATATAGAAGGACAAAGTTTCCTGCTTATCATCTGGTGAAAGAGTAAAATATAGCATTAACATTCATTCAGAGATCTTATTTAATGTATTATTCGTGTGATACCAGCCAAAAGTTTGGAAACACTTACTTACGGTTTATTTACATTTTTTTACATTTACTTTTTATTTACATTTTTCACATATAGATAAATAAACGCTGTTATATTTAAGTACTTTTAAAAGTAGTCTAGAATTTACAAAATCAATACTTTTGGCATTTTATCATCCAGCTTCTTGAGGTCTCAATCTGAGACGCTTTTTAAACAACACTGAAGAAATTTCTATCTATGCTGAACTTTTATTAATTAAAATTTTAATAAAATTGTAGTTTTTTAATAAAATAAATTAATGTGCTATTTTTGTCTACAAAAGTAATTTCAAACATCGAAACACACCTTCAGGTTAAAAGGTTTTTAACATAAGAAACATTTTTATCAATTGTTTCTAAACTTTTGACTGGCAATGTATATGATTTAATGTATAAGATATCCTTCAGAGCAAGCATTTACAAAGACCTTTGGTCTTATTTCTCAGGCGTGGATATCAGAGGGTCTGCCGCTGTCCACCAGCAGTAATGAAGCCTGTAAACTATATGATGCTATACTTTCACAGGTACTTGTATTTAACTGACACTGATATATGATAAAGTATACAGTGTTGTATTCTGAATATATAAGTAACTGTGTTTTATGTCTCTGGTGATCAGTATGTAACCTGGCGCAATGATGAAACACTCGGAGGAATTGAAGGTTGTATGGCAGCTGTCAAAGCTGCAGCTCCGGACTTTGGTATGTATGTGATAAAACTGTACAGTGTCAAAAGTCACTGTAAAATCACATGTGGCTATGAAATTATACATATGAAGATTGCATAGGCTCAACAATATGGAACATTATTAACATTTACAGTATTTGCATTTAGTTTAGTGTTCATCCTCTGCTGTGCTGGCCAGTACAGGCCTGTGATCTAATTTTGGGTTGTGCCCCGTCGTTCTGCATAATGTTTAATTTAATTTTGCAGAGAAAGCATCGCTGGTATGTAGTTTATCATAAATGAGCACAGCACAATTGAATTGCTTTCATTGCAGTTCCTAGTTCTCATTAATCTCTTTACTGTGTTGCAGTGATGGGTCACGTGATCTCCACTGGCCTGGAACTGGTGGGCACAGGAAGTTCAGTCCTGCGGAATGAGAGGTTGGCCAGTGCCGTGAGGACGACCGTGGATCTGGCAAACTCTCAGGATCTCACACCCCGAGAGAGGAACCATGTAAAAGCCATAGAGCTCTTCTCTAGGGGGTGAGTGTGTACAGGACACAACTTTACAGAAATCACAGACAGAAAAATGTCCAACATTGCTGAAGTGAAGCCTCAGGGACAATTTCAGCATATCTTATATAATAAAATAATAACACATTTTGTAGCCAATGTAATAAGTGGTGGATGATTCTGTTTTTCACCAGTTTCCCCTTCGGCCACCCCACAGTTCTAAATGGGTTTTTTAAATATTCATGTTTACTTTATCCTTGGGTAAAGTTTCTGACTGTCATATGACAAATCTGCCTCTATTAAAGTTCTTGAACAAAGTAGCCTTCATGCCAGAGATTTCATAAGCAAGGTCATGGGTTTGATTCCCAGGGAACACACAATTCTGGAGTGTTTAGTTCAAATGGTCTGTTTTGGATAAATGCAATTGATTTTCAATTTAAATTATACATAACATTGTGTTTCAGAGCTTTGCATAAGGCCTGTGATGTTTGGGAGGATATTCTGGTGGATCACCCCACAGACATGTTGGCACTGAAATTTTCCCATGATGGATTTTTCTACCTGGGTGAACAGACTCAGATGAGAGACTCAGTGGCCAGAGTTCTGCCCCACTGGAAGCCACATATGCCGTTTTACAGGCAGGTGTTGAGTGATCTAGTGATGCCAATATGCATGATACACTATTTTACCACGTGATGGGTATGAATAATGCATTTTTGTCTTTCCAGTTATCTTAAGGGGTTGTATTCCTTCGGACTGCTTGAGACTCGGTTTTATGATGAAGCTTTAAAAGTGGCAATGGAGGTATTATTTATTTTTAGTCTTATGACAAACCAGTAGTGAAGTAGTGAAGTGGAAACACACTTGTGTGATAAAATAATGTAATTTAAATGTGCAGAGCTTATTTTTTTGTGAATTTGGTACAATAATTTAATAGTACTTTTTCATACAAGTTTAATTTCTGCTAGATAAAATGTTTACATTATCATTATTGATTTTGTTCACTGTATGTGTGCAGGGTCTGGCTTTGACCCCTCAGGATGGCTGGAGTGTTCATTCTGTGGCTCATGTCCATGAGATGAAGGCGGAGGTGGACAAGGGGCTAAAGTTCATGTCCTCTACTGAGAAAGATTGGATGGTCAGCCACAAAAACATTATATATGTACAACATATGCAGTATATACATATACACCATGTACATTGCAATTGAAAAGCATTTCATTTCAACTATTGGATTCCACTATTGTTACAACAGCATTTATCTTTTTTTTTTGTTTGAAATTATATTAATAGCATAACAAGTTAATAGATAGTTAATAGTTAATAGTTCAACAAAAAAAAAATTGTAAATTTTTTAGTATGTAGTTTGTCCCTATTTTACTGAATTGCACTTGAGCTGGAATGAACTTCACAAGTTTTTTGTAAAGAAATAATTGTTTGATCAGGAGGCTCTGAAAAGTGCAGAATCCACTTAATACACTTTATCTCCAGGTTTAAATTAAAAAGGTCCCAAATCCTCACAATGTTTTAAACATTGGACCTAACTGTACAATCATGCAACAGTAGACAGTGTTTTCCTTTGCATGCGGAATGGTTTTCAGAGTGGACACAATACATTAAAGTTAGTAAAACATCATTTTTTTCATGTTAAGAAATACAGTCTCATAATACTGTATTTCTTCCCTAAAGGTGTGTGACATGTTGGCATGTCATAATTACTGGCACTGGGCTCTTTATCACATTGAGAAGGTAAACAAATCATGCATGAGGAAAATAAACAAATTACATCCAATGAACAATAGAACACATAATGCTTTTATTCATACTTACATTTTTTAATTCAAGATTAAAAAGATTTTTATTAAAGATTTCTTATTTTTGTAATAGTTATGTAGTCCATTCAGTGCATATACTTCAAGCCATTACCAGCAAGACCATGGTAGAAAATGAAATGACAATTTTATGAACAAAATTAAATAAAGTTCCTATGAAAATCTTTATGCTTTGTAATCTCCGCAGGGGGAGTATGAAGCAGCTTTAAAGATTTATGATGATCAGGTCAGTGTGTTATCATTTTCACGACACTACAATATATGAAGTGTTACTAAAATTTAACCTGATGATAATGAATGTGATTTGTACCTCCCTCCAGGTTTCCCAGCGCTGTAAGAAATCTGGAGCCACGTTGGACACTGTGGATGCTTGTTCTTTGCTCTACAGACTGGAGCTGGAAGGTGTGACATCATCCAGTATTAAAATCTTCCAGCCTTATTTGCAATTGACAGTTTAATCAAGGCATACGATAAAAAGTTGTGTCTTAATTCTATACTGAAATATAACATGTAAATCTGCTCTTATGACTGTAATTGCTTATCATAACGCCTCAAGAACGAGTGTGTTCTGTGTAGAGAGGACAGAGCTAGATTGATTCTATAACAGAAGTCAGACTGGGGTTTATCATTTGATCATGGCATGTAAAATAAAACCAGACTATTGCTAACCAGAAACAGGATTTAGGCAGCTACCCAAGTGGACAGTGGTGTCGTCATTCTAGCTCATGACCCAAGTGACCAAGTGAACCATTATGTGTATAAACTGTGTGTTTCTATGACAGGTGTGAGTGTAAAGGACCGCTACAGAGAGATACTACAGGTCACTCAGCCTCATACAGAAGACCACACCTTATTTTTTAATGACCTGCACTTCCTCATGGTTTCCCTGGGCAGTAAGGAGACCAGCACCACTCAACGCCTGCTGGAGAGTCTTCAGGAACTTGCTAAGTAAGCCGCACGCATTACGTAACCCACCCGGGAGATTACAACACAGGGTTTGCACAGGGGTGGGAGTTTGCTGAGGCCGAGTTAATGCAGTGCGGAAAGCGGCTCTGTACGAGATTTCTTAGAAATTTTTCCAGCTCTGGGGAAAACTAGACTTCTTTGGACTTCTCCGCTGCATGCATATTTATTCTGATTTACCACTTCAGCCAAAACACATGTGCAATAAAAGGTTGTACGGGGGGAATGAAGTGCATGTAAAAATGCATTTCTTGTCAGCGTGCCATGTTTTATGAGATAACACGGTGAAGAGAAATCCTTTGGGGCGCTGCTTTTTCAACCAAGCAGTGGATGAGAGTATTTTACATTACCGTGTTATTTTCTCTGTGCTTTTAGCGACGGTTTTACACACAAATTCCTTAGCTGAACGGTTGTCTAAAAAACTATTTCCTTTCTACAAACCGATTTAGAAAATCTTGAGTTTAACATTAATTCATATAGGGTTGAAACAAGTTGTTTTTTTGATGCCTGTACTGTATTATCCTGTTTCAGAGAGCCAGCAGAGAATCATCAGCTCCATATAGCTCAGCGTGTTGGGCTGCCCATGTGTCAGGCTCTGCTGGAGTTTGATCAGGGAAACTACAGCCGGGTTGTCGAGTTACTCAAACCCATCAGATACCGATTTGTGGAGATAGGAGGCAGTGATGCACAGGTCAGCCAACAGCTTCATCCACAGCATTAGTTCCTGATAAGGAGCAAAGGAATAACATTATTTGATTCTTTTGCAGAGGGACATTTTCAATCTACTCCTCATTCATGCTGCCATGAAGTCAGGAGACAAACATCACCAAAGATTTGCGAGGTAAAAGTTGTGGTGCGGTGTAGCCTTGTTTTTGTTTTACAAATGGGCAATTGCAGTGGTATGGATGTGACATTTTCAGTCCAAACTTGAAATATAAATTCTCAAAGAATGTCCAGACATCTAAAAATATCAGTCTATGCACACATTTTCTGTTAAAAAAATGGAAATATAATACCCAGCAAATGAAGAAGAGATGACTCTTCAAAGAACATAAAATAATTATTTTAATTTCGATGTGCCCATTTATGAGGAATATGGACTGTTATGGATGAGACGATTTTAAAAAAAAGACCTTTACCTGAAAAAATCATTCTTTAAGCATAATAAAAAGCTTTCTTCATGTGGGTACACAAAATATTGACATCAACTATCAGTATGATGAAACCCTTCGATAAAAACATTATTTTTTCATGGTATTGGCATGGAATTGCCCAATTTCTTGTCTTTTGTGCTGTTATGCTGCATTTTTACGGAGCGTTAAAGGTTATTATTATTGTTAGTCATTATTTGAGGCTTGCAGAAATGACATGCTTTACCTTTAAGCATTACTCAACACTCAAATACCACTTCTTTACATGTTTCTCTGTCATTATTTTCGAGTGTTTTTCATGCAATAATTGTATTCTGCAGGGATTTCTTGGACACTTACTAAAGAAGCAGGTGTTGTGTGTTTTTGTCCCTAGATGCATGCTGATTGAGAGAGACGCAGTGCGGCCAAACTCGCTGCTTACCGACCGTCTGATCCAGAGAGCCCATGCCTTACACGTATAAATACAGCGCTTCTGTTTAATTACAGGCCCAATTTATCTGCTGGCATTAGATCAAAGAGATGCTGTCTGAGTACAGCCTAAGATTTTGCACTGAACAGTCGTTTCTTTCACCAGCGAATGGCTTTGGATTCACTTTCTGCCATGGCAATGAAGTAGATGTGTGCAAGAGATGCTTTGTATAGATATTTTGCACTACATGTTATTACAGAAAAGTACATCACAAAAGTATTTTCTAGGCTTGCAACAAATGACCATGATTATTCAGTGCTGCTGTGTGCATTAAACATGAGCTAGCAAATATGCCTCCAGACTTTCAGAATTCCTAATGAAGAAATAAAAATAACAAAACATCTTATTTTATCAAATAACAGAGAGAAACAGAAAGAGAACTGGCTTAAGGCAGAGTGAAATAAATCTTCTGGAGAAATGTGTTGGGTAAAGGTGAAGGATAAAAGCATCACTGGTGTATGTGAGTTGGTATGGAAGCACTGCAGGTGTTTGTAGCATGAATGCTGGTGGTGATGAATGTCTGCTTGCTTGGATCTCTGTGGATCTCAGAGATGAGGATCTGTGACAACACAATACCTGCAATCTGAGGATCAAACAGAAGAGCTGTGTGTATGCACGGGATCGTAATTTCAGTCTCGGATCCACACTCATGAAATATTCATGACTGAAAATGCAGTATGCATAGGATAAAAATACACAACATTCATTTCATGCAGATCACATTGTGTTAGGGTTTAGATTGGTTGGTTCAGGAAGACTAAATTTATCTTACTGTGTCAAGAAAATTATGGCAGTGTTTTGTAATTTAGGAAATCTGTATTGAGTGCAGCTGACATAATCCAAAACATATGCTAATAAAATAGGAAACTAACTACTGTATGTCTTTTCAGTGATCAGGTTTAATGGTTATAATAGGAGTTGTATTGGTTTTTAATGAAAACTGTAATGGTCTCTGCTGGTGAAGTGTTGTGTTTTATTGCTGGGATGTTATCTGGCAGATGTGAACCAAAAGAAAAGGTTTTATTGGTGTCCAGCTGTTTGTATTTGCAGTGGAAAGGATCAGAATTCGTATTGTTTCTTTTCAGCAGATAATTTGTGTTTTGTTTGTTTGGTAGTTTTTGATTAGAACCCAGAACATTCATTTGTAATCTGACAACATTTGGAAAAATGTCAATTTGACACATTAGCAATTGGTTTGAGTCAGGTAAAACAATTGTCTTCACAGCAAACAGGATAAATGGACTTGTTGGCTTCTAGCTATTTTTGGGTTTGGACACCAAAGCTACACATGGTGTTAGAAACAGTCTAACACAATAAAACTGTCTGGCTTTAGTGTTGAGTCTTTGAACAGCAGGGGGCAGTACTGGTTTAACTTCAGCTGCATTGAGATGAGTTGTTTATCTCAGCACTTCTGAGATGAGAGAATAGGGTACCCACATGTCACCTTTTACTGACAATCATGTGTTCCCAAATCAATGATGATCAGTTCTTAACCACCTACATTATGAGGACCACTGATAAATAAACATAATATATATAATGCTTATTTGAATAATAAGTAAAGTAAAAGGTTTGTGTGATGTTAGGATAGATACAATATACAGTTTGAGATTCAGAATGTCTATGGAAGGTCCCCACAATTTATAGAAACTTGTACGTGTTATGTATTGATATTGCTTTTCACACATTTTGCATTGTTGCAAAGCAGCTTTACAGAAAATGCATAAAAGAACAAACAGTGTAGAGAGAGAAATAAATGATCAATAAATGAATCACTTGCAAATGTACAGCATTTTACAGTATATAACAAAAGATGGTCATATGCTAAAACAGGCATACCAATACACACAAATGTCAAAAAAATGCCAGATCCTTCTTGGCCATATCCTACAGTAAAGGTAGAATAAGCAGTATTTGACACAACCCACCCAGACTTAGAAGACACTCGGACTTGACTGCATATAAAGTTTTCAGATGAGTCACAGACGGTCAGTTCCAGCTGGTAACTTTTTAGCATTCTTTCTGCCAACCCCCTGTTGTTTTGTAGGTTACAGATGTAGGATTGTAGGTCAAAGTTATATCAGATAACACAGTTTTAACACAGTGTTTGTTTTCAGACTGTGGTGGGCGACGCAAATGTATAAAACTTTTCTCAACATTGTATTTTAACTTTGGTTATAAATCAGCGTATTAACTTTTCCTACACAGACTGCTTAGTATTCAGGGTGTATTTGTGTATGTAGCCAACAACTATACATTAGCATTCTAAAAATTCATGATGGCTGTCACGATACTGTCAAAATATGATAAAAATATCACTTTTCAAAATTCACAATTGAGCATTTTTAAGTTTATTTCCTGAACAGGTCAACGTGAAATCATTTTAGTTTTTCTCAAGCAGATGTTTGTGTCATAGTCTTCACAGCTCTTGATGAATCACATTGCTGTTGTTTTCGCAGCAAACAATGTTTTTTAATCTTCCAAAACTGTGAAACATAATAATTAGTATATTTTTAACTTGTGTAGCCCCTTAGCGTCTTTAAATGTGCCATAATTCCTCCATTTCTTCTTACAGAAGTATTGCTTTTAGTCTAAACGTTGACCTGTTTAGAGACTGTTTATCCAGCCTTCACCGTAGACATTTGCCAAGGGAACAGAAATCCTAATATTTACTCTGAACTTAGCATTGTATAGTACATTTATTGTTGGTTTTATGACAAATTGCTTGTGATGTTTCCTCGTTTGTATAAAAGCCTCTGCTAAATTAATAAACCTAACGTAAACGTTATATTTAGCTATGCCAAGCAGTTGCTATAAACCATTGATGAATGTTTTGTTGCATCTTATCAGTATTTAAACAGGTCTTATGAATTGAATTGGAAAGCATATTTAGCATTTAGCCAAGCAGCTGGTTTGGACGTGAAGCCAATGGCACCGCTCGGTCATTCACGGTCGTCTCCGGAGGCCAGCAAACAGTTCAGAACGTATAAATTGTTCTCGAATTGCTGCGCTGACAACTGTTGAAATTCAAGCTTTGAATAAGTGATATATTATTTAAAGCCCATCTGTTTAATTTTAGCAAGCTCTTACTGATGTGATTATAAGAGGTAATTAGATCATCATCATCATTAGACATGCAGGCCCAGAACAGGGCAGAACAGAACAGAGGAAGGGCAAAGGCCCAATAGATGCTTTGAATCTATCTTTCATGGCACTTTGTTGCAAAGTGTGCAATAAACAAATGACTGCATAAAGTTTCGTTTAGCTGATGGGAGGAAAAAGTAATAGCCTACAACTTCGTTCTAATGCTTGGCTGAGCAGGTGGAGGAAAATAATGATGGAAAAATCTGGTGCAAAGGGAGGGAGGGTCTGTATTTTGAACCCTTGTTCATGTAAATGGTGACTGCATAACTTTAGTGATAGTGTTGTCTTGGTATCAAGACTTTGTCTCAAAACCTTTTATAATATTTTAAATTTATAACATGATAGGATTGGTATATGTGGATCTTTCGGATGAATATGAGAAGTGCTGGTGTGGTCTTGTCTTTGGTGGTTTTAACTACAACAAAGTCTTAAGAGCATGTTCATATGATATTTTTTAATCTTTAAGTATGATCTATATATGGTGTATGGTGTTTTTTTTTTATTTTATCATCCACCAGCCAAAAAGGTCAAACCACTAATATCACACCTATTTTTACTTTTTTTCCTATTCTGTCAGTATATGTTTTTGCTTTGTTTCAAATCTGAAACATTCAATTAAAAAATGTAAAGTGAACAATCTGAGACTTTATTAACCAAACATCTCAGACCGCACAAACGCTGCATTAATTCAGTCCATAAGGCTGATGAATTCCTTTATCAGAGAAATGTTTATTGCATTTGCATTCCGCGTCTTAAATCTCACATCTCTGGGTTTAGGGGCAACGCACACGTCTGTGTCTCGAGGTTCAACTGTGCGCAGTTAAAATAGGGATTCCTGGACCGGTTGGTAAAGTTGTTTCAGTCACAGCAAATGAACTGCAAGAGCAGCAGGACAAAACGAGAGAAAATATTTTTAGACTTTGTCTTGCGAACTGCATATTCACCTTCCATCTGCTAGACTCATGAGAGTTCTCATTGTGAGGACACAAAGGAAGAAGGAACATCTGGCGAGGCAGAAGGGAATACATTATCATACCACACTAGAACAGTAACCGACTCATGCATGTGCTAAACATTATATAAAATTATACTAAACAGCCTTTTGCACTCTATTTTCCAACTATTATGCATAACAAGTTTTAATAATCCCATGATATGTGAAAAACTATATAGAAATTAGATTTTATGGTAAATAGCAGTCTATATTATTCTACAAAAGATTCTTCACAATGATGATAAATGAAGAACCATTTTTGGTTCCCCAAAAAACTTTTTAATATTTTTATTTTATTTTATGGTCTGAGGAACTTTTTTCACAACATTTTGTAAAACAAAAAGGTTTATTGAATGTTAAAGGTTCTTTATGAAACCATTTAGCCAAAAATCATTCTTTTATGGCATTGTAAATCATCTTTATTTTTAAAGTGATGAGTAAATGATGATAGAATTGTCATTTTTAGATTCTCTGTCTTTCCTTATCGGGCTGTATGGTTCCATTAAGGTATCTGTTTCACAACATGGTTTTTTTTTTGTAGTGACAAAATGTTCAACTACAGGCTATAAATACAGAACGAAGAAACTGTTATTTTAGGGACCTTTGACTGTCTCTTTAATGACATCACGGTAAAGAATTCTTTGTAGCACCTGTGTAAGTGTACAAGTGTAAATTACTGCTTTGAACTTCATGTTTTATGTCAGACAAACATCAGACTGCTTACAAAATAACACTCGCACCTCTCTCTGTATGTAATCCATTAGGTTTTGAAGGTGCAGGTCATCTGGATAATGCACAGTGGATGTTTTCAGAGCGTCACGTGGATGTGAAGAGGTTTTGTGACATCACTCTTCATATGGTCCAGCAGTATTGTATTTATACACCTAAAATCAAAGCGTTATGTAATTGTCCTATGGGAGAGTGTTGGACGGCACTAATTCAATACGGCGGCTCTAATAACCCATGCTTTAGTGTGGTAATTAACTCTTAAGGTCTCGTTGGGTTCTGTTCTATTCCCCCGTCAGTTTCTCTGACTCCAGCATGTTCAGGCACCTATGAATGTCATTAGCAGAAAGCCTCGTAGAACGGCTCCATCGGAATGGAACATTTGGTTCCACTTTGAAGTGGCAAAGCTCTTTAATCATTAAGTAGAGAAGATGCTTGAAGCGACGTTGTTAAACTGGCCTGTTTAACCGAGTGTGCTGAGCTCTGACAGGCTGGTATAAAGTGAGCTAACTGACTCAATGAGACCTGCAGAACTTCACAAATCTGTTTACAGGATGAGGTAATGCTCGAGTTGGGGAAACTCTTAAAATTACAGGATAGATGAACAATAATCTAAGTATGTGTATATGGGTGAATGGTGAATTGTTCTTAAATTTGCAGTTACTGTTTGTACAGAAAGTAATTACTTTCATTTAAAAAAAGAGTTTAACTTTAACCCAAGTCTAGCCAGAACCTAATGATGACAATTCATTTTTAACAATCTTCAGTGTGGAAGTCATAGCAATAAATATAGTTTATATGATAGGCCATATCATGTGTCAGGCCCACCTGCATAGAATAAAAGAAGACCAGAACTGCAATGACCATTCGAGTAAGAAATACCAGAGTAAAATAAATGAAAACTGGCTTTTGTGGCTACACTACATGCCTTGAATATCAAGTTCTTCTGTGTGGGTTATCATAATGCAAATTGCAAACAGTAATACAATTCTGAAGCATGATTAATAAAATTGCAAAAATGAAAAGAAAACCAAATAAAAAGTTATAAAAATAAAACATTTTTCAAAAATTACATATTACAAATTACATATACAAACTTACATATTTATATATATACATAAATAATAATTCCATATATAAAATTATATTTTTTGTGACAGTGTGACAACTTAAAACAAACTAAACAAATAATAAATGTTTATGGAATTATATTTCTTTTTTTGCAGAGCTCTGATGCATCCACAAAGTGTGATGAAGAAAATTACCCCACCCACCACGATGAGAGTCACAGCAGGATCAATGAGAAACGTGTCATTCACGGTATCTGTAAAACACACACAAACATTTTTGACCTCTTAAGTCATCTTCACATATCTGTAATGTTTATTTCAAGTGGTGAGAAACACAAAAAAGTTCTCATACATGTTTCTTTCTGAACTTTGGCAAATACTACAGTAACAAAACAAACACAGAAAAAACTAAACCTAAAAAAAAAAAATTTCTTTATCAAAAATTGATAGATCAGTAGTTTCAAAGTTTTCTTAATATTTCTTATTTTATAGAGTGCTCGTTATTTATGCTCTTAAAAATAAAGGTGCTTCAAAAGGTTCTTCACATGAATTACATAGAAAAATCTTTTTTGGTTCTTTAAAGAACTTTTCTATCAATGGTTCTCAACCTGATAAATGTCACTGTTCCTCAGGTGGTACACTTAGATTATTTTACTTTTCACTTTAATATTTCATAGTTGAATTGTAATCTAATCATAAAAAATCTATTCATGGAAAGGTCAAGAATAAATATTGATACATTTTCAATAAACAATAAACATAAACAAAAAAAATTAAACATCCAAAATTATATGACAATGGAAAGAATTTTTAAATATTTACATTTTAAAATATCTTAAATTTAAAAAATTGTAGTTCAGATGGTGTATTTTTATGCATAAAAATGTAAAAAGTAAATGCATTCCAGGCAAAATTGTTTTTCTATGTCATCATGAAGCACCTTTATTTTTAAGAGTATATCATGTTTACTCTTCACACAATAGCCAGTTTGTAATGTACTTCTGATATTCAACTGTCTTCCATTACAATCCTGATGAAAGCGTTTTAATCACATGAGCTCAACAGTCAATGCTGGGAATCACTTTAAACCAGTGTTATGTACTTACATATAAAAATATGAAAAAAATTAAAAGCATATTTAAATGCTATGTGTTTAAATGCTGGGTAGTGGAATAACAGCTACCATAAAGTTTGTGCTTTTGTGAAAACCCAGCAGTTCAGTGAGGCTAAAACAAAACACATAATGGATTATGATGTTGTATTAGGTGTAAAGGCCCGTCTGCGGTGCACAAACATTGGTTGAGTGGGATTTGGCACAGGCTGTAGTCATGATTTTGAGTCATGCTGTCACATTCCCAGAACAACACATGCCCAAATGACAATACTATCCTAACTGTGAGATTTATCTGTATAACAGTTACGCATTTCTTGCCAGATGTTTTAATGCCAAAGCGATTTATAAGACAGTCTGATTACAGCACGGTCACATTGTTATTTCAGCAGATAACAACACTTCAATAAAAGGGAGTTCAGACTGACACTGATTTGACACTGATTTTGTTTGGTAAAACTTAGGTTGATGGCTTTGTCACAGTTTAAAGTAAATATTTTGATAGTGAATTATTAACTGCAAATTGCTTTTCCAATATTTCAGAAACACTAAAATGGATCAATCGCCGCACTAGAAGAGGTAAAAACATCTTCTCTCTTAGAAGGCTTTATGTACATTGTATTTGAATTTTGTTTCGACAGGTGGCCCGCATGTGCCCTGATCCTACAGTGAGGTGATTTGCAGTTTGCACATATCGGTGAATACATAGTATTCATAACATACAATACAAACCCTCTGAAAGCAGCACTGTTTTTGTTATGATTGTGCATTTCTTTGGAGATTAAAATTCTGCATCATATTCTGCAACTTATTCTGCAACTTTATTTACAGAGGGATATTTTTACTCTTTTCATAGCTTTACTATTCCTTTGTATGCAAATAAAGTGCTTTGAACAAGAGTTGCGTTGATCAGTGACAGATGTGAAAGGAAAACATTACAGTTGCTGCGAAATTGCGACAGCGAGTCTGTTGAAAAAGACTAAATTATACACCCTGATGTTTTATTCATTTTAAAGCTGGCCAAAAAGCTTATGCTCTGAAGTCTGGAAATATCCTGTTCCTCAAAAACCCATTTGGAGTCTGTGTTTAAGGCTTCACTTAGCCAGAATAAAAGCTGAAGAAGGACAGCAAGTACCAAAACCAGTGACATTTTTATCCTTCTATCATGCCTGTCCATTATCCATTACCCCCAAAATCTACAATTTATAATTAATGTATAATATAAATAATGTATAATATAATTGATAGATAGATAGATAGATAGATAGATAGATAGATAGATAGATAGATAGATAGATAGATAGATAGATAGATAGATAGATAGATAGATAGATAGATAGATAGATAGATAGATAGATGTCAAATTACTAATTTCAAATCAAGTGAGAATATTAAGATTTGAGTTTCACTAAGTGACACACAGTTTGATATAAAGTGTGTGATTGGAGTTTTCTCTGTCACAGTGTTAAATTAAAAATAACTTTTAGTGTAACAATAGTGTAATGTAAATAAATGACAACATCTTTAAATCAAATTAAAAACATTGCGTTCCCATTATCGCGTGACGTCTGACGTCATCGGTAGTCGAGCGTTTGGACGTTCATTTTCCGCCATCTTGTGACATCGCATGGACGAACACTGCGTGGATACACGGGAATCTCTAAAATCGGTAAGTAATTCTGAAGATACGTTTGGGTGTATTATTAACATAATTTAAGTATGATTACATATTTTTTATGATATACTGCTGTTTTACATACGGTTAGTGTTACTAGTTGGACGGGTCTAACTCGGCTAGCAAGTTTCCCTCATCACTATGAAGTTAAACTGAGTGAAAATAAAATAATAGTAATACTATTATAGTAATAATAGTTAGATGGGTTGATGGTATAAGTCCTGTTTCGGCTATGCTGGAGTGCGATACTAGGTCAAATGTGAATTTGGCGCGTCATGTGTACCGCGCCATGTTAAAAATAAATGCCCGCTTCAGACGCCTCGTATGGGCTTAACGTTAGTAGGAAGCTTTATTATTATTTGCCTATTATGAAACTCGCGTTCGCAATGTACTCATTAAATACTTAACGTTAGCTCTGCTTAACGTAACTTGTGTCTTCCAACCGCTAACGTCTCTCATTAATGATTAACGTTAGCCCAAGCTAAGTGCGCGAAACGCATATCTTCACATGAAGGCCCAAACACGTTTTCTTGCAGTAGGGGTAAAATCTTTCCGTGGCAGTGGCGGCTGCCACAAAACCCGCCACCGGTGGAGGCAGCCGCCACACAACCCGCCACAAGATCACTCACTGTTTACAGATATCTGACACTTCCTTTTAATTATTATAGCAAACAAACAATTAAATTATGCTCTTATTTATACATTTTACTCATTTACTTACATTTTATTGCGCTTGTTTTATAAGTAAAGGAGCGCGCGTCAACCAGCCACAAGATCACTCACTGTTTACAGACACCTGACACTTCCTTTTAATTATTATAGCAAACAAACATGCAATTCATGCTCTTATTTATATATTTTCATCCTTAACTTATCATTTATTGCGCTGTGTATTACTTTTAAAGAACGCGCGTCAACCAGCCACAAGATCAGTCACTGTTTACAGACACCTGACACTTCCTTTTAATTATTATAGCAAACAAACAATTAAATTATGCTCTTATTTATACATTATCATCTTTAACTTATCTTTTATTGCGCTGTGCATTACTTTTAAAGAACGCACGTCAACCAATACATCATGGCGTCAAACCAGCCACAAGATCACTCACTGTTTACAGACTGACACTCAGTGGAAAATCCATCTGAACATCTGCCACTGTAGAAAAGCATTAGATAAATATTTTACCCCTATCTGGAAGGGATGTTTAATGATGATTAACATTGTCATTGGTTTGTCAATAAAAAATAAATCAATAAATAAATGTTTACATTTATCTGTAAACAGTGACTGATCTTGTGGCTGGTTTGGCGCCATACGATGTGGCTGGTTGACGCGCGTTCTTTAAAAGTAATACACAGCGCAATAAATGATAAGTTAAGGATGAAAATGTATAAATAAGAGCATAATTTAATTGTTTGTTTGCTATAATAATTAAAAGGAAGTGTCAGGTGTCTGTAAACAGTGAGTGATCTTGTGGCTGGTTTGACGCTGCGATGTGGCTGGTTGACGCGCGTTCTTTAAAAGTAATACACAGCGCAATAAATGATAAGTTAAGGATGAAAATGTATAAATAAGAGCATAATTTAATTGTTTGTTTGCTATAATAATTAAAAGGAAGTGTCAGGTGTCTGTAAACAGTGAGTGATCTTGTGGCTGGTTTGACGCTGCGATGTGGCTGGTTGACGCACGTTCTTTAAAAGTAATACACAGCGCAATAAAAGATAAGTTAAAGATGAAAATGTATAAATAAGAGCATAATTTAATTGTTTGTTTGCTATAATAATTAAAAGGAAGTGTCGGGTGTCTGTAAACAGTGACTGATCTTGTGGCTGGTTTGACGCTGCGATGTGGCTGGTTGACGCGCGCTCCTTTACTTATAAAACAAGCGCAATAAAATGTAAGTAAATGAGTAAAATGTATAAATAAGAGCATAATTTAATTGTTTGTTTGCTATAATAATTAAAAGGAAGTGTCGGGTGTCTGTAAACAGTGACTGATCTTGTGGCTGGTTTGACGCTGCGATGTGGCTGGTTGACGCGCGTTCTTTAAAAGTAATACACTCAATAAATGATAAGTTAAAGATGAAAATGTATAAATAAGAGCATGAATTGCATGTTTGTTTGCTCTCCTGAATCGAAGGAAGAGTCAGATATCTGTAAACAGTGAGTGATCTTGTGGCGGGTTGTGTGGCGGCTGCCTCCACCGGTGGCGGGTTTTTGTGGCAGCCGCCACTGCCACGGAAAGATTTTACCCCCTTTCTTTTCTTGTGACGTGCCTCAACACATTTTAACATATCGCGTTTACCAGCATACCTTGTACAGAAGTCGCCTGTTTAGATTTAACGTTTTGTAGCCAGTATGATATTTTGTAGGATGGGGTAACTTTGAGGCACATGAAAAATTGCTATTGCTTTTTAGGGTCAGTTTTGTAATGTAATTTTTGCGCATCACGACTTTACCTTTACAATCGAGATGTTTGGCTTCTTTGGACCGACAGAGCTCTCAGCTTCTCCAGGTTATTAGGAGCAAAGGTGAAGGACACTATTAAAGTTATGGATCAGGTATTGGTTACATGCACATAGAATTGTTTGTGGTAATCAATTCAGTAGTGTTTTGGTCTGATAAAACCCATACATCTTGAACATTTTGTAGAGTCTGGACATAGACATCAAAAGAGAGTGTCTGTTGAAGTGCCTCATCATGTACCTTGGTGAAGATGCAAGCTGTCTGATCAAAGAATACCAGTTAATGTTGATATCGCAAACCACTGACATTTTGAACTAGCCCTTTAAAGTAGGTGACCTTCAAAATTAAAATACTGTCATCATTTACAGCCCTCTTGTCGTTTCAAACCTGTGTGACTGACTTTCTTCTGCAGAACATAAAATAAGATATTTTGAAGAATGTTGTTAACAACACCCCATTCACTTGCATTGGTTTTGTGTCTATACAATAGAAGTGAATGGGAGCTGTGCTGTTCCGTTACCAATATTGGTCAAAATTCATACGAAAAAGTCATACAGGCATGAAATGACATATGTAGATGATGAGTTTTCATATTGAAGGTCAACTACAAGTGATAGTTCTCCCAAAAATGAAAATGCTGTCATTTACTCAATCCAAACCTGTGTGACTTCCATTGTTCTGAATACAAAGTAAGATATTTGGAAGAATGTCTGTAACCAAACAGATCTAATCCCCCATTGGCTCCTGTAGTATTTTTTCCTACTGTGGCAGTTAATGGGAATAAGGTCTGTTTGGTTTCAAGCATTCTTTCAAATATAGTTCTGTGGTCATCAGAAAGACATTTATAGAGTGTTTGAACAACCTGATGTAAATAATCACTTATTTTGACTTTATTTTTGGGTGAACTGTCCCATTTAACTTTCGACTTTCTTCATGTAATAATAGAAAGACTTGATGGTGGTGATAAGACAAGATCTTGTGTGGATTATATCAGCTGTTGTCAGACTGTGCATAAAAAGAACTCACTGGATTATTACAAGTAATGGCAAAAGAAATGTAAACTAATACTTACTACTGACATACTACAGCAAGAGATAACTGGTTTAAGAACATTTTTTGGGGGGGTGAAAATACTAATGTGACTAAGACTTGCACAGTACTGTGTGTGTATGCTAGGCTGAAGAGATGTGTCTTTAGTCTGGTTTAAACTTGGAGTGTCAGTGTCTAAGCCCAAAACGGTGTCAAGAATGTTATTCCAGTTTAGGTGCTAGGTGGGAAAAGGCTCTACCTCCTTTGGTGGATTTTGCAATCCTAGGAGCTACTAAGAGGTTGAGTTTGTGATCTTAAGGAGTGTGATAAGTCGTAGTGCATTAGAAGTTCAGTTAAATACGTAGGAGCTGCACCGTTTAAGGCTTCATAAGTGTGTAGCAGTATTTTGTAATCTGAACAGAATTTACTTTTAACATTGTTACACTCATTACTAGGGGTGGGAGAAAAAAATCTATGCATCGGGATTCTTTCTCTAACGATTCTGAATCGATTCTCAAAGATTCAGAATCGATTCTATGTCAGAACTTGTTCATCCTGAATATAACTTTGTTAAAATAAAAGCAATAAAATTAAACTTCAAGATGGGAATACTGTCAAAGAGATTCTAACTGTAAACAAAAAGCATAAAAACTCTTTATTTATTTAAAATGCAAATTTATCATATTTGCAAAAATTATATGAAGAATCGGATCGTGAGTACCAGAATCGGAATCGGATCGGATCGCGTAGTACCTAAAGATTCTCACCCCTACTCATTACCAATTCTAGTTCACCCAAAAATGAATATTTTGTCATCACTTAGTCACCATTAGGGATGGGTATCGTTAAGGTTTTAACGGTGTTACTACTTTTATCGATACCACTTATCGATCCGGTACTTTAATGGTACTCTTATCGGTACTTTTTGTTGTGTTTTTAATAAAAAAACAAAAACAAATTGAGAACAGAATTAACACTTTATTTTTTAAATGTAAAATAAAATAATTATCTATAGCCTAACAAACAGCAATGTTTGAGCAAATATATATTATACTTGGATTCTTTCTCTAACGATTCTGAATCGATTCTCAAAGATTCAGAATCGATTCTATGTCAGAACTTGTTCATACTGAATATAACTTCGCCTTTACAGATAATAAGCAAGCGTAATAGTTATGCGTATTTGGCGTGCTGTCCGGGAGGAGGGCCCCGAGCTCAGCAGTTCTTCCCGAACCCGGAGCGCCCCCCCCCCTGTCCGGGGAGAGCTCCGAGCTCGGCGCTTGCCCGAACCCAGAGCGCTGCCCCCCCACGGAAGGTAACGTTGAGGCGTAGGGGTGGAGGAGGGATGCCGAAACGCTAGAGAGAACGAAGGTAAGGCTGCTTGATTATTTTATAGAGGTTCTCTCTTGGCTGATAGGCAGGCGACGCTGTGATTACTAATGATGAATTGGCCGGTTCAATTATCTGTGCGTGCTCCTCCCGAAATTAGTTAATCAAACTTCACTAAAATTAAACTTCAAGATGGGAATACTGTCAAAGAGATTCTAACTATAAACAAAAAGCATAAAAACTGTATGAAGAATCGTTTTGGAATCGGATCGTGAGTCCCAGAATCGGTTTTGGATCGGATCGTGTAGTACCTAAAGATTCCCACCCCTAATTATACTAGAGCTGCACGATTCTGGCTAAATTGAGAATCACGATTTTTTGTTTCAAATAGAGATCACGATTCTCCCACAATTCTGAACAGCAACTATGAGTAAATTTACTAAATATCAATTGCTGCAGTATATTTAAAATGTTTCATTTTAATGATTTCTAAATCCGTTTTAATGATTTTTTAATTACTCACTAATAAATATTTCACTTGATCAATTACTGGATGAATCAGCATTAAATGATTGATTCATTAAAAATACATTTTTAGAGTCGTTGTCTCCACCTAGTGGCGAAACAATGTAATCGGTAAATGCGTTATTTGAAGCGCCAATTTACGTTCAAAATGTGATGTGTGTTTTGATCATGTAGACATTAGTGTTTATATCCAAAATTTTATCCCAGTACTTCTGATCATTTGAATATTTCTAACCAGGGTCATAATAAGACCTCAATTAGGACTGTTCATACAGAATGCGTTTTTCAAAGGCACTGCATTATTTATCATAGGTTTTTGTTAACACGCATACAGTACACACACGTGTTTGTCCGCTGCACTCGCGTTTTGGGCGTTAATGCTCCGAAATAAGCCTTACACAAAAAGAATAATGAAAAAGTAGCGCAGTAAAATGGAAAACAAGTTTTATAGGTTATTGCTTTCTCTGCTTCGGCAGAATCACCAACGCCAAAGAAAAATCGTTGAAATGTATTAATGAGATCGTATGGGTGTTTGAATCGAGATCGCGATCCTTTAACGATTAATCGTGCAGCTCTATATTATACAAACAAAATAAATCAAATAAACAATTTCTTTTGTAAAAGAATGTCCAGTGCTTTAAAGCAACACAGTTGGGGCAGGTAGACTGCAGAAGAACTGGGCTTAAAAATTATACATGTCTGAAACTACTTGCAATGTACACTACAAAATGTTAGTGTATGTATTTCATCACTACAAATTCATTATTAGGTCATTTCTACTTTATCATTTCTTAATAAGCATAGTTTATTCTTATTCATCTATTTGTAAATGCAGTACTGTTAAGGCATTTTTAATGTCTATGATTTATTTAGCTTACTGCAGAAAAAATACGTAGGTTATTCATAATTTAACTGAACGTGATGTATTTATTAAATTATTAAATACTAATTTAGAGAGATTAGTATTTATAAGATGCTTATGTTGTTGTTATTTGGGAAGACTGCTAGCATATGTACCTGAGGAGGTGGATGATGAACTAACTAGGCAGTCGAAAACTTTCTCTGTCCGCACATGATGAACTTTTGAAAGATGTTTTGACGGATTGCTTGTGTTTCCGCCCTTACAAGCTAAAATCTTGTTGCACATGTTGCAACGATCATTGTCTGCATCTACTCGAGTGACATGTAAGCATACTTTACACCGTTTGCTTCTCTCCGCCATCGTCACTCTATTAAGCGCGAGCTTTCGTGTTGTGTGCCCGAGCTTTCGTGTTGTACCGAAAGCAGAACCGATAGCGTCAGAGCTTATCCATACTTCGGTCTTTCATAATTTAGCACTGGGGCTAGTTTAATACCGGCTTTCAGTACCCATCCCTACTCACCATCCACTTGTTATAAACCATTCAAATTTCATTGTTAAGCTGAACACAAATGGAGATATTTTAATCAAAGCAACAGAGGTGTTTTGGGTCTACATTGACTTCCCTAACTAATTTTTTTAAAAATAAATTTTTAGATGTGAAAGGGGTGTTTTTACTTCCACAATCCCTCATTTGCTCTCTGTTTTTGTATGTTTTAGGCTGACCAGAGGGAGGAAGCGGAGAGAGAATTTGAAAAGACCACCATGGCAGTTTTTGTGATCCGTGAAAATGATGCTCTCAGTCGTGCACTGGACATTTCCATTGTCATTGATGGTGTGGAGGTACTAAATGATTTGCCCTCTGTTGCATGTGCCTGTACCATGATGATTTGAGATGACTCATTTATGCACTGAACCTAAAATATCCTGACGGACTCAAATATACCTTTAAAGCCTTTCAACAAATATTAATGGACAAGCAAATGAGCCGAAGGGTGCAAAACCTCTCTTCTAAGCTTCAGGAGTAATTTTGTTTCCTTTGACCCAGCTACAATGTTCTGCTGATGGTGAATCTCGTTTAAGATGTTGGACTGTATAAAAGGCTTTATACAGAGTTAACTGTTCACTTGGCTGTTTTGGTAAATGGTATTAGACCGTTTACTAAAAGTTTATTAGTTTACCCAAAAATAAAAATTCAACTTGGGTTGTTTAATCACCCTCAAGCTATTTAACTTAATTAGGTTCAGAGACATTTTATAAAAACGATGAGAGAAGGTTTATTTTTTGGTAAACTATTCTATAAAGCAGAGATGGGCACTCGAGTTAGAGACTTGGACTCGAGTCGCACTCGAGTCGCATTTTTATGGACTTCAGACTCGAACTGAAATGACTTCAGACTTGACTCGACTCGACATTTATAACTACTGATTTCATTAAGGAGGATTATGTTTTTGTGTGTGTGTGTATGCTGTACTGCAGTAAATAGGATCGGACCTGACCCTTATTATAGAATTCAGTGACGTATATTGGCCGTGTGCGGCGCGTAAAATCTGAAATGTAATAAGAGGCTCAAAGATGGCAGACTGCCACTGTCTCCCTGTTAAAAACATGAGCGAAAATAAACCCTTTAAATCTGCGTTGTTGTTTTTTAGTACAGAAAATGCGTGGCTTTTTCTTTTTATGAAAAAGAAGAAAGAGAGAGATTAGAGAGAGAGAGAGAGCACGAAGATATTAACGTGTACAGCGCTCCCAGCCCATCTGATTATATCACAAACAGCGTGCATTTTATGTTAATTTTGACTTAAAACAGCTGTTTTCTGATAATGACTGTTATCAGTAGCAATAGCGTATATAATAACGAGAGACTGTCGCCATTTTTTGCCTCACTTAGAAACTGCATTAACATGGCTATGCAATTGTTGCGTTATTTGCCTGGATGATTATTGCAATAGATTTTTAACATAATGAACAGTATGTACATTATTGTCTAAATATTATTGTCTGATTGGTTTTATAATGCCCATTTTAAAGCAGTTTTAGGCCATATTCACTACACATGCTGTTTATCGTCGCACCTGTCCGTCCATCTAGTGTTGTCACGATACCAAACCTGTTAAACTGTCTGGAGAAATGTTGTATTGTGACAAATTGTTAAAACGGTTTATCATGGGTTTACATTATTATACAGTTTGTATAAGATATTATACACATTGTAAAATGTTGTATTCTGACACAAATAAATTGTCAAAAGTTTGACATGTGAAGTCATTCATCTTAGACGGATGATAAAATGACACATTCTGAAAGTAAAGAAATGTCTTTATATTAATTTTAAATTACATTTGTTTGGATATTTGGTTAGAAGAAAAGTAAAAAAATTTGTTCATACAAAGAGAAAACATTAAGACAAATTATAATTTGAGGTTTCATTAAACTTATAAAGACTTTGAACCAAATAAAGACACTTTTTGCTTTGAAAAGATTTAATTATCCATTAAATAGTCAAATAATTTAAATTCCATAGCCAAAGTAAGAATTTTAAGTCTATTAAAAAGTAAAGTAATTAGGTGTAACAAGTTGATGCAATTGTTTTACTTTGATCCAATGAAACACTTTTTTCAGTGTAGAACAAGGTCTTCTAAATATAAATCACCCATCATGAAACTGTAGTTTCAGAAGCTTTGCTAGTTGTTTAGAGGACTTGAAGTACATTGAGGTCAGCTGTTGTTGAAACTTTCTCACAGGTTAATTGCAGGCCCTGGCAGACTTCCTCGAAAGTTGCAGGAAGTGTTTCACATGAGAAGCAAGTAATTGATTTGTTTGTTTCCGCCCTCTACCCACAAGTACACAGGATGTATCCGTCATCCGCAATATAGATCCATCATAATACTCATATTACTACATAGAGAAGTGACTGAGAAGCTTTCAGTATATACAGCAGACCATAAGACTATTGATCTGACCAAGAAAAGAAAAATAGCATCACTTTTAAAGACTTCATTTTCATTTTATGGCTGTGATATAAAACATTCTCTACAATAATTAAAGTGTTGCATTGGTCAATTTAGAGAGGAAAATAAAAACAATAGACATTTTCACATAACAAAAGCCAATGATTGCTTCCTTAGTGTTCTGTTTCTTACTATTCTGCTTTACAATCAGGTTGTATTTGTTTACAATGATCAATACTTCTACAGTATTTCTTAATCTTGGTTGTTATTGTTAATTTCAGCATTTACTAATACATTTTAACAATCAAAAGTTGCATCTGTTAATATTAGTAAATGCACAATTAATATTAAACAAATGTTGAACTTGACCAACTGGTTATATTATTAAATCAGATTATGTTTTTATTAGAAATAAGATCTTGTTTTATAACATTGATAAGTATCATATTTAAGTTTGTTCAGGCTTAAAACAAGCAAATATCTGCCAATGGGGTCAGAAACATAAACCTTTTTCTTCTCTTTATTAAATACCTAATTCAAGTTTATTTTTCTTACCCCATTGGCAGATATTTTTTCCTGTTGCCTGCCTGTTTTTTTGTACAAAATTGTAAAACTAAATTTAATATTTTTTACAAGACTGAATGTCATTTTTTAAATTAGAAACATTAAAAGGAAAGAACAAAACAACCATTCCAGACTTAAAAGTAACGTGTATCCTTGGACAGCTTTCATGTCAACAAAGTTCACAAGATTCAATTTTGCAGTCTAAGTTATTGAATCGGTTAGATAAAATTGAAGTATACAAATAATATAGGATGTTTTTTGACTGAACAAAAAAAATGCGAAAGTGAGATTATATGTATACAGTGACTACTATTCAAGTATACGTTAAACAAATGTTAAACCTGACTATTTGGTCACATTGTTTTCATTTGAAACATTTTATATTTAAATTGCTATTATTCTTAAGTATTTGCGAAGGTCTTATTCACCTTGTATAAAACTAAGAAAAAAGCAATGCCATTATAAAAGGGTTTGGCAACACACTTTCCTTTATTTAAAAAATAGTAGGATTTAAAGAATGCAGTTTAGTGCACCACCTAATATATTTATAGTGCTTTACATGTAGCAAAATACTCCACAGGACAAATCTGGGTTCACAAGATATCTGATAACTGCCACTTACCAGAACATTACAGTAAAACACATCACTCAAGAGCAGACGTTTCAACAGCTTGTATATGCAGCTGGTTAAGATGGCAGTACAAAAATACAGATATGACAGAGATTACAGAAGTCAATTAGGTTTCCTTTTCAACCCGGGGCAAACCAAATTAGTAAATCATTTTATGGCAGTGTCTGTGAAAGTCAATTAGTTGATGTGGTCACACAGATCAGAGAATAAAAAATCTTCCCTCTCTTTTTCATCAGAAAAATCTGAATTGAGTACTAACAAATGCCAACGTATAATTCAGAGCAACAATGTAAGTTCTTGAATGAACGGGTACAAAACAAAAGCTATTAAATGAAAAATTAAATGTCAATGAATGGGTAAGATATCCCATAATATATTCAGACTAGACAACTATGTGTAAGCTTTTATACTGTGTGGAAATCAATGAATTTTTCTATTATGATCTGGGATATCTTCAGTATAATAGAAAGGAAGCGACCATACCTTTCAGATAATGGCCTCAGCAGTAGCTAATGCATTATTAATAAACTTCAAATGAAACAATGTGGATTATGGATGTTAGAAATTATAATGTGAATATGTATGTGCTGTATGATAAATATTTTACCCACCAGTTGCATTATGAAAACCCAACATATATTAATTGTGATCTGACATCAGGAAACTTTAAGAAACGAAAGGTTTTCTAATGGAAAAAATCTGAACAATGCTTAACACTCTTATTTGTAACAAAATATATGACAAACCAACAATGACAACTTGCAACACTAAACAATATACAAAAAAGAAAGATAACAAAATGACATCACAACCCTTGTGTGGAAGTAACAGGCATTTCTCATTTAGGCATTTACTCTCGCACCTTTAGATATTGACAGACGCATTTAAACAGTTTAAAAAAATAGATACACCAAACCGCATTATCCATAGCATGTTACACATCAGATATGCCCCAATGTCAAATGCATTTGCAGTGGTTCATGAGATGATTCGTAGTAAAATGTTTACATGCATTAATCTGGACACAAACAGTGCAAAAATGGAGAGCAAAAGAAATAAAATATTAAAATTGTCAACTCACTGTTGCTAATTTCATATCTTTTTGTGTATCTTTATAGCATTTCAGATTTAAATACACACAGAAACTAATAACAGATGAAAGAAAAAATAAGTGAATGTAGGTATACACGTTTATATTTTTTATTAACAAGACTGAATGTCATTTTGCTAATCAAGATAATCTATCCTGATTTAAGATTTTTTTATATTTGTGCTGCAAAACAAGACAAAAATACTTTTTTCCATGTACACATTTAAAAAAATATTGTGTTATGGTATTATGTTTAAAAGAAATCTTTGAAAAATTAAAATCAAGGCAAGAACAAAACAACCATTCCAGACTCAAAAATAACGTGTATCCTTGGACAGCTTTCATGTCGACATAGACTGCAAAATTTAATCTTGAGAGCTAAATTAGTGAATCGGTTCGATAAAAGCATTAATAAACCTCGACTTCTCAAAGTTTCTTGAAAGAAAACTGGTCTGTCAGGTGTAACACAAATACATTTCAAATTCTGATGGCAATAATGTTGACTGTGACTGTTGTGTTTCAGGTTTGCCTCGACTGAGCTAGGCAAAGATCTCCTAAAGTCAACATGGAACGGCATTCACAACTTACTATGTACCTTTCCTGAAATGTGAGTATTTGGAACAATAACACCACAAGCGTTTATCAAGAATCTGCAGTTTCTTCTCTGATCCAGCAACAAAATGGACGTCTTCTATAGCAGCGACATTCAGTGACCGAGTTCCTTTACTCATCCAGAGGTGGACCTGAACTGCTTTTTACTCTCAATTTTACAAGAACAATCATCAGAAGCAGCTGTCACTTCTAGTCCTGACTGTTTCTTAACACACAGGTATTTTTCTAAAATACAGTAAACCGAAAGATAGCGTGACAGTTAGTGTCTGATGGAATGAGAGCTGTTATTTTTCTCTCCATCTTTAGCGGTCCATTACGTTTCTCTCTCTCTCTCTGACACGCAAATAACACACATACACAAAACAGACAGCATGCGTTTCAGTGACAGTCTAGATTGGGTGACCCCACTTTAACTGCCCGCTAACAGGCATCATCATGTCCTACATTATTTTAAACCCTCAAAACTGTCTGCTGCTAAACACGGTTTCGCTTCAAAACCTTTTTCGTCAAGACAGATCTACTTTAAAACGAGATCCCTCAGGGTATGTGGTACAGATGCATTAATGCCTCATTCAGCGGGAATGTTAGAGAATGCAAACTGTTCTGGCCCGATGCTTGAGAAGTAAAAAGCAGAGGCGATAAAGCTGAGGTGTGCAGAAACACAAACACAGCAGGCTGGTTTTCTCTGATGAATTATAGCTAAAAAACAAACTTGTACAATCAGTTTTAGGCAGTATTTCTGCTGTGGTTTAACTTTATAGCTTGACTTGGTGACTGCACTTGTTTTGATATATGTTCGATCTACAGCAATGAGAAGTAACTGTTTATTTTTATATTATTATTACATTAGTCATTTGTTGAGATTTTTGTTGCCTTCATGTAATGCTGGTAAGTTCATACTTATGATATACGCTGCTGCTTTGTTTTAAGCTTTATTTAGCACTAATACAATAAAATGCATGGGTTAGGTTAGGGTTAGTGCAACACAAAAAATAAAATCATGGAAGAAAAAATATCTTTGTAATCTTAAGTCTAAGATTTTCTTCTCTTTTTAATCTCCCAAATAAAATTTCCTCTTGAAGAAGAATCTTTAGGTCTTTAAATTTTTTTTCTTCACCATGATTTTTTTATGTGTGCTGATCCTGTAAATTCAACCAATCATTGAAACCTGTCACTTACTCTAATGTGCATTTTGTAGAGAGCATATCTGTCACAGACTTCAATGTAACTGTACATTAGCAATCTAAAGGCATGCACAAGCACTGATGAGAAGGAATACGCTTTGCTATTTTTCAGGTGGTCAATGGTCAAACTCAAAGATCTGCCCTTTAGAAATGCTTGTCACACTTTCTTTTGTAGCCTTCCACCACTTTGCCTTCTAAAAACTGCATTTCATTGTCTATGCCGAATTCAAGTGTGACAGTAAAATGACCTTTCATTTTGCAGGTACCATCAGTACATGGAAAGCTGACAGTATGCCTAAGGTGATTTTCTGTTTATCATGCTGATGTTAGGTTGTATAATTCAGCACTTTTCAATGCCTGATTAAAAAACTTTACATAAAAAAAACAACCCACACAAAATCTGACCATCCAAAGGATCTCATATCTTGCTCAAAATTGTTGGTGTCTACTTTGTAAAAATGATATCAACAGGGTTGAGGAAAAGTCGATTGTAAAAACAAAGCAAAAGTAAGTCTTGCTCTAAAATGACAAAGGTCTCACATAGACAGGGATGATGACAACGCCTTTCAAAGGGTTTCCAAACTACCAGTCTCATGTCTTTTCTTCTTGCAGGACATGGGGAGGAATTTACTGTGTGTATTAGTAAAGCAACGCAGTTCCTCGCCGATACTCTCCTTCCTGCAAAGCGAGTTAGTTCAAGCATAAAATAAAGATTCTAGAGGAGATGAAGGGAAAAGTCAGTTAGGGAGGATGCTGGCCAAGAGCCGGTCCTCTCGTTCTCTTCGTCCCGGGTCTCTTTGGCAGATGAGTGGACCACGGCTGAAGTCTATACATGATGGTATGGTGTGAGGAGCTCGGGAGTTAATGGGAAAACGGGTTGGCCGGTGGTAAAAGTTAGATACAAGAATCTGTCCCATAATGCACCAGGGCTCCTCCGTTGAGCACCGTCTTTGTTAGGCGTCGTATTTCTTCCCGCTTCTGTGGATCTGATGGAACAGTGTCATGGAAAAAGCCATGCCGAGGAGCTGAAATGAGAAAATTAAAATGTAAGAATAGTTAGATAAATGCTACATATCATTCAACACAGATGGTTAAAAATGGAGATGTCTTGGAAACTCCTTATCCACAGTGGAATTTAGGGGGTTAAGAAATAGTTGGGTAAAAACGTTAATTAAACCATTCAGGCAAAAAGCATCTTTCAACCCTGACTGCCATTTATAAAGATAGCTGTGATGGATTATGTTTTACGGCAACTTGGCCACATGGCATTTACAGCCCAAAAATCATCATTTTGGAGGAGAAAATATAATTCACACCCATCCCGACAAAATAAGTTTCTGTGGAAGTAGATCATAGTGTCAGAGATGAACAAAATGCACTGTAAATATACTGCCTCTTTGAAGTTCATTTTTAGATCCATCCTGATACATCAAACACACAACGTTGGTCCACATTCCACAGTCATTATCTTAAAGCTGCAGTCAGTTTCTATCACATCAGCAGAAAGACCTGATATTCCCGGTCTGTGTGTGGATTAAGTCTTTAAGATTCCAAGGTATCACACCGTTTCTTCTGTATGCTGTCAGTCCTCACAAGACTTTAATGCGAGGTTGCTGGTGAGGTCTTGGCCTCGAGTTACGTCTGATGTACAGACCCTTAGATTCCACGAATCCCTATGGTTACTACCAGTAATGGTATCTTGGACTGGTACCTTTATTATTTACCACATTTATTTATTCATCTCTCTCACCGTTTTACAATGTAAAGAAAAAGCAAGCCTGACTTAGACATTGATGGCCATGTACAGTTGTGACATTGTTAAAAGATAGTTTTCAAATTCTTTCAAACATCCTTCCAAACAAACAAATACCAAATTGTATGTTTGCCTTTGCCTTCTTAGTTTGAACATCGTGTCTAGGCTCACAGTCCTGTTCAAAGTCGATGGGAAGTGGTTTGTATTTGTTACTAATAAAGCTAATAAAACATTTCAAATCAATATTTTGTGTCCAATAATTTACTCGTGTGACAGCCTGAGTAATAAGCCGGTCAACTGTTATCACACATTGACTGTCTGTACATTATCTCTTGGCTAAATTAAAGTCTCTAATATAAGGATTCAACAGCTCATTATTTATATGGTTTTAAAAAGCTGCTTAAAATATGATCATATGAATGCAAAGTCTTACTTTACTTTCAAATGGTGTGCAAATGTTTAAATTATTTGAGCTCTGAGAATCAATTTATTCTACCTGAGAATGTGACACAAAATTTAAGAAAATGTTGAAGTTTAGAATATAATATGTATAACATGACTCATCCAAGTTTCTAGAAGGTTAATTAAAAGTGCCACATCTTATGAAAGCCAAATGTGTATATTAGACCAGACTGCATCAATAATTAAAAATGTATTTTTAAAGCTATAAGTTGGCAGACATAACAGTTTCACTTTCTTATATTTAAGAATCAGCAAGTCCCTCTCTCGCTCTCTTTCTCTGACATACACACAGCCTGACAGTGGTACTCCATATACTATACTGTACATTTAATATTTCAGCATAGTCTGCTTGACACACCAGGTGATGGGCAACCACACATGCGCACACACACACAATCTCACCTGAACTACCAAGATACACATCCCGATGGTTCCGAGTAGATGCTTGTTATCGTCAAGCCACTCTTCCACCTTCTCGTAGCATCCCTGGAAGACACGAAAAACAAGATGTCAGATGAAGACACAAATCTAAACTGATGTGCATGATTCACTTTCTAATTTGACTGAGAATTCTGATCCTGAGGAAATGGGCAGCAAAAAGCATCTGAGAGTGAACGCTGCAGCGATTGCATATTCAGCACACAGTATATTCAGCGTTATGCGGCATAGAGTACATGTGGCTGTGCGGAGAAAAGAATCGGCAGTGTTGTGTGGGTGTGTGCTTTTCAGGCCGTGCTACGGAAGAAGAAATCCATTTCTAACACAATATGATACCTTTGAAACCGGCCTGGCGAACTCTTCTGTGGTTGTTCTTATTTTAACAGAACAGCTATACAAACAGCCACACGTCACGGCTTGTGACTAATTCTTGTTTTTGCATGAATTTAAAGCATTTCAAGACACTTTTTGTTGGCTTGTTTAACTTCTGGGGAAGGAGATAAATTTAACATTTAAACAGTTTATAGTTTCAGGCTAACATGAATACAAATGTGTTATGCTGTGTTTCCTGCCTTAAAAGACTCTATAAATACACAATGTTTGTGTTTGTAGCAGGGGAGACTCTCTTTTTCCTATGCAAACCCCCATAATATCCACCATAAAGGTTTAAACATGCCAAAAAAACAACAAATCTGTCTATACCACAATGTACAGAAATTTACATTATAGAATTATACAAAAATATATAGAATTTAGGTTGATGATGGGGACATTTTTTGACAGTAAGATGAATATTTTAAATGTTACATAAAAAAAGTAATGAAGTTTATAACAAAAAAATGGCGATGAATATCAACTACATGATGTCATTTACAACCAGGTGAGTACTGATACTCTGATTCTGAAATTATACAAGTTTTACAAATCTGTTATTGCACAAATGCTTAAGTTGTTAAGATTTTGCGGTTCAAAGATTTAAGTTAGATGTTAATACAAAACACTGATATTGTGACATGGCTGTGACATCCAATTTTATTCTTTCTAGTGTTTCTAGTAAACATTAGTAATTAAATTAATTGCATGTTGGAGGTTGAACACTGAAATATCACTAAGTGAAAATGTGCCATCTGATTATCATCTATTAGTTTCTGTGGTACCTAAATGCTGTGGATGAGACGCCTCATGAATAAAAACATGATCATTACGATCATGTGAAGTCTAATGTTAGCCAATAAGAGACGACGAAGTGTCATTCAGTACATTAAGATGATTTGTTCATAGGTCACTCAATTTCCCTTCGGAAAAAAACTAAAGTCACTTTACAGATGCTCTTAAAAGTTTTCCCCTACCATCCTAAATCTAAAGCTTTTACTGTTTCTCATCTATTATTAACAACATCTTTTCAAGGACGGAGGCTAAGTAAAAGAAATCCACAAAATTACAGCTTCCTGTCTTTTCTTTGATCCTGTCTCCATGCAGAAATGTTCTTTAATGAATGTAGGAAACATTTTCCATAAGTGTCTGAAACGGGAATTACTGAATTGAAACAAAGCTGCATTTGAAACGCAGAACAGTTCGCTGTACACGGAGGAAAATCGAAGGCTGAAGAATGATGACAACCTTGTCTGGGTTGTAAATGCAGGAGTCTCACTCACCCGTGTCCAGAACATGTTGGTGGAATTGCGGCCACACTCCTGATAATGTTCCTGACAGCAGCGGTCCGGCACCACCTTTTCCTTTAGTGCCTCGTGCCAATCTGTGTACCCAGTTACTCCACAACACTTCCACTGTGACAAGAACAGAAGAAAAGAAAGAAAATCCAATATTTTAATAAAACTATTAAAACTATAAAACAACAGTTTAAGAAATGTCAAAAATCTTTTGGATTAAATAAAAATACAACAAAAAAGTACATTTATAGCACATATTAACATTGTTTATTCAGCATAATTTATCCATGTTCACATTTAACAACTTATGTTAGTTAAACAAACATGATTTTTATATGTAAAACTTTTGGACATTTTGGAGTAAAGTTCTCAACTTGCAAATTTTCATTTAATGTGAAGCACAAAACATGCTGAAAACTGGAAATCCTCTGACCAGTTTCAACAAATTTATTTTAATACCACATAAATCAGTTATGTAGTCGCAACTTGAATGGATTAAGTTTGATGACTGAACATGAAAAATTCATGTAATGACAATTTTTAAAAACTTTTTGTTGAATAAACGTTCCTTTTTTGATGTATTTAGAACCTGTTAACTGTTACCGTTCCTCAGGAGGAACACCCCATGTTATTTCCCCATTCTCTTTATTATTTCATAGTTGAATTTTACTCTAATAATGACAAACTAAAAATTTATGGAAATGTATAACATCAAATATTTGACAAATTTTCAATACGCTTTAACATAAACAAAAAATTATTAATAAAAAAATTATTTATAAAAATAAAATGAATGATTTAAAAAAAATATCTATAAATAAAAAACATTGTAGTTCAGATTTACATTTTCATGTGTATACTCATTTTTTGCTGTGACAGTTGTCAGGTTAAATGATTGTGTTGTTTGTATAAGAGCACCTCAGCTTGGATGATGTTCCAGGCGTTTCTCAGCCCAATGTTGTTATCTGTGTTGTAGAGAGCAAGACCATCCTTTAGATCCTGCTTGGCATTTTCACTGACCTGAGAACAGCAGAAGGAACAGTTGGGAATCAGTCACAGGTAATAATGTGTAACAAATATCCAATTTTAAGACATAACCAATATAAACCAATAACACAGGCTGGCTCATAAATCACACATGATTTTGACAGGATCATCACCAGTCAATAAACATATCCCCACAGCTGATAACCAGAAGAACGGACTCTTCTTGTGTTTGTCCCATAATGCAACAACAGCCCTGTCACAGAAATATCTACTTTCAAATATTTCTGATGGATGTTTTTTTTCAATGTCTCATTTTCTATTGTTGAATTATATTGTATCATATAAATATTGTCATGATCACCATCCATCTTGCTTTCTAGATTTTTCCCCCAATAAGAAGAAACCGTGATCTCTCTGTCTAATCAATACCAGCCATCAGCCGCTTGACTACCATGTCAAATTAAATTAATTAACCATCATTAATTGACTGTCAGCCGCTGTCAGTGATGCTGAAGGAACATACTCATATGTCACTCCACAATCGCTATCATTTCCCTCTCTGGATAAATATTTCACTGCTTGTTTGAATGAGATATACAATCACACGTTAGCGGTTCGGAAGTGTGAGAGTTCTGATATAGACAAACATACTGTATCATCATATCAATAACAAAATGTGTATCCTAGAAATTCACACATATTTTTAGAAAAAGGTCGCTCTCACTGAGCTTTGAGTAAGATGTATTGATATAATATCTGCACTTGCACTTTTAACAGTATGATGTATCGCCTCGTGCTGTTGTATTTATTAATACTGATAATCTTGGGTCCCTCCTACCAAATTTTTATGCCGTTTTGTTGTTGAAATTCGTATCTATCATTTTGATATAATTCTGCACAAATAATACTGGATGAGATACATGCAAACGTTATATAGGGTTGGGGATGTGAGTAATGGTATTGGAAAAGTTTGCCTTAGAAAACACCACTTAAATGAATGCATGCTTGGAAATTTCTTTATCAAAATTACGATTGTGATAGTCTGTCAATAGTCTTTGACAATGTGACTTTAGACACGTCTAAAGTCTGGAGACGCCAATCTTTTGTGCAAACTTTTTAAGATATAGCCAATGATGCCGAAATCCTGCAATAACATCATGTCAAGACACAATAATAAAAAGATTGCAGAAGGAATACATCTCTCTCATTGGAGCGCACGCTCATTAAAGGCAGATATCTGCCTGCGGTACTCTTTACGAGTAGCCGTATTTCAGAATGAAATGAATAAAATAAAAGGTGAATAAGCATCATTCATCTCTTCTCTACTGAAACATCTTGAGAACGTCTGCACAGCGAGTGCCATTATACATGAATACATGAAAACACACTCTCAGCTCCATCAGGGTACAGCGTGACATCGCTTCTTTTAGTTCCTGTGAGGAACACATGATGTTTGGTACCGTCTGGTAATAACTTTTCTTTCACGTCTAAAGAAAAGCATCCCAATTACCCCCACACGAGACTTCTGTATCCAACACGGTCCAATTACAATCAGTCTTAGACTTTCAATAAACTCTTAATCATCTTGTTCCTTTAAAAGTCACGCTTTTCTGTTCACCTTGTTCTGCAGCTCTGGAGTAAATAAGACATTTAATAGAGGGATGTTACACGTCTCAGCTTGTTAAGGTTTATATTTTAGTTTACATCAAAGTAACTATTAGTTTAAACAAGTATTACTTCTCTTTAAACAGGCTAATATTAATACAATATTTGTCATAATATCAACCAAATGTCATACAAACAAAAGCTTGTTTTCCTTTACTTTAAATATTGTGCTTATATTGCTTATAAGTATTACACTTGGCACCATCCAGGAAACCCAGCAACTGAAACAAACATAACCAAAATATTGCAAGGTTTCACAGTTACCACCCTACAATCCCCCTGCTGAAAGTTTCTAATGGATTTAATGGTTATAGTATTGGTTTTAATAGAAACTGCACTGGTCTCTACTGGTGACGTTTTGGTTTCTATTGTTGGGTTGTTGTTTAGCGTAAGGGAACCAACAGAACACCATTAAACCCTACTGGAATAAGTCATTTTATAGTGGATTTAATGGTTATAGTATTGGTTTTAACAGAAACTGCACTGGTCTCTGTCTGAGTCTCTACTGGTGACGTTTTGGTTTCTATTGTTGGGTTGTTGTTTGTTAACGTTAGAGAACCAACAGAACACCATTAAAACCTACTGGAATAAGTCATTTTATAATGGATTTAATGGTCATCAGCATATGGTTTATTGTCAAGTTTTGCCTTTTGCTCTGCCCAAACTTAAAAATGCCTTTGAAAGTCTGAAGGACCAAGTGGAAAACTTTTTAGTTCACCCTTTTTGCAGAGATTTTGGCAGATGTAATAGTAGTCAAAACTTCAAATTTATAAACTTGACATGAACATAACTGGAATGATTAACAATGTTTATACCAGTTTGAGCTGAATGTGTCCTTGTTTGTTAATGAAGAGCTTCTCCAAACCTTTCCACTTGCATGTGCTCTCAGAGGTGCACCATTATATTGTTTCCCCCTGGAAACACAAGCTAACAGGTTCCACCTCTGCACTGCCCTCTTCAGGAATGTTTTTAACATGGAGGAACTTAAAGTAAATGTTCACTTTTTCCTTGACACAACATTCATTCAAGATTAGAATTTGTATTGTTTTATTTAACAGGGCCCACAGCACGAGCTAATGAATTGTAAAATGTCATGCGGATAATTCACAAGTTCCCGTTCCCATTCCCTTTTAACCTGTTAACTGTCACCGTTCCTCCGGAGGAACACCTATTTTATTTCCATAATAACTTTGATATTTAGTAAAATTTTATTTTAATCATGACAAACTACAATCTAATGGAAAGGTATTAGACTCAAGATGAAATATTTGACAAATTTTCATAACAGTAAACATAAACAAAACAAATTAGTGTTACTGTAATTTATAAAAATACCGAAAATAAAATGCTTGTTTAAAAAAAATTGTAGTTTGTGTATTCTTGTGAATTCTGCTGTGACAGTTAACAGGTTAATTATCAGATGGACACAATTTTCATTATAAATCGAATAATTCAGAGTCTGAAATCTGAACTATGATCAAAGCCAATGTTGAACAATTTCTTAATAATAATAATAATAATAATAATAATAATAATAATAATAATAAATTCTACATGAATGCATCAATTTGCATTGTTGCATCTCTAAACAGAAATAATAATCATTATTTTTCATAATTTCAATAAATATAGCCTATTTATCACACCATACTGTTTTAGTGTACCACACACAGCCTAACATGTGAAATGCAGGCCACAGTGCTCTGAAAGCACATGTTTCACATGGCCTGTGGCTGTTTGAAGTTAATGTATAGCTCATTAGGAGTTTGTATACCTGGCCCCTGGTTCTGTCTAAATAATCTCCGACCAGTTGGATACAGAGCGAGATTGCGCGGTCCAAAGCTATTTCAGCTAGCGTAAGCATATGGTTTGTGTGAAATGACCTATCGACTCGTTGTGTTTGTTTTCTAGTCATTTCTCTTGTTGGCCTCAGATGTTCGCAAGCCGCATGTGAATGTAAAGACATTAGTGTTTGTTTGGGAATGTGGTGGATTTGATATGAGGGTCTGTTACAGTTCAGGGGGGTTGTTGGATGCACGCGGCTAATAGGTGACATCATTATACCCGCAGAGCCGGGGAAAGAGAGTGGATGTCAATATAGCGGAAAGGCTTTTTTTGCTTGTGTTATGCGTGTGTGTGTTTCCGGAGTGTGCACAGGGGTGTCATAGCGTTGGTTTGTGGAGATGTGTCAGCACGATGTGTGTGTGTGAAAGGAAGAGAGAGGAAGATAAGGTCAAACCAGAAATTCTTTACTGTTTATCAAGTGCTGACAACTCCACAAGTTTGGAGCAAATTACAGACAGTGGACACAATGGATATACTATACGGAAGAAAGTTGAGAAAAATGTGCAGGATGCTCTTGCCTATGCAAATCCTTCCTATCCCAGAACAAACACATATAAAGGCTTTCTAATGCAAGCGTCTGTCACAGGATGGTAATTACCAGTCCAGATGATGGCCCAGCATTGGAAAGCCCGGCCGTGCTGTGCGCTGGCACCATACACACCACATGAGTCCTGCTGTCACGCCGTCAGGTGCTTTGAAAGTTGGCCAGACGCCTGAGAAGCCCTGGCTGTCTGCCTCACCTGATCAGGCGCGACACGGCTTCCTTAAGCTCACCGGGCCACAAAGGGCCGGTAATGCTGTCATTTGCGAAACTTGACATACAAAATTTATTGCTGAAACGGGCTTTGTTTATTAGTTTAATGCGGGTAAATTTATTTAGCCTTTTGTCCAAAAGCGACAAACAAACAAACAACCCGCAACAAAGCCGCCACACAAGAGCTCAAGCTTTACTTTTCCAGAGTCGCATCGTAAATTGGAAATAACAAGAACACCGCTGGGACCGGCGTGTTGAGCGACTGGTAAATTATGATATGAGTTCTGAGACCTTTTAAAAAGCTATACTAAGAGTTCCGGTTTTATAAAAACAAGGATATTTGACACAACGGGGGTATATCAAGTACGCTCCGAATGCATTTTCTGCACATGTAGGGTGCTGCTCACATTTTAGAGCATCCCTAATTGTATCGCTTTTACTCATGTAATGGCACAACATTACAGGCTGAAAACATGAGTCATCTACGGATTAAATCATAGCTGCAGTCGAACAGGCCAAAGTGCAGTATGATGGTAATGCTTTCATCTGTCTGTTAAAAAAAACATGTAATACCGTGAAATACCGTGCTTTCCCGTTTTCAAACCAGCTAATATAGCTTTATTTGGCAGAACATGCTTTGGAATGAGGTCATGGGTGTAAAGACGGATGCTCTAATCTGGTGCCTGGCCCCTGCCATCTGCTGCAGTTACTGCGGGTCCTGCATGTGCAAAGCACCATGTTTTAATCTAAAGCCACACCTTTATTACTTTAAGACACCAGAGGGGAAGAACCTTCCATGACAGACAAAATGTTATAATGCCAACTGCTATGATTTAACAAAATGTGTACCATTGTTTTATAAAACAGATCCTGGATGATAAAGCATATTATAACCCCATCGCCAAGCTATACCATCACTATATGAATCACAACTGGCATTTTAATATTATTATTTTTGTTGCGTAGAAACACTTTGTTACTATTTACATGTCTCTTATAATGAAAGAATGGAAATTATTCACTTATTTTATATAAAAAAATGTTTTAGATATTGTTTTATTTTTAGTATAAATTTTTATAATTTAGTTAAAAAGTATAATTACAATACTAATTACATTGATAATTGCACTAATACATTTTATAATTAGTACAGTTTTAGAGCTTTACAATAAATACATTTTAATATATAATATATATAATATATTTTAATAAGTTGAATTGTTGAATAAGTTGAATAAGTTCATTATGTTTTTTTATCAGAAATAAACCAAAATCAGTTATTTGGAAAATACATAAAAAAAAATCACCTGATTTACAACGGTAAGCTTATAATAATGATTTAAGTTGACCTCTCAGGTATGATTTTCCCCCAAAATATCAGTTTGACATAATCTGACTTCAGTACGTAAGTAAGATGCAATTTTTTTAAACAGTGATGGTAATATACAGACAAAAGTTACAGATTGCAGCTTTAATAAAAATATGAATAATTTTGTTAAATTTGTTTTATAAAGACAATTAGAGAATACAAGATGGGGTCATATTATATAGCCGCTCTTTTTATACTATAAACAACACGGGTAATTTCCATGTTTTGGGCAACCATGTTTTCATACAATGCCAGCGTGCCTTTTTTCTCAGATGTGATAATGAATGCTTTCTGATTTGAAGATCAAATACTAGAGTCAATTAAAGATTCCTCTGATCGCTCACGTTATTCTGCACGGCTGGAGCGACGACGGCACCCCTGCTGCCCGCTTCATACGGCAGAGAAATGAAAGAGACACTGCTGTTGATGGAAATCTCAACCTCCATCTCTCCTGTCTGAAGCATCTCCCTCATCGTTCTGTGTTAAAGGTCAGAGTGATATCTTATATCGGCCGTGCAAACAACATCGAAACATGGCTGGGGGGCTGCGAGGGATCTTAAAAGATTAATGCTTAAGTTGGGTGGACTTCTTGCAGTCTGGATACAAAATTGAGTTAAACTACTTGCAAAAACAAACAACAATATACAGAGAAACTAGTCTTATGTCTGGAAGAAAGTGCACATTGTGTTTGCGGTCTACGGTTGAGTGTGAGTTACACGCTCAGATAAAACAGTCAGGCAGTTTGCGTACCTTGGAGATAGGCAGATCCTAATCTCTAAACGGATTGTGAGTAAGTGAATTACTTTAGTTTCCACAGAGAACGTGGCAGGAGAAATAAACGATGAGCCACCCAGAAATCCGTTACGGGGTTTAACACCTCCTCCCGTACGTGCTTTTGGGAGGCGCTTTTAAACACGCACGTGCCCTTGAAAAGGAGCCCATCTGCTTAGTGACACTTGTGACTTCATCAAAGAGGAAATGGGACCTTTGAATGTTTCGGGTGGGTTGTAATCCATCAGGATCTGCATGGTGTCAAAAGGTCAGATTGACCCGTTTTATACTTTCCAGTTGGCACAGTATCATTTCCAGTTCTGTGTGTGTGCAGCGGTCTGAAGGCCATGAGAAAGAGCGATCGGCGGTCTGACCACTGAGGCAGGTGGAAGGATTGACCGAGAAAAGGCTAAGTGTCAATTACTTGGTGACAACTGGCCGGGATCAGGCCTCATTGTGTGGGGAGACCTTTGACTTTTCTCTGCTCGCCGACTGATGAAAACTCTTAACCTACACTGCCCAATACAAGAGAGAGAGCTGTTTCTTAAAGAGACTGTTGACCCTGTTAAACAACTGGAACAAAATGACCCGCATACAGCAGTAAAATAATGTATTTTAGCATTATAATACTCAAATACATTTGTTAACCTGTTAACTGTCACTGATCCACATTAAAACCAAGTGTTAGGATTTAAAAGTTGGCTCTTGATTAGATTACCTTACCTTATCAGAGTAGACGAAGAAAAGAATGAGTAAAATCAACTCGGCCAGCAGAATGATCAGCAACACAATGAAGAACTGCAAGAAAGAAATCCACAAAAGAGATTGAGTGATGTGATAAGGAGAGAGACAGACAGAGAAAGATAATTTTTTAAACCTGTTTTTTTATACAAAGACAATAAATCTATAGCACACAAAAAATACACAAAGAGAATAAATCATCTCATTCCATTTCACTTCTCCAGCTAAATATTTACACCGCCCTAAACATTATTCGGACGAGTGTTGGAAACACTTTCCAGTCATCTTCTGATGACCGTTCCTGTCAAAGGCCATCTGAGCTGCAGATTCAGGCCATCTGAGAGCCTTCAAGACACTTGTTTATTGAACTTCAGCCGACAGCTCCACAAAATACTGTAAGTTTATCAAATTCCCTTCCATCATTAGAGGAGAGCGAGAGAGCTGTGTATACGCCTGCTCGTGTCACTTCATATACTGCTTGCTTTGGCCATATGTACATAAATAGGTCACAGAGTCTGATGTGAGGGGCTTTTGAATGTGCTTCCTGTCTTGATCTCTGGGGATGGAGGGCTACATCAGATTTTAGAAGTCGCGACCGACTGCTTAGATATCAAAACCCCGACCCTAAAACCCTTCCCTCATGTCTTACTCTCCATCAAAGCTGGCGGCAGCGTCTATATACAGCACAGCCAGATATCTCGAAAGGTCAGGCAATTTGAATTTACACCAGTCCCACCTAATAGGCATTTATGGAACCCTAGGAATCAGAGATTGGCATAAAAAAAATGATTTTGAGGCGTGATGATGAATCTGGGTTTGAATGGGTTATGAGACTCTAAATGTCTCTTCTTTCACTCGGACCGGAAGAAACGAGTCCCTTTTGCCAATTAAAACGAAGCGCCTCCCGATTTGCTAATGCATGTCGGTGAATGTATAGACAGCGATGCATTCAATAATAATGTTAATTTTTTAAGAACAAAACTATGCGACGTTGTAATGGGTGCATTACTCGCTTCTGTAAATGACAGAAAAGCGACAGACGTGTTCAATTAAGCTGTGTCTAAAGCCATTAGCCGAATAATTGGAGAGGATGGGCAGAGTAAAATCAAAGAGAAAGAAAAAAATTGACAAAGGAAGAAAAAAGTTTGAAAGTAAAACCCTGGAGTGTAATAAAGAAACTCATTTCGCCATGGAGCTAATTAGCAACAGTTGTATTGAAGTCTGTATGTATAATAGGAGAAAATGCCTGATCACCCCTTACGGGTTTATGCTGGGATAATGACCGGCTAGATGCACATTATCTTACGTGTTACACGGCTTACCAAACAAACAAATAGATATGAAATATTGATCGAAATGAGTTTAATAAGCGGGAATAAGAAACTACCAGCAAATGTTCCAATAGGATGCCATGAGACTCGATAGCGGCTATGATACTATATATCTGACAGAAGGCAAAATCAATAAAATAAAACCCTTTAGGCTCATTCAAGGTTGTTTAGCAGTAAAATCTGGCTGTACGTTTCACTTACAATGAAATTGCAGTTACAAATGTATAAAAAATTAATATAACGTATAATTTATAATAACAAAATGTGTTTTCTATAAAAAAAAGCACTACAGAAATAAAATCTTAAATAATGAATTTCATAAAGCATTTCAATAATTTATTTATTGTATATACATACTTTCTTACACAAAACTACAAGAAAAAGTTTTTAATGGCACGACATGGCAAAACACATTTATTACAAAAACATGTTTTACATTTTAGGAAGGAGAAATTGTGTACATGTGGAATAACTCACGCTCAGAAGCAGGCACTTGTTCTCCTTGATGGCGCCCAGGCAACCGAGGAAGCCCGTCACCATGACGATGGCGCCTATGGTGATGACCATGTTGGCAGCGGAGAGTGACGGAAAGGAGGGAGAGAAGGTTGCGAAGCTGCCCTGAGACACAGACAGCCAAATGCCCACACCCAGCAACCCACAGCCGCACAACTGCAAAGAGAAGCAACAGATGATAAGATACTGATGCATTATGTAACACTGATTCAGTAAGGAATTTGTTGTTTGGAAAGTCAACATTCATTACACCCGACCACAACAAGCTAAAAACGTTATTTTCTATTCCGTACAGACATCCACAAATAGGATGCAATGGCTTAACATCAAACTCTGTTTAGTCTGCACGGGCCCGGCGTAACAGTCAACAAAGAGGATGTTTTGAATTCTGGCAGTGTTTGGACATACTGTAAACACTTTTACATGCTGATAGGACAATACTTTGCAATGCTAATGGGGGCACATGTCCCGTCATCTTTGTCTTTTCGAATTTTTGACAAAACACAGAACACCGTCCATTGACATGTGCAAATACATGCATGCACAGAAACGCAAGAGACAAGCCCAGCTGTGTATATATGACTGCAGTGGTGTACGTTTAATGTTTATAACAGATTCTGATTGACAACGCTGAGAGAAGAGTCTGTTTTCTCCATCAGAGATAAGGGCACGGTGGAGAGAGCGATGCCTGCGGAGACTCCGAGGAAGGGACGGCTGACATTTCCGTCACTGTTATTGGAACTGAATATCCAAAGCAATCTCCTTATGAATAAGGAATCACAGCCAACTGTGATAAACAGTCAGGTTTATGCTCCGTGCTGAAAATCAAAAAACATCATGAGTATTTGCCCAGTGTGACTGCCGTCACCGTCAATGAGTTCGACAACCACCCGGTGACGCCACAGAGATAAGAGCAAACCCATCGCTCGCACATCCTCCAGTATTCAGGCGTTGTTAATAATTCATTGCTTTACATACAATTCATCTAATAAGAGCATTTAAATGAACTGCCTGCAAGAATAAAGCAGCACACTTGAGTATAAGAAGGGATTAAGGTGAAACAAATTTCTTCAGTTATTGGCGTTTAAATTATCAGCACGCTCTTCAGCCGGGTATCTTTCCCACCAAGATAAAGAACATGGTGGGAGACACAAAGCCTGTGTGTATCTCAGACTTGGTGGGTTTTAAAGTGGCCGGCAATGCTGTGTTTGGTGAGGGAGCACATTAGCCTGAGGGTGACGGCCATTTTTAATGCCCTGGGAGGTGAGAAATGGCTCTGCACTAATGTAACGTGGAGATGCATCGACATCCACAGTGTGGAACTGCGTGTCGTTGCATAACCTGAGAGGTAGCAGAAAATGATCCTTGGACAAAAAAGACATTACTTTCCACATATTTCATTGCATTTAAGTCAACAAAATGAAAATGTACCTAATCGTCAAAATGAAATGCCTGTAAAAAAATTTCTTTGTTCAACAAACTTGGCTTTATTTTTTTTTAAGTTAAAGCAACTCACCACTGTTGTCAACTCACCAAAATGTAAAACAGTAAGTTAAAATGACTTTAAAATGACTAGACTTAAAAATTTAATGCAGCAAAGAATGTTTTACAGTGTATCAATTTTTTATTTTGTTTTTAATACAATTTTAATACAATTATTCCCGTGCTATGAATTAAGACTACAGTACTGTCTTATTTAAATAATATATATATATATATATATATATACTTTATAAAAAATTAAGAATATTAATAAAGCTTAATATTAATAAAGTCTATATAAAATTTAAAGAATTAAAAAAATAAACAAAAACAAATTAAAACAGACAGTAAGAAACCACTGATACACCTCATGTCCATCTTACAAATTGCATGTACAACTTTTAAGGTCATAAGCATGCACATACTGAATCAGCGTTCTTAGAGGACATCCTTAAACGCTTATATAGTCAAAACACACCTGGAAACATCCGCCTCACTGCTTACCGAACCCTCAGACGTATCTGCCAAAAGACAGCTTCTGCCATCACATCAAAAAACTTAAGGCAGAAGAGAGAAAAACCCTGAGAGAAGACATTAGTGGACCGAAACAGGAAATAAAAGACAGGGGCTGGGGTGAAACATGCAGAGAAAGAGGAAAAAAAGTGTTCTCAGCATGTCATCAAAATCCTGAAAGCCCAGGAAACAGACATCAGTGAGGAGAGGTGAGTACCTCCTAATGGTGCATTAGCCGTCTGTGCCACAAAGGACAACGCAAATGGAAGCTTTGTTCTTCTCTGATGAATCTCAGAGGTCTGAGGTAAAAAAAAAAAGACTAGAATGGAGATTCTGACCATTTGAATGAGTGTGTAGTTGTAGTTTTGGACCAATGTAGTGGACGGCTTAATTATTTAACACCCAACTGAGCACAAAGCATTCTTTTCTTGACTATTCTGTTTGAATTATTATAACTTTTAAGCTCTCGTTAAAAAACACAGCAGGATAAAATCAATCATTCATAGCATTGTATTAAAGGTGTGCTTTTCCATAGAAAGAAATAACACTGAGAGAGCTCTGCTGAGAGGTTAGTGGGACAAGTAAACAGAGTTCGAAAGTTTAATACAAGCTTATGAGAAAACTGACTCGTTCTTCTGTTGAACTGTTAATGTGAATATTTCTGGTTATGGTAGTCATCTGCTGTAGAACGACACACAGACAGGCTGCTGCATTTACAGCAGGTTGACAACTGTCATAATCATATGACTTAAACGTCGATCCGCTTTAAACCTCCTGATTAGAACAGCTCCAGTTTCTCACACGCATCTGGACAGTCTAACTGTGTGGCTGCATACAGTATCACTAATAAAACATTCAGAATATTAATATTTAGTGGTGATGTGTAGTGCTACAATCGATTTTCTATCCCTTAAAAGCAAAGTAGCAGTACCGTGGTACAATAATGGCCACAAATGCTCATACTGTGGTATTTTAATGTAGACATAGATATAAAAAAATACATATAATGATATACTATTGTAAATACTGTATATGCAACCCCAAGGTACTTTTGTACAAAAATTGTACAAAAAAGATTGTAAACAGGTTAAAATTTTGTGAATACACAATATAATACAAAATAATAGAGAAATATACTGTACTGTATATACTGTAATGGCAAGTGTTTATACTCATCTCTCTCTCTCTCTCTCTCTCTCTCTCTCTCTCTCTCTCTCTCTCTCTCTCTCTCTCTCTCTCTCTCTCAAGTATTATTTACTTTATATTTCATATGACTTTTTTCCATTGAGTCAATAACATTCAATCAATATGCACGTTTAATATAGTGAATCATTATTTCCATAAGAATAAACATGTTAATGTTACCATGTCAGGGTCGAAACAGTCACTCACACTTTGAGCTGTAGTAATGAGGAGCTGAAGGACAAAACTTCAACAATCCCCTTGTGTTCAACCCTGCAGTGGTGTTTTTCTGTGTGTTAAACACTATAAAACATGGAAAAAAACCTCACCAGTCGTGCAAAGTTTCCAACAGATGCGCTCCACTGGAGGCACATGTGAAATATGTCTAAGCATATCAGCGCTCTGCAAGATTTCAGGAGTTAATGCGCTATATGTGTAGAGTTTGTTTTGAAAAGCACTTTGCTATATTCAGAGCGGCACAACACTGCTAAACTGCCGCTGTAGTTGAAAGGGGACATGGCAGTTTGCAGACTCTTGAGAAAACAATACGTCTCAGTGCGAACATTTATCACAGGAGGCCTGTCTTAAGATGCCGTACCCGACTTGGTGCGTTTAAAGCAGGAAGACCCTGAGGAATAAACATTGAATGGTTAAACACACCGGCTTTCCCCTCCAATTTCTCACGAGATACAGAGTATGCCAGTATTAAAAACAGGAAAGCTACATGGATCTGAAGGTTTGGGCTTTGTGTTAGGGCTGGAGCTCTAAGAGATGGCTCAATTTGACTGGATAAATGGGGTTTGTGTAAAGGCATGTGGTTGGTAGTCAAGGTCAGTGTAATTGAAACTATGGAACAGGTTTTACAGGAAAGCTGAGAGGAGAGATTTATCCATCACTCCAGCTGGCCACTTTATCAACCGCAGCAGTAACATGTTAGACATGCGACTTCAGGGTTCGTGACGGCAGGTTGCCTACATGTGATTAACCTTTGCAGCTTTGCTTCAGAAGCATGTGTGTCCGGCAAACCAGCCTTAATGTGAGGTTGTAACCCTGACCCGTGTGGCTGTGAGATTTATTAGGACACACAAACCCTGCTGGAGAGACGCAAACAGGGTGCAGGGTGTGTGTGTGTGTGTGTGTGAAGGTAAGTTTGATAAAATAATATTATAATTTAACTTGAAAAGTTGGTAGTTATAGAAACTACATATTAAGCCATACTTAACTGTTTAAACAAATGTGTGTTTTGCTAGTGTGCATCATAAAAAACCTTTCATTCAAGAGAATTTGAGAAACTAAAGACATTGCAAAAAAGAAATAGAGAATCACAGGGACAACAAAAAGTGTTTCAATGCCCCGGGGATTCACAGGCAGTTTGCTCGTCATTGATTTTACACTAAAACAAAACAGTCTATTGAAATGAAGACATAAAGACAGGTATCCGTTCAGCGCTGAAAGGGAAATGATACTCCATTACTGAGCAGAATCATCCTGTTCAAATGACCGCTAGGCCTTTATTAGTAGAATAGACTGCAAAAAGCCTCCTGCATCTGGTAATGTAGCTTTAAATCACATTAACGGCTGTAAGTACCGTTTGTACAGAAAGACCCGAGTGCTCTAATGTCCCTGTTATCACACAGATATTGAATTAACTTTATATGATATCAGTGTAAGAGATTTGGGAGATTAAAACAACTCTGTGATAGCATAAGTACATCAGACGGATTAAGAAGAACGGATGAATTCGTCCTTAGAGAGCGATCGATTTCTGATGCGCTCCTTATGCCATCCCTCTTAGAGAATGAGTTATGAATACATTTTAAGTAGAGGTCAAGAATTAATAAATAAATAAAGTCACTTATTTGAGGTTATTAAAAATACATATTTAACTTAGAAAAATAAACATTCAGCCTTATCAATTGACTTCCATACACTACTAAAAAAAAGCTTTCCAAAAACATCCCTATGAGAGTCTTGAGGACTGTTTCAGTTTGTTATATTTACATTTACGCATTTGGCAGACATTTTTATCCAAAGCCTCTTACAGTGTATTTAAATATATATTTTTATCAATATGAAAATTATATCTATAGTCTTCAGAAGGTCACAATGGGTCACAATTTGGTATTCTCTAAATTAAAAACAAGCCACAACCCTTCAGGAAGGTTTTCAGAAGGTTAAATGGCATCACAGTGAGACTGAATTTGAAACTCTCTATATTAATTAAAAATACTGAAGCCATTCAAACTGAGAGATAACAAAGGCCAGGATGATAGGCCAAATTACTGTTGTTCACAGGGATGCCTGCAGCTCGTAACGCAATTATTGAAGAATTAATGAGAAGCGCAAGATCCTGCAATAGAAAAGAATGCTGCATTTGATGATAACTGTGACCACCCTCCGCTTTCCAATAAAGACAACCTGATACTGTATCTGCCTCCCCTTCAAAAGTGGCCGCAGTAAACTAATACAAAAACAGCCATAAACCACCATGACAAATTTATATCGTCTTTGCCTTCGACTAAACCCCCCGTCACTTCAACAAAGCACGGCTCTCCCCCCGCGGTGTGGAAGACAGCGCTGCGGTAGCGTGTCTGACGGTGAATAATGCAGCGAATCTGTGTGAAAAATGTAGCGCTGAAGAGAATCTGTACTGATCCTCAGCGGAGCACAGATGCGCTGTAGAAGATTAAACAGGAATGCTGCCTGTTTAAAGTTTTATACGGGACAGAGGAGCTTTTGGGAAGACAAAATTGGATGAAATTATTTTCAGAATTATGTCAGAAGAGAGAAAACTGGTTTATATGGCAAGAAAAAAGAGAGCAAAAGTTCGAAGAAAGCAAAAGTGTTTCAAAAATTGTGACAAAAGAAATATGTACCGTCTATGTTTAAAGACAACAAAAAAAGCATTTTCTGCACATTTTAAGAAATAGTTTACACAAAAAATAGTAACATGTCTTTCAAAACCTGTTTAAGTTTCAATCTTCAGGTAAATATTAATATTTTAGTAATAACTGAATGAAACAAAATGAACAATGAAAGTGAATGGTGACTACAACTGTCCAATTCACAATGCAAGATTTTCATTTTCGGTTTTTAGTTTGTTAATCACTCATTAAATGAAAGAAAGAAGCTTATTTTGAGTTCACTGTCACGGAGTCAGTTCCTCCATCACCAGCATCGGATTCTCTCACCACATACTCACGATCTGCTTCACCGGACTTTTGAACTTCATATCCCATAACACCTTGCACCCCGCACACCTGTCACGAATTACCTGCAGCCATCTTTGATTTCACCCGCACCTGTTCACTATTACCGGACTCTTTATAATGTGTGTGTTTGTCTTTCCCCATTGCCCGGTATTGTTGTTCCTGTGATGTTTGTGTGTTCGTGTCCTGGATTATTGACTGTACCTGTTTAGATTTGTATACTTTGGACCTGTTCTGCTGAGATCGTTACCTGGTTTTTTTAATTACCTCTGCCAGTTACTTGAAGTCTGTGCCTGTTTTTGGATTGTTTTGCTTTCGTTTGGATTTTATGCCTGTTTTTGGATTACTAATACCTTTGTTTGGATTTATTGCTTGCTTTTGGATTTTACCCGAGTAAACCTTTTGAAATTTACCCCTGTTTGACTCTGACTCTTGCCTTCACCTGTAACATTCACACAGATTTATAAGTTGTTTAATAACCACATTTTATTATTTGGGTGTACCATCCCTTTAAACTGCATTTCATTGTGCCAATTTTGGAGAAACAAAATATACTGTAGTAGCTTTACTGATGCTAGTTTTACTGAAGCACCATCTCACAATTATTTGTTGAAACAACCTTTCAGTGTTTTCCTCGGATCTCACATCTGCACTGAATGGGCTCACAGACTCTAAATCAATCCGAGCATCTCTGCCAATCAGCCAGCGGCTCTCAGCTGACACCTGCCGCCACGACTCGCTTTCTCACAGCGGAGAATGAGAAGGAAAGTGAGAGAGTGAATTGGAAAAGAAAAAACTATTAGATACTGCTGGCTAATTTGTGCCGCTCTGCTCCGAAGATTTCTGGCAGCTTAACAGACTACTGAACTCAGTGGATGAGAATTACAGGCTCTTTATTTATGGATTGAAACTAGGGTAGAAGAAGACCAATGTAGCCAATGATAAGGGCTATTTGTGGTAGTTGTGATAAAAACAAACACACACACAGTGAGCAGCAACGGGTGCCAAAGGCAAAGACAGCTGTACAGATCTCAAGACTCGCTCTATTAATAAAAACCTCTCTGAAGCTGTGAATGAGATGATTAATAAAAGAAAGAAATGTAAAAAGTACTAGATAAATATCTAAAAAAAACAGAATATTTTTTAATTCTTTCCCCGCTGCCTCGTAAAAGTAATATCAGGCCAGATAAAACACAGCAGGTTCCGTATTTGCGCTAAGAATGTAAAAAGCTTTGAACAAACCATCAAAATGGCTCGGCAGGCCCGTAAACCCACAAATCCAAATAGTGCTAGAATTACAAAGATCTCATTCCTCAGGACAAACAGATGCTGCTGGTCCGGGCAAATAAACAATAAACAAACCATCATCCAAATATAAAGAGGGTGTATGGAGTCATGGCACGACAGAAGCGTCTCCAGCTTGGATAACTTCAGGGCTGTGTATCTTGGGGTTAAGACAGAAGTAAAGAGTTATGGATTGGTTTTAATAGTAGTTGTTCTTAATTTTGGTATTGGAAACCCAAAACACTCTTGTGTTTTCTTTATCAGATCAGTTGCTAATAATAAAATAATAAAGACTTAGGGGTCTCCAGAACCAGGATTAAAAATGACTAATCTAATGGATGGAGGAAGATGAACTACACTGGGCCCCGAGGACCAAAGACGATGATAACAATACATCACCAGGCATGAAATCAACAAAACTTAAAATGAAGTTCACCTTGAAATGACAATTTTGTCATCCGTGTCATTCCAAAATTTGATTTCCTGTCATCCATGGAACCACGAGAGAGAAACCTGTCACAATATTCTCCTATCACATTTAAAAAATTAGGTACGAGAAGCTGAGTGATATATTGCCACGGATGTTTTATAATTCAATGTACCCAACAGCCCGTTTCCATTCACTTTCACTGCATGGACAAAAATCTTTGGTGTGCTACAGAAAATCAAGTAAAAATTCCTATTTGTTTACAGTGACATAAATGTGAGTAAATGATGAAATTTTCAGTGTTGCCTGCCATAGAGAAACATTACGGCTCACATTGAATCTGGAAAAGTTAAACAAAAGTGGCATAAAGACTGCAGTTGGAGACAAGGATATAGATGGTTTATGATGAATTGAGACGTCGTTGCTCATTAAAAGTTTTAAATGAGTTTACGTCCAACCAAGCCAGAGCCCTTATAAATCACACACGTACTGTGAAAAGCAACAAACAGCTCAAACCTTTACATAAAAAATGAGCTTCTAAGTCGCTGTGGTTTAGGAACAGCTTCTGTTTTTGGAAATCTTTAGTTGTGCGTATCACATCTATCTCCCTAAACTGGGACTTACTGTCAACCTCCACGGTGCTTTTCAAAGTATAGCCCTACCTCAGCAGAAAAGCCAGTACCTGTTTTCTTATTCTTTTTCACCTTCTCTCTTCTGTCAAGACATACTGATGTAGTCATGAGCAGAATATGTTCAGCTACCTGATTCGTCTGAAGGATGCAGAGTTTTCACCCGCAGGGTCAAACACTGGCCTCCACCAGCAACCATATGGGTTTTTTCAATTACATATTTAATTCAAAGACACTGGCAAAGAAAAAAGTACACGTTCAAACAGACATCTGTCAAGCCTGTCTCGAGCCAACCTGTAAAATTTCATCAGAAATGTACTAGAGAGACAAGCTGGACTCGTTCACCTTGGCTTTGTGGCGCTACGAACCCAAAGTGATGAAATATTCTGCTCACATATTCATTTGAAGTACGTCTATTTCCCACCCCGGTTTGAGCTCGACACTCATCTGAAGAGTACTCAACATTTATGCAATTTCAGTTTTAAAAACATACATACTTAAGTGGCTACAATCTCAATCCAAATCAATGCTAAACTAGCTATTATAATAATCCCTTCCAGAGTTTAACAGGCGAGCAGGATTTCCCTTTGCTGGAAGTGCAATAATCCTGAACGATCCCCGAAACATGTGCTCTCCAGAAAGCTGACTAGGATAAATGTTTTGTCCCGCGTGCCCTATGTGTACACCGCCGGTAAATAAATGTATCACGAGACACAATAGCCCCTGCACAAACACATTTCAACGTATTACACAACCCTGCAGCGCTGGAGCTGCTAAATATGCACATCCGCTTAAGTGCTAAAGCATGATAGCTCTTATTCTCTGGTACTGAGAGGAAACCAGCTATCAAAGACATACAGCATAATCAATAGTCACTTTGCATGACAGGGAAAAGTAGCCCAGCAGAGACTTCCATCCAATCCGGCGAGACCCGAGCTATTGGAGAAAACAATTAAGTCTTTAAATTGAGAAAGCATCAACCATAGCATTAGTATTACAACTGTAATGTAAGAGAGAGAGAGAGAGAGGAGAGAGTGACACATTCTCACATGTTTTGACTGTAAATTCTTGCCTGTCAATGTGACACGTTGTTTTCAACATTACACATGTTTTTCAGGCTGATTGTCTCTCGCTACAGTATTTGTCATGCGAGACTGCATCTCTACAGTAAAGGATTTTGCCCATTTTATTGTGCTGTTCTGTGTTTCATTTGCAAGTGTGTGCATTATTGCATTATTTGTGAGTCTGGTTCTCTACCCTAGATAATGCTTTGTCTTCTACAAGGCATCTAGCTGACTTGACAAAAAAATGTTGCGGAAGAGGAAATATAAATAGCCTTTGCCTAAAAGATGCATAAAATATAGTGTACTAATGCAAGCTTAAAAAATCTGTTTAAACCCAAACACTTAATTTATTATATGTGACCCTGCCCCAGAATATTCTGTAAAAATCTAAGATTAATATCTTTATTATTGATTGAGTAAGGTCATATCAAATATTAAAATCAATGTTTACAAACTATGTCAACTTTCTGTAATCCATATTTATATTTATATTTATATTTATATTTATATTTATATTTATATTTATATTTATATTTATATTTAATAAAAATATGTATTTGTATGATGTACAATAAAATAATTTTAAATATTATAATTTCAAATAATATTTTAAATATTTAATTTCAGTATTATAAATAAAGATGGTAGTACTATATCTCAAAACATATAATCTATCATTTACAGCTTTAAACACATATGACTTATTTTTGCCATTTATGACTATTTTAGAACTTTAAATTATTAGATTTTGAGACTTCAACCAACTAATTGGTTTTACAGGTAATCAGTTGAGCTAGGTAAAAATGGTCAAATCTGTATGCATTAGGCACATACACAGCGTTCAGCATGCTGAAAGTGCAACAACACAAACTCTACAGACAGACTTTCACCTGAAAACCACCCTTAAGGATCTAAGAATCCACCTCGAAATCATTCTCTCTTTTATCCGGTAAGGACAAACACAAGCCTTCACGAAAACAATCAACAAAACGAGTTTGTCATGGTTTACAAAGATAGAGTTTAGATTTTATCCCCTGCTGTTCAATCTGATCTTTCTCAAGGCAAACAGAAGCAGATAGTCCTTGAGTGAATCCAACGTTCAAATATTTAATGTGAATCCCTTCAATCCTATCTTCTATCTCTCTCTTGAGCCCTTAGTCATGCTCCCTATTTCAAGCCGAACTCTATATTTTTTCCCAAAGGGCTAAACCGGGATGAGAAAAAGAATATTGCCTGCATGCGTGTTTATGTGTGTTCTGTGGATATTTTCTCCCAGTTTCAATGCCCCGAGCTGATCTTTGACCCGAGGGAAGGTTGCAATAAATGCATTCATGCAGTCTGAACCTGTTCACTATTTTATGCATCCTCACAAGACACGAGCCTGCCAGTTTACAGAAGATTTTCAGACAACATAATAATTATTCTGGTGCTCCTGCGGGCTGTCTAATGGTGAATAAATGTCACTCAAGACTCCTCCATATCTGGAAGGCTTTCATAAAGCGTTGTGTGCATCACCAGGCTCTATTCATGAAGTATAATAGGGCCATCAGAGAATAAGAGGCAGAAAAAGGGTGAGATCACGCGTGTCTGCCTCGGCAGTTACGTCCGGACAAAAGATCGTCTGGTAATGTGATATGGAGGGTGACCTGAGAAGATCATGAACCTACACCAAGATATAAATCACCTGGGCAGATGAGCGAGAAATTGGCCATAAAAAAAGACAGCCATGTGTACGTCTCACGGCAGTTTTCTGTTCGCGTCGATAACGCCAACCTTTACCGTGCAACAATGCTATGGATTGTTTTGATAGACTCATTGTAATAATGCAATTTCATTTTATGGCTGCAAGGTTAGCATGTCAGCGTGTGATGCTCGGGTGCAAGGAGTTAAGAGAAATTTATGAGACTCCTGTTCTCTCGTAAGGCTGATCCAGAATAAATCAATATTCATTTTATTCGCTTCCACTCAAGGCTAGTATAGACAGAATAATAGCGAGGGTTTGCTGAAATCTGAAAAAAATTCATATCTGAGCTTCATTTGATATCTTATTCGGTCAGTCAGTTGTGGTGTGCTTCTGGTCAAGGTCAGCTGGCTCTTTAACGTTTTATCTGTCTAACGTTCAGATCAAGCTGTTGCACGGTGGGATGGATCAGGGGCAGGAGGAAAGCTGAAATTGGACAACAGTAAATCAACAAGCGTTCATCTCCACAAGCCTTTAAGATACAGAAACAGATACTCTAAAGCTGCCTGTCATAAGACATCAGTAAAACCAATACAGCAACCTAGAAACCTGTAACAGACTTTAAAAGCATAAGACAGTTTACTGAGACATATTTCAGACAATATACATTTTTTAATAATTCATTCTTAAAGTGTTACATTTGTTCTTCCTCAGATCTTTTAGAATATTTATAGAATAATAGAATATTTGGTTGTATTTCCACATTTTAGAATAGTAGTAAACTTATCAAAACTATAAAATAACACAACTGTTACTGTGGGAATTATGTTGTGACTAAAAGCATCCAAAATAAATGAACATTATGTTTATATTTTAGCATCTTCAAAGTAGACACCCTTTGTCTAGAATTTGTCAAATCCACTTTAATAATAAATTTTACTTTTCTTATTATAGAAATGAATATGTTGGCACGATTATATTTTTCTCTGCAAGAGTAATTTCAAACACTGAAATATACACCTTCAGATTAAAAGAGTTTTAAGACCATAATGAAACATTTTTGACAATTGTGTCAAAACTTTTGGCTGGTATTATATATCACTAACGCCAAAGTAACCCAAAGTAAAACAAAGTAAAATTAATATTTGCAGATGTTTTGAGCCACAATTGGTCATCATCAAATATGTAACACATTTCACCAGTTTCTTAGACTCTGTGACTCCTCTTTCCACTATACTAAAGGGTTGATTATACAATATGGGTGCCTTTTGAAGAAAGGGGCTGGTGATGATGTTTACTCATGCAGGGGGAGATAAGCTGGTACAAAGCAAAATGCTATTGACTCATATCAGCACAGTTAGATTAGCCAGCAAAACATGACGGAAATTAATATTCATTGCATATCAATAGGATAAGGTGCATGGGGTGTGATACTCTGCTTTTAATATTGCACTGTCCTGATTTCTCCAGCATTTATAAGCCTTTGAAATGGTTTTAAATTCAGGACGGAAAATAGTGGCCCATTCACATAACCTTGGAGTGACTAACAGAGGCCCGGACTGAAATATTTGGCTCTAGGTAGCAGGGTGTCTGGAATGAATGGCCTTCAATTCCATATCCGTCTGATACCGTTGATCTATTCTGATGCGGTCTGCATGCCCGCTCTGTCTTTCCATCTCAGCAGACTGTGTGAGAGACAACCCCCGGTTCCACGTGAAGTGAATCTAACCCACATTAACTAACCATGACCTGACGCGTCTCTCTCGGACACTCAAATCTTCAAAGACCCCGAGGTACCAGAGCACACGTCTGTGGGAAGTTTGTGTGAATCTTCAGCGGTCACATTAATAACACGGATCACAAAGGCTTGCTAAATAGAACAGCTGTTAATATCATCTTACTTTATTTAAATTAAAAATCAAAAGTTGTTTGTATTAGATAGATATTAAACTCGATATAGTCCTTACGTACCTCTATTATAGCTCAAATGGAGCATAAAAATCTCTTTGGAAAGAACAAACAGCTCAGGAAGCTATTTGCCTGCTGCCAAACTACTGAACCGACAAGTACCAAATCTAACGCTGACAATGTGCAGTTAAGACCTTTAAAAAAGAGTTACAGTAAACAGGTTTAACACTGAAAACAAGTCGTACATCAAAACGCAGCTGTGTGCTCTGATGTGTGCTGTTGTCAGGACAAACGGCACAGTCACCATATCTATATTTTTGGCACAAGCATTATTAAATGAATTTAAACTGAAGCTGATATGAAGCTAAAGGGTCAGCTAAGGTCATTTTCATGACAGGTTCACGTGTCAGAGGTCAAGGGTCAGACACCTCTCTCATAGGTCAACAATTTGAGGAACATGACATGGCAACTTGTGACAACATGACACATCGTATCAAGACTGTTAAGATTTAAACTGACAGTCTCTCAAGTCATGATGGACATGGTTTCAGTTTAGTCATCTATCAATTTTAATCTGTACATCTTAAAGCCAATGTTCCAAACTATATAAAATACAACCTTAACTAAGACAGACAAGCCTGTTTTATCATCATATCTAAACTTCCTTGAACAATCCAGCCAAGCGTTGAAGTACTTTTTGAGAAGTACTGCTTGATAGTGGCAGAAGAGATTAATCTTGGTAGCCTTGTTGTAATTTAGAGGATGGTAGTGGCGGTCATTAATATACAGGTCTCTCAATGAGATTATGCCTTTCCAGTTTGAAAAATTGTAATCTATTAGTGCAGTTTTATAGACGTGATACTAGTAGAAAAATGAATACAATACACCTGTTTTTTTACATTCTCGACCAGAAATAAATGACTGGATTATGGTCATACGGAAAAGAGATTTATCTTCACAGGAAAGTGCCAGAGTTTGTATGACTATAGAAAGAACATACAGCCGTTTCAGCAAAATCAGAAGCCGTGCGTCTCTCTTGATCACACTGTAAGGTCATCTGAAGTCCAGCCAAACCCTCAGCTGATGGGGGTTATATTTAGATCCAAGCATGGACACGGGTCAAAGGGGGCAAACAATAAAATCTTAGCACAGGGGAACTGCTCTCAATTTTGGAGGTCGCTGTCTGTAGGTGCTTGAAAAGCTAGATGGTGTCAGTAGACAATAATGTCCTATTAATTCATGATGAGCTAAAAGGAGCAAAGATAACTAGAAAAGTGTTCAAATAAAAGATTTGGTGTGAATAACACTCCTTGGTAAAAGTGTGAAATGAAAAATAAAGATTAGAATAAAAATGATTGTGATATTTAAAAATCAATATCTTTAATACAGCCAGTACTATGAAAAGGGGTTGCTTGGGGGTCAACAGAAAAAACAGAGAAACATTTTTTATGAAGAACAGCATTAAGGGTACATACAGTGAAGAAATATCTTCTCTAATGAGCACAAAAACTCAATATTTGCTTTGAATCTGTAAAATATTAATTAGAAATCCTATGAAACTATTCGTCTGTCCACAGCATCCAACATTAGGAGGTAATTAAGCCCTAGAAAATATTTTTTGAGCCCTGGGAAAAATATTAAAAGCATTCAGAGGTTTATCTCACTTCTCTCTGCATTATATTTTCAGGTGGGCAATTACGTTTTCAACCAAATGCTTTGATAGCTGGAAAATGATTTAGCTTGCAGTCGATTCTGGACCTTTTCTCTTCTGTAGAGATCAATAGGATTTCAGTTTAATGAATCTAATGAACTCATTAAGTGTTTTCATGATAAAACGAAAAGCAGAACCTCTCCAGAAAATGTGAAGTTTAAACAAGAAACACAAAGCCCTCGGAGAAGCAGATAACAGTAGACAGGTGAGTAATTGTGTCGGCTTACAGCACTATTATTTCAATGGTGCCAATGAGTTCAGGATTGAGAGCGCAGATGTGTGTAAAGAGAAAAATCTTATTCTCAGACAATCAAAGCTTTCTCTTGGTTCTGACCTTAACTTTAGCTTGTGTGAGCAAAATGGAGATATGTTTTATTATTATTATGGTGAATCTACAGAGCTGCATCTGTCAGACAGGTTGTGGCTCTAATCTGACTGCAGATTCTGCAGGATGTCTGACACTGTGTTTCACGCAGCTGGTGAGACGATTAGGCCGGTCAGGAGAGTTTACACTGGATGTTGACTCAGTGCTATTAAATATACAGATTGCATTTACCTCAAAGGTTCAACGCGGTTTAATGAGATTACAAGAGTAATCATGTCAGAAGCAAATCTTCAACTGTAAAGATAAAGGATTCAGGATATTATGCATTAGATTTTGATGATGTTATGAGACAAAATGTAATCTCAGATTAAATATGATGCAGCCTGTTTCCAAATGGACAGGCCTGGTATCAGTTCAAGGTTTAATGCAAGTTAAAGGGATAGTTTACCCCAAATTTTAAATTATTTGATCACTTATTTACCCTCACGCCATTGACTTTCTTTCTTCTGCTGAACACATTAACATTTACATTTAGATTTAGGCATTTAGCTGATGCTTTTATCCAAAGCGACTTACAAATATTAGGAGACAATAAAGCGAATACAAAAGAAGATATTTGAACAATGTTGGTAACCAAACAATTCTGGACCCCACTGACTTCCATTGTATGAACAATAACACCAAAACATTTTTTAAATATTTCAAAATATCTTTTTTTGTTCTGCAAAAGAAATAGTCATATACAGTTTCAAGCTGTAGACAGCATGTTGGCTACCTCTGAAAATGATTTTCACTTAATTTTTGTAACATTTTCAATAAGTGATGAAAGATTAACGTCTATGGGACATGATATTCTAGAACAATAAAAGCATAAAAATGTGACGTTGGTTAAAGTGTTTTGTTAAAAAACATTTGAATAACCGAGTAAAAAATCATTAAATGGCATCCTTCTCAAAAAAAGTAAATAGTTAGAGAATTTTGCTATGATTAAAAACAACAATAGCTATGATTGCTGAGAAATGATACAGTAGCTCTGTGACAAAGTGAAGAGTTTGTATTTTATATTTATTGCCTGACCCTGTGTTGTTTCTGCATATTTTATCATACTGATACCTCAGATCTCCCAAAGATTTTAAAGATGATTTTTCATAGTCAGGTAAAGTGCTGTTTTCAGAACTGTCACATCCATAACAGTCCATACTGCTTATAAATGGACACATGAAAATGTTAAGAAAATATCTGTATTGTATGTTCTTTGAAGAGTCATCTCTTCTCCATTTGTTTGGGTATTACTGTATCTGGTTTGTACATTTAAATTACAAAACTTCTTCAAAGTATGTTGCATCTAAAAAAAATTTTTTGTCACATGCATAACGCATGTATATTTATGCACAGACTATTTTTGATGTCTGAACTAGTAAAAATTTAGTAAAGTAAAACAGATAAATAAAATCTATGAGAATTTTATTTTAGGTTTTGACTGAAAATGTCACGTCCATCATACTGGAATTACCCAAGTACTACTTAATGCAAGTTCAATTTAGTCTTTCTTAAACTAAAGGTTTTTCTTTCTGTAATAATTATCATAATGCCACAGATGCTGTCGACATTTCTTACCTTGCAATAAATCCAGAACATCTGCTTAAGAGGGATTTAGTTCAGTTCATTAAGAAATGTGACAGTGAACTGAAACCTTTCTCTATGTCATCTTCTGCAGCTCTTCCAGAAGAAGAACTCACACATTCATTAGCGTTCACATATGCACATGCTTTCAGGCTGTTCTGATGACATGTTTTAAAAGCACATCTAATCCTCAAACATGAATAAATGATGTTAACATAAGAGCTATCACATCCAGTCTTCACCTCACATACCCTATGGGCACGAGCCATTCAACGTTAGAGATCTAAAGCGCTGAGCCAAGTGTTGCCTTAAACCGATTCATACCAAACGTTGTTGTAAATAAGCCAAAACATCACACAAGCGTTTCTAAAAGCATCTTAATCTTTGTGGAGGCATTAGAGAACATTATTAACATTAATTCAAGTGGTTCATGAAGCAAAGTAATTTCATTATAAAAGGCCTTATATCTGCTCCTCAGTGGACTTTCATTATTATATGATCTCGACCCGCTCATCTAAATATTCCCTGTATCTTCTTTTAAAGGTTAAGTAGCAGCCCGCTGGGCCAAAAAGAAGCTGTCACCCGCCTGGTGGTCAGGTCATACTCCTGTTTCATTTAGTATTCGTGGCATGTCTAATCGGGAAAAGGAGATGCTGGCTAAACATGTCCAATTACATGAAGTCCGATGTGGTGCCCGAGTTTTCACACAGGTTCTTTTCTTTCTGTGCCCGCCTTAACTGTGCCAACCAGCAATCAAAGAAAAAAATGTAACACTAGCAATTTGTTTCTGTGCCTAAAATGATTAGTTCTTTTTAAAAAGACAAGAATACAAGAGATATATCACCTTCATTTGAACTAGAACTAAACTGTTAGGGTTTCTCTTGAGTTAAATATTGGAATAAAATTAGTTATTAGATTATTGATATAGGTGCATATAACTAGGTAAAAAAGATGTTTACGTGGCCACAGGTCTAAATGGCCACAGGAAATAACAATAGCAAAAGAAAAAAATAATAACAGGATATTAAATCCATTTTCACTGGGTTCAGCAGGACTCAAAAGCCCTAAAGGCCACTAAAATTGACAATTTTGTATAGCTAACACCTCACATAATGCCTCGAAATCCAATCACAGTATGATTATTGTAGAGAGCAATTTCACACCGGTACCGCCTAAACTCTGGCCAGAAACCACTCGCACTCTCGGATAAGACCTCCAGAAAAAGAAACCCGCAGGAAATCAGTTCCCCAATTGGTATGAAGAGAACTAATTTTTTAGTCACAACCTTATTAGGCATAAATGAAAAAGTTAAGCAAGAAAAAGGTTGGGATGTTATATTAGCTCTCAGATTAAACATCCTTTCACAAGTGAACAAGTATTTTAAAGTGACTGAAGTAGAAGATTGTGAAGTGTCTCAACGTGCTTCTCCTGACGTGTCTATCTAAAACAAGGGCTGTGAATCTCCGCTGATGTCCTTGCCAAGAAAACACTAGCGATTCATGCAAAGTCTCCGCAGATGTCCCCAGTCCATTTATGTGTCAACCGATGTCATTTCCTGAGGCATATTGTGTGCACATTTGTCACCGAGTTGGACGTTGAATCACACATCACAGAGTTTTACCAGCAAGAAAGGATGCGAAAGCAAAGGCAATTTACTTTAGTGTGTCAGCCAGAGCGCAACAACAACAACTGTCGACCCTGCTTTAAAACCAAAACCAGCTTTAAGATCAATTTACAACGTTATAGTGGTGTTTCTATGGTGGAAAAAATGGTTTAAATCAAAATCTACATTATAACAAAAAAGCCATCTGAAGTCTGAATAGCTTTATTTATTTCTAGGCTTTTTATGCAGAAGAAATATATACAATGTCTTATCTTTAAAGTCTTTTTTTTTACTTCAAAATGAATTTATAATTTTGGTTCAAAAGGAATTAAATTTTACCTTGTTACCTTGAATAACCTCTTATTTTCAAGTTTTGGTATTTTGGCATGAACCCCAGAGCTCCTGAACGATCTGACTGATGTTATTGATGTGTTGCTGAATCAGCATCATCCTTCAAGGCTAGTTTCACAAACTTTCTAAGAGAAACCCGCTGCACCAGACCTATCACGCTACACAAACATATATCTCGGGAAACGGGAGCTCCTGTGATCAACCGGGCCGACGGTCTCATCCATCAGACATGACACAACTGTATCACTTCTAGGCAGCCGAGCAGATTTCAAGGCTATATTTGCAATTTGACATCATACGTCATCCGTTCCTCTTATACGCCGCCTCTCTCTTTGAAGTCTGGACGCTTCCATGAATTCACTCGTACACGCCTTTGCTCTGCTTACCGCTGCTCGTGTAGCAGGCAGGAGTTCCTCTGAAGTATGTGAAGAACTCAGTGCCTAAAACCAGACGATATGGTAACACAAATAACATCAGTCAGGTAATCCATGAGCTCCAGGCTTGAAGATGACATTGGCAGATTTTACTCTGATGATCTTCAAAGCTAGTTAACATCTATATTGACTCTTTTTATATTTACCAAAATAAATTCAAATGCTCCTGAAGGAGTGAATATTGATCAGAGAAATCATTATGTTTTGATGTCATCTAGCAAGCGTTCTATCCACAGAGTTCATGGATGTTACATTGATTTTCATGGGTCTCTGACCAAGTTGATGGTCTTTCAATCTTACACACTCCATTCCGAAGAGAACAGAAAAAAAGCAGACGGATACATTCCCGTGATGCTTCAATCATGATTCAATTGCAATTTGCAACCAACCATTTAATATTTCTTGATATGTCAGTCATTAATATGCAAATGTTTCTGTTATCTACTACTGAACTAATAATATATAGTCTGACAGTGGAAATGTATTTTTATACAAAAATATAAAATTTAGATGTTAAATTAAAACTTTTATCTATCATCTTTATTTTAAAATATTCAAAATGTACAGGTTTACATACGAAAACTAAACAAATACATAGGTATTTAGTAATTTAGTACTGCATTGACTAAGCTTCACAAAACAGATATTCTTTTTACACAAGACATAACAATTCTGTGCAATTCTAAATTCTAAGTTTACAATCCCTTGGTTCTTATTATGCACCTCGCAGCTTCCCGTATGATCAATGAATGTTTCTATGATTTGTGATAGTTATGCAGGAGTGTCTGTTTTGTACTGATCAATGAAGCTGCCCACTGATATTTATAATAATGCTCCAGGTCTTCCACACACATATATTGTATATAGTAGCTATATGACATAGAGATCCAGCTGAGGCTTGTGAAAAAATCTAGCACAGCTTCTGAAACACGAATTTTTATGTCTTCTGTTTGTACAGGTTTACATTCTGCGAGGGATTTCTAAACTTGCCCAGCCAAGTGTAAACAATATATGATCTCAGATTTTCACAACCTACTATATAGTTAATAAAACAACATTATAAAAAATCTCACACAAATGCCCCAGAGCATGACCACAGACTGCATTATAAATCCATGTTTACAGTAAACAGAATCTGAAAGCTATACAGTGGTTTTGGTGTTGTGTCTTTAGTCTTTTATACACCGGAGACATGATTGTATATATAAAGTCTGCTTAACCCAGCTGTGGAGCGTTCAATGAGGCAGATATCCCTCTAGATCCCCAACCTGCTGTCTTTCCCATTAGTATTTGTCTCCTGGTCCGTGATGCACTTTTAATTAAAACTTGGAAAATAAAAGGGACAATAAAACAACAGGAATGTAAAAGCATTGGGTCTTCTTCAGCCAGATTTTCAAATGTCTAAATTCCTACTGGCAATATAAAGTCAAATCAATAGTCTAATATGTATTCCTGTCAGGGGGTGTAAAGGCTTTCTAGTTACTTTTATATTACTACGACTCATAAAACATATGTAGTCTGGGTATCTCAACGTGCTTATTATTTTCTCATCACAATAGACTTTAACAGCCATTTCTTAAACCTTGTCCTACACCTCAATACATTTGCCATATAAGCCAGAAAACCGAATGTTTGATGTTTTTGTCGTTTGAAGACTGAAACAGATTGAATAAATAACTTTTGAACAATGGCTTCGATCTCACACGGCACAGCGTGGCATTACAATGCAAAGATTAAAAGTCGATCCACGCCCTCCGCCCCGTGCTCAGAGAAATACTGTATCCTTGTCTCCATATCTACAAGGAGATTTCGGTTTTATGCGCTCTCGGGTCATTACGAATCAATCCAGTACTAAATCCTGGCTTATCTCCATCCATTCAGCCCACATTCGCTACAATCCCCTGCCACATGGGATATAACTAACCTTATACTCCGGATGAAATATAAACTATATTCATGAAATAACTAGTTTGAATCTTCAAACTAAACTAAAAGTTCCAAATCAAGCTTTTGGTTTTCTTCAAACCTCTTTTATTTCATTAAATCCTTTGATTTTCACACCTGGAGCATGTACCCTCCCCTAAACCTTTCAGATAATCCCTTCTGCTGTTCTGAAGGAGATAAACAATGGATTCTCTCTGGATTTAGCCAAATCCAATTTAGGACACAGCGGCTGGCTACCTGCCTCTCCTGTTAGTCACAACACTTCTGTGCCTTCCCTGCAGCAGCCAGCGATTAATACTCTTTAATGGAAGATAGATTACAGGCAGAGTCATTTTCTGTACATGAACATAGATGCAGCTCGGCCCTTTTAATCATCTTCTGGAGAGCACCGAGTGACAGAGCAGAGACTAGCGGAGATCCTTACAATGGATAATTAATCTTCCAAGGATCTGAATCATAATGAAACAATAAAATTCATTATTCATATTTCTCTAATGTTTGAGCACACTATATATTTCTGCACTGTTTAGCAGGGAAAACTAAAGCTCACCAAGCTACTGTACAAACTGCTTGGGTTTAGTTTAGTATACTGAAATTTAAATGAGCACATTAATGCTACAGCACGCATCTGAAATGGTAGTTAGCTCCACCACACGGTACTAACATAACAAGCTACAAAGAACTACACTGAAGAAAAAGTTATAGGAATATTTATATAAGGGGAATTTAATTATAGATTATGAAATTCAATAATTCAGTTATGAGAACAGTATCCAGAACAAAGGATACATGCACAATTAGAATATAACTAATACAACTTTATGGAGAGAGAGAGAGGGAGAGGAGAGAGAGAGAGAGAGAGAGAGAGAGAGAGAGAGAGAGAGAGATAGATAGATAGATAGATAGATAGATAGATAGATAGATAGATAGATAGATAGATAGATAGATAGATAGATAGATAGATAGATAGATAGATAGATAGATCATGACCTTTGCACCTTTGAGAATCACTGTGTACATGTGATAGATGTTAATTAACGGCAAGCTGAGAAAGTTTGGCCACACGGGCAGCAGAACAGTACATTAAAGCGATGAATAAAAGATGAGGTGCACCTATCGGGGGTTGCCTAACAAACATGGACAGAGATGTAGAATCCAAGTTAGTATCATGGGCAAAGACATACTGGGCTCCGAGCAGAATCTCCATGTCTTTCAATCTCCCTCTAGAAATTTAAGGAGAAGATCCACTAATAACACACAGGAGACACATTTAACGTCTGTTTTCTCATCACCTAATGTTCAGGAAAATAAGACTCTGATCTACACAAGCAAAATAAGATCGCATCTGACTCTTGTCCAACTTTTAAATTCCACTGTGTTTATCCTCCGGTAGGTCTTGCAGGTGGTAATGGCAGCAGACGTGCTGCAGTGATAGCACTCGGTTTAGAGATTTTCATTCGCGATAAAGTGCGATTAGTACAGGAAGCGTGCCAGCAGTGCTTAGTACACTTCCTTCAACCAGATGTCTCATTGGCTCTTTACCCTAGAGATGTTAGCCAGTTGTGGTTGTGTTGTTTTTTGGAAAAATGTGTGAGAGCAGATGCAGTTGTGACTGCACAGGTGCCGGCGGGTGCTCATTGTCATGGAGTCAACATCTTACAAGTTACTTTAGTGTGACATTGTAATATCTCAAGCTATGTTTGAAATATTTATCATTCTTCTATGGCATTGTGAAAAACCTTCGAGCCTAGTACAGGCAGCAGAGACAACTAAAAAACAAGGAAAAATAAATCATATAAAATAAAACGGATGAAAAAATATAAAATTATGAATTTATAATAATAAAAATAAATTATATAAACAACATAAAAAAATCAAAATATATGAAAAGTAGAAAAATTATTAAATATGTAAAATAATGTTATAAATTTAAAAAGCAGTGAAATGATAAAATATAAAATAATTTAAAAAAGTTAAGAACATGATAAAGAACAGGAAAATTATGAAATATTTAAAACATATGGTATTGTAGAAAACATGGTATTAAAGTTTTTCATATAATGTACTGTACATAAAAATGATTGTCTGATAGGAATGTAATCAGACTGTTAAATTATATGGTCACACACTGTAGTAAATGCTAATCGGAGGCATCCATACATGCCAAATTGAATGAAAAAATTTCATGTGGTCATGTGACAACAACATAGCAAACTGCTGTTTGAAATGCTATTGTATTCATCATCACATACTATATTTAAATCAGCATTCAAGCGACACGCTGGTATTCAATTTTGAAAATGAAAGCCTAAGTGATGGCAAAATAATGTCAGCAATCTTTATAAGTGTGAGCTTCAGCCGTTTGACACCAGGAAAACAGCTGAGCCCAGCGGAGGGTGAACATTTCTCTTCTAATTAATTGACAGACAGATTTCCAGACATTTGAGTCAGAGATAATTACTGTTAAATACACAAATACCCTTAAGACACCCACACCGTTTATCTCAACTTCTCACTTAGCAACACTGCAAAACTTTCATTGTGCTATCTCACCTCTCCAAATTTGATCTGTTTTATAATGCACACAAACAAACAAACAGTTCCCTTTAGAGCTCGTCTCAACCCTTCTCTGAAATTAAATGCATACCGATGAATGCAAAAGCCAATCTGGTCAAGGCAAGCAGCATCTACCGTAAACATTAAAGCAGTGCACATGCCTGTATGCGTGTGTGCTGAGCATATTTTAACAGGTCAGGTGGATCTCTATGGTTTAAAGTGTAATGACTTTTTCCCAGTCAGCCTGTTGGGCATAAACCAATCCATGAGTTTAAAGTGTCCTGCTGGTTAAAAGTCTAAAAAAATCTGTGATATCTGCTTCATTACTGTATTTATGACACGTCTCGTGCTGCAGATGTCAAAGACGCAAGGGATTATTTTCACTCCTATTAGTATTATAATTAAGCATCTTAAGCAAAAAGTAATTAATAGCTTTACTACAAATAGGCTTAACTTTAGCACTTCATCTTAACACTTAACAAACATGTCAAGCTGTGTCTTTTTTTGTGTGCTGTGTCTAATTTGAATTATGTATTTATATTTTGTATGTAAGATGAATATTATGAATATATTAAATGGAAAAAATGGGAAAACATATAGGTTTGGAATGACATAAGGGTGAGTAAATACAAATCTATATCTTCTATATCACCTTATCTGTTTGAAACATACAATTTTAGATTACTTTACATAACTATCTTTCCATGGGATGAAGTCAAAATAACTTCATATCACATTTCCTATGAAAATCATACCCGACAGCTCAAATAATAAATCATTATTATAAGCTTACAATTGCGAGTCAGGGTATTCCTTAAAACTGATTTTTGTTTATTTTTAACCAAGTATGTGGGATCACTAGGAAATATTAATGATACGCTCACACGCGCACAAAGGTGCAAAGGTCTCAGACAGACTTCAAACAACGTTTGCATTTGCAAATCAAAGAAGTCAAAAGCCAGTGTTGTGTGCCGACACAACGCATTCATCATCTATTTTTTAGATAAACGCCATAGATGTTTGTTCAGACGCAGACTATTTCCCTTAATCATGAAAGGACCACATTAATTTATTAAGGCACATACTATAGCTAGCAGTGAGGTTATTTTGGTATCAACGATTAGAAAAGTGTCTGGGGTTGGGGTGGAGAGATAACAACACTGTATCCGAGTGTCAATGAATCTGCGAGTCCCTGTGGAGGGCTGGGAAAGGCTAGCGGTGTGTGAATGGGATCAATATCACCCAATCTGCCTATTCTCTCCCAGGACCTGCTATAAATCTGTAGCTGTTTAACAACAGAAGGGGCAAAAATAATTAGCCCAAACGTGCAAAAGACAGAGAGCAAGAGAATTAGAGAGAGAGAGTTGCTGAGAGGTCAGATGACACTGATCTGTAAAATGATCACACTGTACTGTACACATTTTAATTTTTTTCCCATCTGACACAAACTGTCACACCGTGGAAGAAATACAGGAAATGATCAAGCCAATTATTTGCCGTCTTTTAGAAAGCAGACTTTGGTTACTCTCAAAAAGGTCAGCAGCCACTCCGAACACCCGAAATGCAGGAAGAGAATGTGTAAATGCAAATTCAAAAGAAAAGGTTAATAGGGGCTCTATCCTGTAAAATGAACACAAGCGTTATATCCATGTGAGAGAGACTTGAAACTCACTAATGCTGTAATATCTAACGCTTTAAAAGCAGAAGGCTGTTTTTTTCCTGTGGCTTAACTACAGTATGTTGTGGCCTTGAGCGAAACACTGCGTCTCTTAGGAAATTCAACACAAACAGAGACAACTCCATTCAGCTCTTGCCCTGCGGTCGACGCAATCGGAGCTCGAGGGTGGATGGAGTCCGCAGCAGTTAATGGCCTGCAGACACCGGGTGGGAGGTTTTACCCTCCGTCAAGCCAGGGCTATTATCATTAACAAAGTAAAATGAGAAACTAAATGAACATTTTTGATAGGTTCAGAAAACAGAACAAAATAAAATGAACAAAAATGTTACACGTTTACAACCCGCCCACATTAAACACGAAATAGCAACACAGACGGCCCTTCAAAATTGTATAGTATTACACATACATAGATGATATCCAGATTACTTTTGGCAACCGTAAATGATGAAACTAATATAAACAAAGCAAATAAAACTAATAGTCCAACACAAACCACACTAAACAGCAACGCAAATGCGAAAATGAAATGACCCAGAGGTGCTGGCCAACAGATGTATCCTCACGTCAGCTTCAGCCGCACAACCCCATCTGTTCCTGTCATCACATTCACGGCTGTTTCTGCTTTGTGCCAGTTTGTGTCATTGCCTTTCTTTCATTCAGTCCCCCTCAATGTTTGGAGACCCCTTTATGAAAGACGACTTGTGGAGAGACAGACATTAACAACGTTAATGAATTATTACTGGGCACTGTTCCGAAAACAGTTGAAAGTGTTTTGATCATAAGGCGGTTGAAATGTTTAGCCTATACTTCTGGAGAGGAGAAATAAACAAGGGGAGAAGCGAGCGAGTAGAGATGCAGGAGGAGTAAACAGCATTTCCCTGAGGCCACAGCGAACTCCTGCAGATTGACTTAATGTTCCTTCTGCGCTTTCTGATGAGCGCTGAGATCAGTCACCGTTGTATACTCTGATCCCTCGTCTGGTCTCATCTGAGACACAAAACAACCTTATTTTACATGGTATCATGCTGTGCTTCAAATATACGCAATGGATAACATGGGAATTATATCTTGTAACGTAAGAGACATGGGTTCACAAAGCCTTAGAAGATGAGACACTGAGGACAGTAATGTACATGTAAGCTACTTCTTTCTGAATTTGCAAAAATATTAGGGTCTACAAAGATTTTTTCAAGACGCTTAAAGTTAAGGAGAGTGAATAAAGCTGTGCCACTTTTTACTTTAGATGTCCTCAAGGCGAGATATGAAATGGTGGTAAAACTAATCTTTTCTAATCATTATTTTAGCAGGCCTGCTTTCAACTGAAATTGGATGAAAGTGTCTACAACATAGATGAGAAATATAAAATTTTGACTAAATCTTAGGGGTGGGTTGTGTCATTTCAAGGGCTAAGCTGAAGGAAACTGAATGATTTACATTACAAACATATGAACGTAAATAAGAAACAATCGATTTTAAAGACTTGTTGTATATTATTTAACATTTCTACAAACCACTCAGGTAAATGTTAATAGTAAATTCAACAAACAACTTGTAAAATTTTGTATTTGCAATAGCAACACTATACGTATAATATGTATAACGTTGCATTGTTGAGAAAGTTAGCAGCTGATCCGATCTGATGATAAGATCTGATGGAGCCTAAATTATTGAAAGGATTTAGGAACAATATTTAGCCAAATCATTTACAGTATTGTACACATCTCACTCCACTCTTCTCAAATTCAGGGACACCAGACTGTCATCCAAAGTGAATCCAAACACTAACAAAATAAAAGCCTCAGATACCTAGAAAACATCTACCAACACCGTGTCCTGTCTCTAGTTTAAAAATGTACACCAATCACAGGCCAAGTTTTACGATTTAACGCCCACATGGTAAAAACAAGCCATATCCAGGCATTTCTAAAAGGCACAAATGCCATCCATTAGTCGCTGCCAAAAGGCACACAACAAAAGAGCAGAAATGAATAAACTGAACAGCTTAACAGGGCGACTTAACATAAGTTCATAGGGAAAGATTCAAAACCAAAGCTATACAAACCATTTAAAGTGCAAAAGATTCTTTGTCCTTGTGTTTGTTTGTTTGTTTGTGTCCCCTCTCCATTTTCCCAAATAGCCTTTGCAGTCCAGCCAACAAGCTATCAGGCTTTCACATAAAGCTCCCAGGAGGCCGAGTATCACGGCAGTGAGGTGTGCTGAGATATTGTAATGAGTTGGTCACCTGTAAACGCTTCGTTTATTTTGAACACAAAAAGCCACAGAGGAGCTAATGGGAAGTTAACAGGTAATTGTGACTAAAAATATATATATAAAAACAAATAAGGATCACAAATCAGCATTTCCAATTCGTTTCAATAACAATAAGTCGCCAATGCATCTGTTGTGGATGAGTCATCTGTGCATATAATAAGGCAAACATTACGTAGGTGTGATATCCAGCTCAAGGGATAAAGATGTTGGACCTCGTAGCACATAAGAAACCACACAGTATTCAGGAAATATCAACTGGCTCCTCTGCTATTAATACTCAAACCAGCAGATTCATAACCCGAATGTGAGGATGGTCAGTGCCACAAATAGGCTGCAACAAGTGTCAATGTACCAACCACAGAGGATATGATTGTAAATGTCACATAACGCTCTGAAACGACCAAGCTTTGCCTATTCGTTTTCAATGTCTCAGCTAAACAAGGAGATTTATATAATATTGATGTCACTTGATGTCATTCCATACAAAATGCTCATATACCAAATTACTACCGGGACCCATTTAATTATTCATTTTTAAAGAGGAAGTTTCATTTTTATGATGAAATACCTTCTATTTCAGGTGTCTGGTATCAGTAAACGCTTGTTCACACAAAGGATGATACTTACAATGGTAACTATAAAGTTTTAAAAATCAACAATAAATTATAATAACTTATAGAAATAATACAAAGGTACACTTTAAAAAAACAACTATATATATAATAACTATATATATGAAATAAAAAACTTATAAAAGTAAGTTGAAATTGCTTAACTTGTTATAAATATGTTAAAAACACTAACATAAGTTATGAAGTTGTGAAATGACTTGAAACCAATGTGATTGTACTTTAAAAAAAAAATAGGGCAAAAAAACAGCAAACATTATTTACAGTGTCTGTATTATTGTTGTTATATCAAGAATGATTGTTACAATTTTTTTAATAAAAATAAAATGTACAGTATCATTCTGATAACCTTCAGAAAAATATTTTTCAAAATGATGGACTATAAAACATTAAGACCCAATCAAAATCTATTTGAATTTGAAAGGCTCGCACATTAAAAATATGAAATGTGAGAATGAACATCACATTATGGCCCGCTGGTGTGGATGCTAATATACTTATCATTCTTGGTGTGAATGAGCCTTAAGCCATTTGTAGGTTTACTTTCCAAAGCATGTTCCCAATCATTATTTTTTCAATTACAGATAAGCCTCTCTGCAGTCATTTCTATAAAGAGATTGTAATATGATTGAGATATGAGAGATGGTCATCTGTTCTCAACAGAGACTGCAGTGACCCACAGAAATCCCAATTACACAGCCCTTTCTGTCTTTGTCATCTCTTTCTTTGGGTTTTACAGCACATTGAAATGAAAACAGCACTCTGTAAGCTGTAAGACATTATTCTGAGGGTCTAAGACATCTGCAGCTACTCCTCAAACTGAAGTAGAGTCTCAAGAGTAAATCGATACACAATACAGATGGGCAAAGAGAGCGCCCGCAACATTCTGTCATTACACGCCGGTCTCAGACGCCGCTAGTTATGCTAATAGCCGATTCCTCCGGCGAGCAATGTTTACCTGGCCTTCCTACTTGACAAGTCCCATGTTTAGACAAGCAGTTGCTGGTAAAACTCTCCGATGGATTCTACCTGAGACAGACTCCCGCTGGGAGAGAGAGCGCTGAGGCTCTTGGATGCTCGGTTCACTTTGCCACATTTACATGCCAATCTTGTGATTTTTAACAGCTTCTAGAAAAGTATTTCTTTAGCTGCTTGATCATTTCAGCAATACTGTCGAAGGCTAATGGCATGGAGAAACAAACACAGCACACGTCACCATCTGCGCAGATCCACAGACTCACACCCAGGAAGACCGCGGGATGCGGCGATAACAGCAAATATAAATCTGGCTCGGAGAACAATAAGACCTGCTGGCTTTGCGTCAAGCTTATCCGCATTCTGTTGACTTATCAGGCCGCGTGCAGATGCGCACCGAAGACTCGGTGGATTACAGCTTGGCGTCTCGTAGCGACTGAAGTGGTATCGCCTGTTCCTCCGCTGTAATCCAAGTCTGTGAATGCAGAAGCAGTGTGTATTACAATCGCACTGATAAGTCTGTAAGCTGGCATTGAAAGGCTTGTTATGCTATTGTTTGGGTGTAATGAATGCTGGGAAGAAGACAAAAAATTAGCACAAAAAAAGCGCAGTGAGTCTATTGTAACATTTCTAGAACTGCTGAAAAGTTTGTTGAGCTCTGATAAACATAAATGATACATCACAAAGTATGTCTGAGCCCGATTCTACTACGTTTATACATTTAAATTTGTCCAAAACAATTTCATCAGTACATGCATTCCCTGGGAAACAAACCTATGACTTTTGTGTTGCCAGCACCATGTTAAAAAATGCCATCTGACAGTCTGACTTATGATTTTTACTTGAAATACAAACTTTTCAAGGGACTTTAAGATATATTTAGTGACAGAATATGTAGACATTAGGGATGACTCTATCCACTAGGGCTGGAAGCAATCACCTGGCAACTCCCTAGCAACCAAACTAAACACCTTAGCCACCACCACCACCAATAGCTTTGCAAATAATAAAAAAGTTTCAGTCTAACACCAACACGGTGACAAATTTAGCTTTTTGCAAAGAATGCAAACTACTCTCATTTTCTTTCAAATATTTAAAGATCTACCTAAACAGAAGCTAATTCAATTCCACAGGTTTTGCTTTTTGTCAACCTTTATAATGCTGACAACGAGGGTTACACAAATCACGTGATCAGGTGAAAGACAGCCCGTCACCCACCAAATAAATTTAAACTACAATCTTGTGCCTCAAGGCATTATACATGGATTCAAATGTAATGAATTCTGGTCTAATGAAACGGCTGACTCGTGCTTTGCATTGAAATGCAAGGACCTCCTGTAAGGAGGACAAAAAGGAGGTTATGATTCAGGAAAATGTAGCGCAAGCATGTCTGGCGTCCTCAGTCAAATACCACAATGATGCATTGGGCCAGACGCCTCTAATTGCCAGCGCATATCCGGGTTGCTTGTTACTCAAAATAGCTGAAAAAGGCCAAGCGCTTCATCTCTCAGGGCACGGGCACATGACACGCACGTGGTCCTTCTGGAATAGGTCAGCCCGTCTGCAGAGCACTGAAAGAGTCTGGTGTCCTTCCTGTGAAAAACTGAATTTTAGCTTTTGTATGAAATCATTTTTCTTTCACATCACACTGCTTTTCTTCCAGGAGGCTTCTCTGCTCAGCTAGCGGATCAAACAGCCAAACAATGACAACAAAAGGTGACTGGTGAACCAGACAATGTCTGTTATCAGAGAGGTTCCAGGGGCCATTTGAAAGAGGATCTGCTCTATTAGTCAGGACTCGCATCTGCATACAAACGTACTGACAGACCGGTTTTTATGCCAGTGGGCACCAAGACGCTACCTACGTAAACTTGACCATCATACACAAACGTGTGTTTTTAACATGCCCTACATTGTCAGCCTGACATCTGTTTGCACAACACGCCAAAATCATTTGTAAGACTTCTTAAACCTTCCTACACCAAACATATGGTGGCCGTATTGATGTGCTCCTGCCAATTTGGTTTTATTTCTCCCGTCTGCTGTAGAGATTTTAGTAAACTTGTTATAATGACTCACTCAATACGACAATACTCCCTTTCTGTAAAACAAAAGATAAATAATAGAATAGTTCACCCCAACTGTGTCATAAATAGGCCACTTTCGTGTTGTTCAATACACTTTTCTGTTCTGTCACAAATGTTTAAATGCTTTAAGAATCTTAATTCTGCTCCTTAATGAGGGTTGTAAGCGAGCACATCTGTCAAATCCCCAAAGGGCCAAAAAACAACCAAGTAGTTCGCTGGATTTATGTGCCACATAAAGTCTTCTAGAGCCATACTGAAGCTTTGTGTAATGAAATCTGTTCTTTGATGATAACCTTTATGTCCTTTGAAGCCCATGTTCACATTCAGATTTGGTAATGGCCTACTGGTTCCAACCTGATGCACCTTCTTGAATTCTAGAAATGAATGTAGGCTGGATTTGGAAATGGGAATAAAACTTGAAAATATTATTTATTTGGGTCTAATGTATAAAGAAGACTTGGTGCTGATTTTATGTTCATTTTTCACATATACGGCAACTATGAACTGTATGGAACAACATGAGGGTGAGTAAATAGGTGCACCGTTCCTTTAAGGAAAGTCTTCAACATAAAATGCATCATAAAGCACTAATTCTAGTCTTAGAGATAATATCACAAATTATAAAAATTGCATGACCTCAAAATACTTGTAATGTGACTTTTTACCTTACATTTATGCAATTTTTCCACAGATATGATGACCACGAAATGTCATTTTTAAAGTAAGCTTTCAAATGCCACATGAAAATGTCTAATCTTACATTCCAAAATAAGGTCAAACAACATGAGTAAATATTAGGTGAACCGTTCCTTTAAGAAGAATCTTAGATTTTAACATACTGTAAAATGCAATCCAAGCGCTTCTGTTCTCCGAGATAACCGCAAATAATTAAGTCATATTTTACTCTTCCTGCAGCGTCAGACTGACTGCAGACCCAAGGCTAAAGCAAGATTTTACTCCCAGGACATCATACGGCTGTATTTAACCAGAAATCCCCTGTAGTGCTGTGCAAGCTTTGCCATACTATTAAAGAGTTGTTAGACTGAAATATTCACAGAGCACTTGACAGGACCTCAGGTATTCCTGTCATCTCTTCCCCAGATTTTTACATGCTCAGAAGAACGTGTGTTAGGTTACAGTGCTCTACACACATCTGTTTCTTGCTGGTGTAGCTGTTTCATCACATCCAGAGATCTGCTGAAGGCTAAGAGTTACTCTGAGGCTTCAGGGTCACTACAGGCTCTTGGGATGGAGGGACCAGTCCATCAATTATTCACAAAAGCAAAGGTTTCAAGGTTGAGGATAAATACATCATTTCAGTACACGTGAGATCATGTGATTCTTTAAACTTCAGCCGCCCTGCACCTTCTCCAGTTACAGACGCCCATCCAGCTGTCCACATGATATTTCTGGAGAATGGCATCATAAATTGCCATTGGCCCAATTATCTAGGTCTTAAGATACTATGTTAAGATCCGAGCCCGGTGTACTCTATGAACTTTGGCCTCTGCCTATAAGAAAGAAAAATCACAGATTTAATTAAGTTAATTAAGTTTTTTTTATTAGAAAGCAATGATAAAGAATGGAAAGCAAATGGAAATTGTTGCTTAAGTCTCCTGCGTCTTAGATATTTCTAATCCAGAAATCTCAGCAATGTCACAAACTGAGCTCAGATAAGTCCATTTTCAACACATGACTGCCCTCATTTGATTAGACAAGAAAGATATATGTTTGTTATTTGCACTGGTGAAACGCGTATCCACCATAAAGATGTATGTTTTTTTTTAAATGATTAAATGTTAAAAAATTAAAAAGTAAAATCATTAAAATATTACAAATAATTATTAGTGTTTTAATATCATTAAAGATTTTAACATGAACATGACATAACATGAATATTTCTCAATTTATTATAAGATTATTTTAGCTCTACAAACACATTAATTTCACAGCTCCATACTCCTAATGTTGTTTGCCAGCTCTCTCATTTCTTTCATTTTTTATTTTTCAGGAGAAACATCTGAAACTTAGTTAAAACCTTAATGAAACACAAATGAGAACTCCATCAAATCCTCTGAGCTATGAAAGAGCAATAAAAACTATATAAATATATGAAAAGATTTACCTATGACATGCCAAAAAAGCTGCACGTTAGGGAAAATTATAAGAAACATTAATATATGAAAGCTTTTGATAAATTAAAATAAAAAGCCACACAAGGCTGTGCATTACAGATGATAAAAAAACATAAATGCTCAATAAACAGCTAAATTCACAAATACAACGACAGGATATTCATCCATTGTTCATTACTATTTTGTGATGTCATCTCATTGGTTCTTAATTATGCTCCACATAACAGCATATAAAACATCAAATATGTTCTGATTGGCTGATTATTACAGTATGGATTTACATATTGTATTGGATAGGACACACTGAAATGTGGTCAAAAACTCAATTCGTTTCTAACAAATACAGTAATTGAGAAATAAGTAGTTCATTGTAATTAGCAATTGCCTAAAGCATTGAGTTTAAAATAACAGCATGACAATACAGAGTTTAAAAGTACAGTCTTGCTTTCTATTTTTTTCTTAAAGAGCAATTAAGCAGCATTGTTCTATTTTACTGCACACTTTCATTAACATCATTACATCTTTATGGTGGATAAGCATTTTACCAGTACAAATATCTTCCTTGTCTAGTCAAATGAGGGCAGCCGCCTGGTAAAAATGTGTCATTTATGGCGCGGCAAATTGTTTTCAAGTAAATAATTGATGGGTGCATGAAACACCTCTATGATAAACGGATAAAAAAGCAAAGTAAAAAAATTGTCATTTTGATCAGTTAATTACTAAAATGTCAATCTTGCTGACGACCTGTTTCTTTTAAAAAGATTAAATAGCTTTTCATCTGTCTTATCTGAAAAGAGCAAAACATTGTAGGTGAAATGCTGGACAGCTTCAGGCTTTAAACAAGGGCTCGGCCTTACACAGCTCTTCCACGCTCCAGAAATCTTTTAAGAGTTTAGACAGAAAACAGGCCAAAGGCTTAAAGACTATCAAGGCATTTTCTGTCTAAACTGTGGACTCTTTCTAGCCATTAGCATGCATGGTTTTTATCACCACAACAAAATAACACTGGATGTCAAAGGCTTTAAAGTAACCAACACAAAATGTTTGCAAACCCTTACAGCATCATGGGTAATATCATGCAAATGGACAATTCCCAGCATTATGGATGGACATTTTCTGTTAAAACTTAAATATCAGTCTATGCACAAGTTATACATTTAAAAAAAAAAATGGAAATATACACGTGTTATGGATGTGACAAAATAGAACACGTGTTTTTAAGAGGCAACTTTGTTTTCAGTGAATTAAAATGCACAAACCAGAAGCAAAAATACCCAACAAATGGAGAAGAGATGACTCTTCAAAGAACATAAAACAGTTATTTTATTTTCATTTTCATGTATTCATTTATGAGGAATATGGACTGTTGAATGTGACAATTTTGAAAACAGCACTTTACAATACAGCTTTCAACATAAAACTTTGAGAAAGACCTCAAATGGTTTTTGAACCACCAAATATTGACATCTGAGCTATTAGTATGGAAAAAACCTTTGATTAAAACTTCTTGGCAAGATTGATATTTGCATGGAATTGCCTAAATCTGGACTAAATAATGAAAAAAGCAGCCAATAAAAGCCCAGCACCTTTAAAACTGTTGAAGAAGCATCTCAGGGTAAGTTTACAATTATTTCAAAATGTTGCAATTAATAATAAAGAGAACCAATAACAAATGAGCCTAAACTTTTGACTATGTAAGTGAGTCTGTGTTCCCATATTAGCTGATGATATTACACCCCCATTGTTCTTCTTCTCACCTCCACAACCCAAGCAAAATTATGGTTTCTGCACACCTTAATGCTTTTATAAACCAAATAAGAGCAACCGCAGCATCTGTTCCAAGACAGAAACTGTTTTCAATCAGTTAATTCTGCAGTTAAATGTGGCATCTGTCTTATATGCAGTAAAACTATATGATCCATTTCTTAAGGGTTAAAGTATGGCCCTGTATATGGATTTAAAGTGATGGACGACGCCTTGTTAAATGAGATCTCACTATAGGCTCTCGCAATAGCAGCTTTAGATGCTGAGAATGACCTCCGGCATTCAGAAAAGTACAAGCTGATAAACAAATAAAACGCCATCATTTCAGATCCACAAACCATTATGTATTTTTATGAAGCGCTTTATTGATTTTGCATAGTTGCTTTGTGAAGTGAAATGAGAAGACAGCAGGATTCCTGTGCTTTGATGATGATGTGCAAGGTCAGTTAAAACCCCAGACAACTTGAATCATTTCATACGTATTGTAAAAAGCCTTTTAGCCATAATCTACAGCATATGCAAACAATCAGCTTTTAGTCGAGGTGTAATATAATTGGAGGCAGGTGGAAGATTCAACTTTGAGACCGACATCGCGATTGACATTAGAATTCAAGTGAAGAAGATTTAGCTTAATACAATTATGCCACTTACTAAATATAATCACAAAAATTGAGTTATGATTTACGTCAGGTTATTTTCTCCCCAGGGCATGTCCCATTTAGCATCCCTGTTCACAATGCACCCAAACAGCATGTGAGTTATGGTGCTGGACTATTTTATAGCGGCACACGAGAATAAATCAATGGCAACCATAATTATTTTAAAATTCTCAGTTCTAATTATTCAAGACTGACACGGCTGTGTTCGGTGTCCGTATCACCGCCGAGTGCAAGATGCTTGGACCCAACTCCATTTTCATTCTGACAGTGAAAACAAGTTACTCCAGACTGCACAAAAGATGATAGAGTAGCCCTTATCAAACGCAGTGCAAAAACCCGTCTCCTGAATGCACGATGCACCGGAGGGCCAAAACGGACTGTCGTGCTCACACGACCGTCACATTTTGACTTTTGCGATCACATATAGATCTAATTAAGGTTGGTGCCCAAGGGATATAAAGTGCAGATTCTGTTGACGACAGAACCTAAAAAAGACTGGAGGCTTATAGAAAAACCAGATAAGTCTAAGATAAATACCATGTTACTGTAGGTATTTCCATCATTACCCTAGAAACAGAATCCCATCATTGCTGCGTGATCGAAAGGAAGGCTTCGCATTAAAAGGCAATCCCAAATAGATTTGCACCGCTGCCTCATTAGGCATTCGCTTTTCTGTTAATTAAAAAGGATAAAGGTAACTAAGACAAGGTCTCATGTCATATCCCAGGCACCAGGTGAAAGGAGCAAGCTGGGAGAGTCGGGCACGATCAGACATGTTGGCATTGATTTCCTGCATAATTTGCTCGTGGGTGACACAGAAAGTGCTGACTGGGACATGCTACTCCTGCAATCTGCATTAATTCACAGGTTAGGTGAAGATTAGCATTGATTCTTCTGCCAAGCGTTGAGTTGGGGGTGGGATGGTGAAAGTTTCACCACTCAGGGATGATCTATAAAGGACTAAATCAAGAGGAAACACTAATCCTGGATATATCTGAAGTTAACTTCGAGGTAACAGAGACATTAACACCCCGCAGCCTGTGAGTAATCGTGCACAACCAAGTACAGTATGGACAGTAATTCCAATAAATCGTAAATGAAGTACTATTATGCTTCAATTTGAAAAGTAGGCCACATATTTTCTCGGCGGCACTATGATGTCATTATCTGTAAATGCTTCTTGATGAGGCATGACTTCAGCTGTGTCCCAAATAACATACTACACACTATGCACGTAGACTATGCACTATGTACTATTACCATCTAGTGTATGAATTTTAGAAGGGTGGTATCGTCTTAAATGGAATGCTTGACAGTTTTATACTATAAAGAATTGTAAGCAGTTTTCCAGACGAGGGCAAATGATGCCAAACGCAATGCATGCACATCATAGAAGTGCCTTAAGTGTCCATCGTTAAACACTTCATATTTTCAGTTTAAGGAGTGTGTAATCCAGGTGCTTAAAGTGCACTTTTTTTTTAATTTCCAATGTGAACATACTATTTAATATATTTCTACTACAAAATGGCATAGAAAAGTGCATAAGCATGCGATTTGGGACACAGCTTTTCGTCCATAAAACTGCATATTCCCTGCAAAAAAATAAACAATAAGATTAATTTTGTTAATATAAAGAGCTTCAGAAATCCAAACGATAACCTTTTTGCCAAGTAAAGCTGTAAGCTAAATAATATAAGCTTTAAATTGTTTAATATTAGCATTAAATTGCAATGCTACATATTTTATTTAGTTATTTTTAGCACCTCATAAAAAGGCAATGGAGAGCTTGCCGTCAGGATTAGGTGCTCCACATAGCTTTTGCCTTGTTCTGAATCTGTATTCATACCAACAAATGCAAAGTCAATAAATACATGTGATGGTGTCTCACAAGGGTAAAAACAAGCATTATAATGAGATACTACATATATTCTGATCTATGTTGAAGTGTATGCAGTACATACAATACATGACATGAGGTTAATCGATGTAAAAATCACAAAAAAAATATCTAATGTGAACACTGTCTTAGACCCTTCACTAGCAACCACATTATGGAGATGATGATAAATGACACAATCAATATTTCTATTTTTAAGTATACTTTCAAAAAATGATCGTATATGGAGAAAGAAGCCTTGTGTCTTTAGAATAGCACACATTATGACATCTACCAGCCCTGCATTACACAACCTTCAACAGAATTACAATGGCTAATGAAACACTCACAGTGAAGTGCTTCATACTACATATGTTAGAAACACATCCTTCATCAACATCAGATATTAAAAACGATTTATTTCAAGGTTCTCACAGTGAGGCTGAAAGGTTCGTGTTGTATTGTGGTTACCCTCGTTACGCATCCACAGCTTTTTCATTTAAGAAATGTCTGATTTTCTGTGAAGAGAAAAGAGCAGGAAAAATACAAGCAACTTACTGTTTCTCAAGCTGTTATGGAGATCGGTGGGCTTAAGGGTGAATTTATTTTTAATTGGGTCGGGAACTGCTATGAATCACAGGCTGAGGTGAAGGTAAGTGGGCATAAACAGACTAACGCTCAAGCTGGGCTGTGAAAAAATAGGGCACTGCCAGCTACCGCCTCGGGTTCAACAACCACTGAGCCTTCATCGGACTCCTACTTCAGCTTCAAGCCAAACGATGGTTGAGTATTTATCTTCCAAAGTTCAAAAAACACAAATAAAGTACAAATATAGAATAAAATGGACCGTTCACAATGCCTTTAGATTGTGTGCATTTAAGTAATGCAAAATGAGCTAATTCTATACAATGATTCTTAAGCACACCACTGATGCAAAACACCAGCTGATCCGACCAGACCCGAGGACTAATGAGCCCATCCACAGACAATGGTGCAGGAAATCGAACCGTTAAGAGATGTGCTTATTGAGAGACTTTCCCCAGATGCAGAAATAAAAAAGCTGAGTAAATTATGTTAAGAAAGTGGTAAACAACTTTATTAGATGCTCAGACTGGGACTAATTACAAACGCATGTCTAATTTGATTCATATTAAATTCCTACTCCGACAAAAATCTAAAGAAATAAACACTTCAGAGTCCCGCAGCTTCCGATTTCTAATGATTTTCCTCGTACTTGTGCATACTGCAGCGTCTCTAGCACAGGCACTTCAATTCTCCTCAGAATAAAAGGTGTCGATTAAGAAACTCGTCAAGAGAAAGTGTTGAAGGCATGAACAGACGTGTTAAAACAGGAAATTTTCCACAGCAGAAAGCTTTTAAAGGTCTTTTATGCACTTTGTGAAGAGAAGAGAATGAAAGGGATTAAGAGAAATTGCTTCTCTACCTTCTATAGGAGCTCTGTACCGAAACAGGCATTAGCTGGATGTGAGGAGGGGATGGCAGCAGCGTGTCCCTCAACTCCATCAGGGCAAGGCATTCGTTCAATAGTCCACACCTCCTTTTCCTTCAGAAACACCTTGAGACTGCCACTCACACTTAGTTTGAAGATGCACCTGCCTACATCAACATTTCAAACTCTAAAATGTCAAAGCAAGTGATTAAATCGATAAGATCCTAATCTTTGCTACCTTGGTCCAAATGGCAGATAAATCCCCACAATCCCTTGGGTAAACATCAGAATACAAAAATGCAAAGCTTAAGCCAGAGTTAAAGAAAGGCGAGACTTTGATAAGACTGTGACACACCTTTAGAGGATTCTGCTGAGGTGGCAGTGTTGTCTGAATAAGAATGTGTTTGATGTTACTGTACATGTTATGGCAGTGAAATGAGCCGTGAATGTAACAGCCGTGAGTTTATTTAAGTATATAAAAATGATGTTGTTGTGCTTTCTGCTGTAGCGCTTTAGCTGATGATAGACTGTAACATGAATCAAAAGACAAAATAAATGCGCAGTCTATGAATATTCCTGTGAATTATGACTCAGCCTGAAACAGATGATACAGTCAAATTTGATCAGCTCTCGGGTAATAAATGAGAATGTAATGAATCTGAGCTTGTTTTTTCATTAAAAATGTATGCTGATATCATCTATACAAACCTATCTATTTATAAAGATATAGATATATAGATATGGATATATAGAGATGGATATTTAGAGATGGATATATAGATAGATATAGATATATACAGTAGATAGATATAGATATATACAGTAGATAGATATATAGATATATACAGTAGATAGATATATAGATAAATAGAGATAGATATATAGATATATGGATATAAAGAGATAGAAAAAAAAAAATATATATATATATATATATATATAGATAGATAGATAGATAGATAGATAGATAGATAGATAGATAGATAGATAGATAGATAGATAATAGATAGATATGCATATACTGTATTTTTATATTTTATTTAAAATATACATATTTATTAATTTACACATATTTATGAATATATTTATAAAAAATCTTTACACTTATTTATTAAAATGTGTATTTAAACTTGTGTATGCATGAAACATACATCAATAATATACAAATAAAACTGATTTCTCCTTTAACATTAAAATAAATAACATGATGTCACATAATATTAGAGATCAGAGCCAATAGTGTACAATAGTAGGTCATCTATACATGACAGAGCGAAGACAGGTTACAGAGTCAGAAACGCCACACGGTGTGACCAAGCATGCCACTAAATGCTCTAATCTGCGCTGAAGCGGTCCAGCTCAGCGCAAGCTAATCCACATAAGAAAGACAAGCCAGATGGTCAAAAGCAACTGCTTAAGTCTCGTACAGGAGCCCAATGACATGCCTGAGGTTCCTGCTATTTACCTTGTGCCTCAAATTACAACAGTAAGCCTTGTGAAGTGGCAGCAGGCGGCAGCACCTGGCCTCGGGTTACCCGGATGGCATGACAGGCTTTGCGTTCCACAGAACGGTATTCCTGGAGGGCCAAAGCAGGAGCGGTCCCAGGGGTGTCGTGATACAGAGGGCTCTCTCCCGTGCAGATCACCGAATCCAATCGGCCCTAAATCACACGCACGCATGCACACACGCATAGTTTTGGGCTTCAACTGAATGACCTCATGCTACTCGGTCAGGAATTGTTAAATGAATATTACAACCGAACATCTAAATCACCTCTCAGCGGGAGCCGCATGGCCCCAGGAAACCGGCGGACGAGGGGGTTCTCTTACATTCATCTCCTTTTATTAGTTCTGTCTTGAAGAGTAATTAAGGGATTTCAAAATTCACCTTCAGTACATTATATCAAAGCTCACCACCCTCGAACGCAATCCTCCTTCTGTTCTCAAAGATACGGAGAGGGTTAGTGTCCCGCTGAGCTGTGCTTAAGATTCACCTCCCTGGTGAAAACAGCAGGATCACTCGAGCATACTGACCTACAGGGATGACGCTTGTACCTACGCTGTGACACCACCACATGTTGTGCTCTCAGACACACACACACACACCTTCTGGACTTAAACCCCCTGCTAAGATAAAAACAAGCCGCAGGACTGTGGTAATGCAGCAGGCCGTCTGTCCTACACTACATTTCACAGCTCAGTTGGGTTTTACTGAAACGCTGTGATTCGGATACAGACTTGCTCATCATCTCTTGTCACAGACAGAGATGGATGGATGGGGGGAGGTATGTCATGCTGCGGTAGACTCTGTTACTCTGATATGCCAAACAGCGACTCAGACGCGCCCCAGATATTAGTTTCTGAGAGTATGACTGTGAGCAGAACACTGTTAGCTTATGGGATTAGTGTTTATGCATGAGTGCATCGGCACAAAGGATTCAGCCCAATGTCCTCCATACGCACATGTGCACACACACACATTAACATGTTTTATGGGGACTTTCCACAGACAAAATGACTTTTATACTGTACAACCTGTATATTGTATCCTGTAAACAAACCTTTTTACATTTTCAAAAAAAAAACATTTTAGTATGATTTATAAGCTATTCTCAAAACAATGTCCCCACAAGGTCAAAAATGACTGCTATCACTATCTTTGTGGGGACATTTGGTAAACCAACTGTATATTCTAACCTGTAACCCATAACCCTGGTAAATCCTACATTTGGTCCACAGGACCACACACGCACACACACACGCACACACGCACACACACACACACGCACACACGCGCACACACACACACACACGCAAACACACACACGCACGCACACACGCACAAAACACGCACACACACACACACTCACACACACACGCACACACACTTAATCCACTACCTCAATCTCTGTTTTATGGGGACATAATGGCTTTTATACTGTACAAACAACTATATATTCTAACCTGTAACCCATAACCCTGGTAAATCCTACATTTGGTCCACACACCACACACGCACACACACACACACACGCACCCCCCCACACAACACTTAATCCACTACCTCAATCTTTAAATACACATTTCAATAACAAATTGTTTCCAATAAAAATGACAAAAAACAGGATGGCAAAGGTGCATGTTTGCTCTGAGGTTTACAAACTGACCGACTACCATCATTAATCTACATTATGACACAAACAGGTAAAATAAAAAGCACAAGATGTTATATCAGTACTACACAAGTTGCAATTTACAGTTGAGGACAGGAAACATCAAGTTCTCTCAAGCTTCAGAGACAAAAAACAAGGATTCATTTCTAATGATTTTTCTCTATACATGAAAGCATCTCATCAAAGCCGAACTCATTTCAGAAGTGTGGCACACTTTCCCAGGACGCCCTAGGGGACTAAAAGGCAGCCAGAAATAGTAGCGAGTAAGTAAATGAGAGCGTGTGGCATGGCAAGCCTGACGTAACGTAGAAAATACACATGACAGGAAAGTCCCAGTATGGCTGTAATCGCTCTCAGAAGCAATATATCACTATCATCATCCAAAGCCACCAAACAGCGATGGAACAGCTTACTAACATCACCTCAATGTGAAGAAAACAGAGCAGAGCAAAGTGTGACTTACCCAAAAGATGAGGTTGAAGACGAACATCATGTATTTCAGACAGCATAGGCAACCTCTCGCCATGTTGAACTTCTTGAACTCTAGAAGGAACACAAATGATAGATCCAGGTAAAAGACCACGTACTTGCTTCCCTTAGGAGACTTGTACTTATTGTTGCTTTTGTCCTCTCCAGCCGTCCCGCTCTGAGCGGCACGAGGGCCCGTGGACCCGTAGAAAGCGCCGGCGTTGAAGCCTCGTCCCCCGAACGGTCGTCCGGAGGTTGAGGCTTGCGCAAAATCTGAGTCGCGACTGTCCACGGAGGGGCTACGGTGGATGGCTGATTCCTCGCTACTTGACTTCTCCATGCTCTGAAACGGAAGCCTCGTGCTTTATTTCATTCTCTATCATGTCTCTAGAAATAGCCCCTCAAAAACTTACGCTTCAGTGCTTTAAAAAGAGCCTAACGTAGAGAAGAATGTAGTTGATCATCCACGTGCAGAAAACTAAAGGGAATCTAATCTAGTGGATGTGGCAAGCATGTGTGCCCTTCTGCGTTATCCAAAAGCGTTATTCCCACCGGCAGGTGCGTGTCGAGTCCAAGTGAACTTTTAGCTCAGCCAGCGTCCGGGTGGGTTCAGCTGCTTTCCTCTCCCACACTCCAGCTCGCTGACCTCAGCACAGCCTTTCTACGGAGTTGATGAGTTCCCACAGCCTTCTAACTTCCACCCCCGTTCTCTTCTCCTGAGGATGACACGTTCTCTCTATCTCTCTCTCGCTGCTGTCATTTACAGAGACTCCTGTGCTGCCTGCTGCGCTTCTCCTCTCCTCTCTGCCTGCGCTCGCAATCGCTGCTCTGCTGCTGATACGTGCTATTATCGGCAACTGCATCTAGTGGACATTCCCTCCCAACCTAGCGCTAAGCTCTGTCTCCCACCTCTCTCTCTCTCTCTCTCTCTCTCTCTCTTTCAGCCCCTCCCCGTCACTCAGACCACCAATAAGGCAACAGCTGCTGATGCCTAGCCCCTCCCCGCTGACGATACACAGCTTTAAAGCTCTTATCATCACTGTGCTTTATGCCTATACAAGTTCCTCACTCTTTACTATGACGGCTGGCCAGAGGACATCTGGGAGGACGATGATGAATTAAGAAACCACGAGCTGATGATGGTGTAGGAGGGGATGAAACCTGCTGTACATTTTCCTGTAGCATATGTAATATAAATGAGAAAGAGAAAAAAGACTGCTCTCTTGACCTCCTTAACAAGCCAATTAGCGAGAAAATGAGGCTGTGAATTCTCAGTAAATGTCTGTGGTGATTATTTGACCAGTTCCAAGCCTTCTGTAAGTTGCATTCGAGCGCTAATCACATATGATTACATGCCATTTACCTGGAAAATGAGAGTGATGTCAAACTTGTGATCATAATTACAGGTTGAGTGGCCGCAGCGCGTGACCGTCATGTACAGTTTTAACAAAACCCAGTACGATCTCTCGTTTCTGCGTGAGGAGGATGGGAATATTGGCAGCGCGTCAGCCTTGGGAATTATAGCGCCATTTGGAGCATGGAAATAGGATAGGAGCTTCAAGATACTCTAGGCTTTTCTACGGAAAGCGAGGGTTACATCTTAAGTACCTGCTGCATACCATTGCCGTACAGCAAACATGTGTTTTATAGATTTACATTTGAATTCATAAATAGTTTATTTGCCTTCAAATAGTCTGACAATTTAACAACTGAAGCTAGTTGGATGTATTAAAATGATCTACAGTGGTCATCTGCAAATAAAAAAAATTATTTAGTTGAAAGTAAATATATTCTTTACAGTGTAATTTTTCTGCAAAGCTTTGAAACAATGCTTAATGGGAAAAACTAAATTGAATCGAATACATTAGCACAGTTTCTGTTTTCTTTCATATAATATATTGTTTGTGAACGGACTTATCCACGATATTACAACTGTACCTCTCTTTGCATCTCTCTTTACTCATATTCAAATGAAAGGAACTAATAATAACAACATATTTGTGTTTGATTTCTGGTTTTGAAGTGTGATGGGGGAGAAGAGGTGTTGAAAAAACATTTTATGGGCTTTTTGACTTAATATAGCAAAGAGTGACAGGCTGGGGAAGCGAGATAAAAAATATGATTCAATCCACATTTAAATTCTCTGTACGTGACTCCAAAAGGATTGAAGAAAATCTATATTATGTTTGGAAAATCTGATTCAAATGCAATCTGAATTAAAAAAAATTGTATTGCTGGCTAAGGCAATTATTATTGCTCAGGGGCTTGTTCAAATCTCTAACCCTACAGCAAGGATTAATTTTGGCATGTAATGCACAATACTCTGCAAATCATACAGTGTGTTTATTAGTTATTTTTCAAGCTATTACGTTAATGATTTTTGCCTGGAGGACTAAACAACCAAAAATGCATTGGTGGAGAATAATATCTAGGCCAGAATATCAAAGACTTGAAATTGAGCTCTTCTGATCTGATTTTGCAGTAAACAACAACCAACTAGAAAGACTCTAAGACCTTTGCAAGTCTCCAAGCACCTCTCACGTTTTCTTGTGAAAATGTAGAAATTTAGTTCAATTTACCATCACTCCTAGAAAAACTCTGAACTAAATGATCAGCTGCAACGGCAATCAATGTCAGCTGGCTGATTAGCCGAATTACCAAGTTGATTGTCACAACACTACCTCTAATTTGGTTCTTCAGACATGTAGCATTCATTTAGTAGCATGATTCACAACTAAACAGACCCTGATATCAATGCCATCGACAGCGCTGTGACGGTCTTGATTGGAGAACTGGGTTTGATTCAGACCTGGAAACCCCATGTGGAAAGTACCAGACTCTAGAACCTTTCAGATTGAAGTCATCAGTCTCCTAATGCCTAATCCAATACAGCCTGCGTCAACTCTGGCAGACGGACCGACGGGCAATCGTTGGGCCACCTCTAGGGCAACCTGCTCCTGATTCAGCCCTGCGGCAGGAGGACACGCTCAAAACCACACACACACACGCCGAACATGATATTCACAAGAGAATATGCTTGTATCGACAGACACAAAACACAAAAGTAAAGACAAACTTTCTCTCACACACACACACATAAGAGTCTCCGATGTTAGAAAAGAATACTGTTGATTCAGAATTTAATGAAACTGAAATTTGGAGCGATGTCAGACATACATTTAAGGGAGGACTATCCATTACACTGAAGATATACTTCAAATATTAGTTGTAAAACAATCCATCGACTTTGCTGGAAGGATATATTTTATAGTGAAGCCAAGATAATACCGTGTATCATTTCTATGATCTTAAAACCCACCATAAAGTCTGAGTGATGGGTGAATAAAGAGGCCATTCAAGAACATGTCCAAAGTCAAAAGAAAAGAAATTATGTTCTGAATAAATATTAAGCCAGTTTTAGGACCACTAACACTATTTCCGTAATGTGAAATTTTTCATGACATTTCATATACCTGTGAATACTGTTAAAATCATTATTAATTTTTTGACAGGAATTAATTTTTTGTCTTGTTTTCTGGTAACTATGCAAACATCCTTAGAATGAGAAAAAAATTACATGTGAACAAAATGCAATTTTTTTTTTAATTTACACACATTTTTACTTATGTTACAAAACAAGACTAGACAAAAGCGCTTAATATAATAAATTAATTTATGAATAATTAATAAAAAGATTATGGAAAAATCTATAGAATCTATACACATTTTTACTTATATGACAAAACAAGACAAGACAAAAAACACTTAAAATAATGTATAAATAATTAACAAATAGCATATTTATGAAAAAGAATTCATAAATAATTTTTGCCTTGTATTGTTTGTGAATCTATAGAATCTATACACATTTTTACTTATATGACAAAACAAGACAAGACAAAAAACACTTAAAATAATGTATAAATAATTAACAAATAGCATATTTATGAAAAAGAATTCATAAATAATTTTTGCCTTGTATTGTTTGTGAATCTATAGAATCTATACACATTTTTACTTATATGACATAACAAGACAAGACAAAAACACTTAAAATAATTTATAAATAATTAATAGACAGGATATTTATGAAAAGTAATTTTTGCCTTATATTATTTGTGGAAAAAATGTGTCATTAACATTTTTTTCAGACTTCGGTAATAAAAATCATGAACATCATCAACAACTTTGCACCTTTAAATCTTAATTGTCTTCAAATAGGGTTCATTTATTTAAAGCACAAAATATTTTCTGATTTTTTTTGTTGTTTTAGGTGAAAATTATAATCTGGACATTTAGTCATGATATTAGGTTTCTCGGGACAGAAGGTTTATAATGCAGATTGGGGTTTCAAACACTGCTATTTTAGCTGCTTTTCATTACTCCTGAATACTGACGACCCTTGACAGCTCAATTAACACATCCACCAATATGCAAACACACGCAGAGGAAGGGCCACATCCTAGCGTGAGGTGAAACGTTAAGAAAAACACTGAATTTAAACATCACTGGGTGACTCTGATCTACAGAACAATCATTAAAAGCCCATACCAGCATGAATCAATGAAGCCTAAATGACACAGAAGTGAGTGAACTCTGCTTCAGTAGTTTCCTCAAAGTGGAAGTTTGACAGTCCACAAAAGACCAAAAAAAACCCCAGTCTGGATGTTGGAGGGTAGGTGGGGGTAAAAACAGCTCTTTCTGAGATCCACTGAGAACCATTAACAAAACAAGTTTAAAGTCTGCCTACATGGATCATTTTACAGCTCCATAGTTAAAGCAATAGTTAAACCAAATGATCAATGTACGCTCTAGAGTCTTGTCTCTGCTCGATTAAGTCTTCATTTGTAGGATTCATAAGCTGGATAGATTTAATTGCTCTGTTCGGTAAGATCTGTAGTAGCTTTCCCAAGATGTTATCTGAGAGATTAAGCAATCACAATCTTTCTGCGATGAAGTTGGAAATGTGTTGAGGTCATTTGTAAACACTTAATTTTAGAAGCGAGCTCTCGGTTGTTAACAGACTCTCCCTGTTGGGTTTGGGCAAAGCAAATTTCTTATGAACCAATATATGTAATTCTTTTAAATTGCTTCTTTGGTAAGAAAACATCTACCTAAAGCATACTAAGAATACTAATCGCGAGACAAACTGTTTGTCAACAAGAAGTTTCTTACTGAACTCCTAGATATTTTTAAGATCAAAGGACATTAAAGTAATTAAGTATAAACCAGAATTAATCCAGCACCTTAAAAAGCTGATTTTGTGATGCTGATGTGACGCACTCCTCTAACCAATCTGTTATGGTTTGTCATCCACATCTGAAACCTACAGTAGATTCTCATGATTTAAAACTTCTCAGAAGAGTGACTAACCTCAAACTAAAAGCAAATGTGATGCCAAAAGAAAAGCATTTATGAGGTCAAGGTTGTTTTCTGCAAGTGTACGCAAGATTCAGAAAACTAATTTGTCAGCAATTAAAGGCTATAACCTTACAACCATTAATATCTCTTTTTCTGCTCGTCCTTTTTATAAAAGCACCAAGATATTGATAATTAAATGAACAAGGTCTTTAAACTGCACAACATATGTTCTAAGGAACATATGCGGTGTGCACACACAGGTGTAAAAACAGCAAGTGAAGTCCAGACCACACACTTCTATGAAGAAGAAAAGGACCCTTCTGAACAAACAAATGACGGTCTCCGAAACGTCTGGCAATCTGCAGAATCTTAGAAAAGGTTATACTTAGAAATTAAGCACAAAGACGATCTCATTTAGGTTTTTTTTAGATGTACCTGGCCTTTTTTGATCGGAAGACAGCAAATTCCAACACATTACATTCACTCAAGAAGCAGTACGTGTAATATTATTATCTCAAAGACTCTGTTACAGAGCATAGCTGTACTAAAATACTAAAAATGCCAGGTTTAATAAGGACAGAAAAAAACATTTTCTATTAAATTATTGCACGGTGAGTGTTGCTTACCACTAAATTACAGTAATGCACTAAATAAATGAGAAGTTCAAGGATATGAAAGCAGAAATATGCATTTTTCATTATTGTCTGAATACTTGGATAAATTATTTAGTTACTAGATACATATGATATTCCTGTAAATATTCCTGCTTTGAATAATGCTTTGTTTTTATCTCTAAATCAATCTCTTTGACAGTATTCCCATCTTGAAGTTTAATTTTAGTGAAGTTTGATTAACTAATTTAGGACCTTTTTCATCATATTTTATGCAAAATAAAATCTAGATTTACTCCTCCACCCCTACGCCTCACGCTAGGTGGGAATCTTCCCCAGGGTACTCCAGGACTCAAACTATTACGCTTGCTTATCCATTCTCAATATTCAGTATGAACAAGTTCTGACATAGATTCTTCATATAATTTTTATGCTTTAGTTTTTTATGCTTTTTCTTTATAGTTAGAATCTCTTTGACAGTATTCCCATCTTGAAGTTTAATTTTAGTGAAGTTTGATTAACTAATTTTAAAATATAATCATTTGTGTTTTGCAGAAGAAGAGATAATTGAACCGCCAATTCATCATTAGTAATCATCTCCCTAATGCCGTTCTGCCCTATCAGCGCACTAAAAACACACCTCTTCCACGAACACCTGAGAACCTCTATAAAATAATCTTAAGCACTTCTTAAGTACTATTGTTGCTTTTGAGCCCTTCATAGTCTCCTACTCTTGTAAGTTGCTTTGCGTTTGGCAGCTCCTCTCTCCAAAAATTACATTTTGGGTGAACTATCACTTCAAATGTCCTGACAGAAGTTTATATAATATATGTTTCACATACACATACTGTATAACCTTTACTAAAGTTCTAGTCAGTGACACATTAGAAACAGTGTGTATGTTAACAGTCATGTCCCAATTACATTTTTTATAAATAACGTACTGTATAATCACAGGAAGATAAATCAAAACTATTTTACTGTATTACCATTACTGTATGTCAACAAATCTTAAAATGCCTTAAACGAAGCCATCACTGAAATCATCAGACAAACACATACAAGCTCCACACGCTCCTCTGAGACCTGCTGTGAACATATAACAAAAATTTAGTTCATGTAAGTTTTAAATGAGCTTCAGTTCAAACTCTTCAGCAGGCGGCGCGACATCTCTGAAAAAAAAACACGAACAGCGCTGGGAGACGAACGACAGGGTCGAGCATTCTGTCAACCCGGCGCTGACAAAGCAGTAGACCACACAGGTAGGCAGGGCGAGAGAGAGCAAATAAATGAAAGGAAGAGGGAAACATAGTGCCGTTACCTCAGTCTTTACTTTAAACAGTAAACCCAGGGTCCCATCCATCAGCGTAACAGCAGATAAGCGTGTAAGAGAGCGAGAGGACAGAACAACCTAAACATAATAGCCCAAACAACCATCAACCCTACATTAGCATGTATGCCCTTGGAGGAAAAGCCTTGAATGTGAAATGTTACAGAAGTTGACTTTTTTCACACACTGTATATGAATTATCTAATAAACGAGATGAAAAGCCCAGAAGCATATGAAGATTTATGAGCAAAGAGTGACTTTCTGCTCACTGGTTGAAAAAAAACTTCTATTCCTTTAAGCTAAAGGATGAGAAACTCAATGATAGAATCTGTATGAACAAATAATTTACTATTATTAATAATTGCAAAAGATAAAAAATCTACTGAGACAAAGTGTTCTTGATTATTTATTTATTGGCAGTGAGTTTAACTGAAGTTCAGATTCTGAAAAATCAAAAATGAACAGTCTTTTGAAGTATTCTGCACTTTAAGACACGCAGATCAAATGTTAAACAATGTCAACAGCAAAAAACGTAACTCGTTCTTCAAACTCTAAATTTGCTCGCAAGATAAGTAAAAGAAAAATATACAGTACAGTCAAATGATTATTTTTGCAAAAGACAGTATTGTCTTAAAGGGCTTTAATTCTGTGATAATGACTTTATCCTGCTCATTACACGGCTACTTGCCAAATAAATAAACACATGGACATGGAAAATGAATTTGGGTGGAAAGGCCAAAGAGTGAAACCACAGACATTACAAAGCAAAGCTATGTAGGAGTTCAGTGAAGGCTAGCCAACCAGAATCGAGTATTTAAAAACATAAAAAGTCTGCACAAAAAAAAACAACAAAGTTGGTTTTTCTTGTGATCAATATCAATGTTCCTGAAGCTCAACTTGAAGCAAGCAACAGCAAAGTAATGGGTTCAATTCCCAGAGCACGAACATACTGATAAGTATCAAGAAGATGGTAGTTACAAGACACATTTTTGTGGATGAAACCTCAATCCCTGCATCCATAACTTCTCAGACGAATGGCATATTACAGGATGTTGAATACAAATTGAGGGCGAACGTATAGTATGAGCAAAACCACCGAGAATATACGGTCTAATCAACTCATATTCATCCCCTGGTATTTCTGCCTTAATTACTTCCACAAACCAGAGCAGCTACAAATTATTTAAAACAGTGGATTACTTGAAGGTTTCTTAAAGTGCACGAATGATGAAATCAGTGGGAAATATTATTTTTAGCATTTAGGTTATCATGGGATCAGTCAAATTTGTGAAAAATATGTAAAGGCACAAATGGAAGTGTCAAACTGTCAAGAAAGTTGTGAAATGGTCAAGATGACCTTGACTCATCCAATCACACAAGGTTTCTGTGTGAACCTCCAGGCAAATTCAGCCCAGCATGGGACACGTCACTTTCTACAGCACAGTTATAAAATCAAATCCATCAAATAACTGCAGAAACAGACACAAGGTTTCCATCTCCAGCGTTACACGAGCTAGAGGACCACGGCCACAGGCACTTTCCCTTCTATAAACAGAGATAAGGCATCGGTTACTTCCAAGATTAGAAGAGAAAGACAGGGCCGGTCATTTTATTTTGGGAACTCAAAGGGGATAAAAGCAATGTGCTTTACAGCCAAGTTCCCCACCACGTGTGCATCCCCGGAGAGGTTGACGCCGTCCGGCCGGTTCACTTCACCTTTTCCAAAGAACCTGCGGATGCTGTGGTCACAACTACGCCTATTTCAAGCTCTGGAGCTGTGTGATTATAGAAATGATCCCTTCCACCATCCCAAAGCCTATAAGGGACAGTATTCCTGTGGCGCCTGTCGGGCAATGAGACACGCACTTAATCCTCCTCTGTGTTTCATGGAAACAGCAACAGAAAACACATCAGAGGTCTGGAGATAGAAACACAGGCACAAAACGTCCACCGAGGGACTGGAATATTTTGTGCAAGATGGGTTTAAAGGAGTAGTTTACCTAAAAAAGACATTCTGTCATGTACTGTACATGATCAAACCTATATGACTTCCTTTTATGAAAAAGTTTAGCAGAAAATCTGAGCTGATTTAAAAAAAATCATAAAAGTGAATGAGAAGCATCCTCATTTAATGAAAAATAAATCTATTTATGGTAAATATCCTTATGAATAACTTAAATTAACCTGTTAACTGTCACTGTTCCACAGGTAAAACACTTATTTTATTATTCACTTTAATATTTCATAGTTGAAATATATATATTCGAAATATATATTGACGGAAATGTCTAAGAGTCACAATATTCACAATAAACATAATTAAATTAAATTAAAATTAAACAAAAAATGTAAAAAATAAAACAAAACTCACAATTAACATAAACTTAAAAACTTATTTCTTAAAATTTTTTAAAATACCCAAAATAAAAAGTAAAAAAAGATTTAAAAATGTTTATCTAATGTCTAAAATATAAAGTCTAAAAATGAAATAGACTGTGCAGTGACAGTTAAAATAATATATTACATTAAAATAGCATTCAATATAATATATAAGTGCAAGACAATATATTTTTGTGTTTCAATATAATAAAATCTAATGTAATTCACTGTAATGTAATATAATAACACAACAATATGATACATTTTTGTGCTTAATAATAGAAAGTCATATGGCTTTTCAAAAAATATATGGGTGAGAAACAGAAGACAAATTACATTTTTAGGTGAACAATTCCTTTGAAAAAAAAATTAAATGATTTCAAGATTGTAAGACTTTATCTGCTCAAGGTAAAGTCTCAAATCATGGTGTGGGTTGTGGTACACATCAGCTCCAACCTCATCTTTGGGGATTGTAAATGTGAAGAGGTGTACACATGGTATTTTAACATGCAGTCCAATAGAAACAGCACGTCTGTGGGATACTGAGATGCTGATGCAGCTTCTAGAGGTCAAAACTCTTATAACAATACATCACTCCCTTCAAAACCAAAGACACAACGCAGCAGGGCAGGCTTGTGGCTTACCACTCTAATATCTAAAGTACTATTATACTGAGGATTTATGTGACCATTATTTCAGGGTGGATAAGGATTCATGCTTCCAGGTGAAAGGGAAACGTAGATTATACTCAAGACGACAGATGCAAGGGTTTATTCATTGCACATCAAGTACAAGATGCAAGGTTTAGCTGCATTATATCAGCACTTTAAAACCCTTTTACATGAGGAGGTACATCATGAAAAAGCTTTTTGAAATGTCTATACTGTTTACTTTTCAGCTTTTATTAGAACGCAGAAAATGCACAAGCATTGCAATGTACATAACAAATTCTTGTTGCTCAACTGGTATATCAGTTTATGTATCAGTCGTACTATAAAAAACTTTAATGTGGTTCTAGTTGTTTTCTTGGCTTCACTGTAAAATGTTAAGACACATACACAAGGCGTGACCTGGAGATAAGTCTTCTAAAAATATCATTATGATAGTGCAGTGTTTCTCAACAAAAGGTTGAGATCCACTGTGTTAGAACACCTAAATACCCCTTTCCAAACTACTACACAGCTAATAAGTCATTAAATGTCTCATTATGTCAAGCGCCTGACTATTAAGCTGTGCTAACTAGGAGGAAATCAGCTTCATGAGACAAAAAGCGCTGATAAACCCACCAGCTTGCCTTCACAGTATGGCAATATGGTCACATCCCTATAGCCCATGATCAGAGTTGGCTGAAAACCAGAACATTGGGTCTTGGGTACCACTCTCCTCCATCGTCTGATGCCCAGCTGAGCTACCCGTACCGCTATAGGACCAAAAAAAAAGGTTACAGATGGTGTGGAGAGCAGGACAGGCACTGGAGCCCAACATCACGCTCTAGATACCTTCAATTCGGATTAGCATCAGTGATCCCATCCAATGGAGGATTACCGACTCTCTTCAGGGAGGGAGTCAAGCTTCCCTGATCAAGACGGTCTTGAATCAACACCTCTGTAAAATTCCAAACCTAAATATACTGCACAAAGAGAAAACTTTAGAAAGTTTGTACTCGAAAGCCATTTCAATTCTGACATCCTCAGCTTCTACAGTACGTCACACCATAGTAAACCTTTCATAGACAGAACAACAGACACTTTAAAACCATTTCCACATCACGTCCGGAGATACATTAACACAAAAACCATTTAGTCGTCAGTGTTACTAATGAGTCTGTGTTTTGTCAGGCAAACACATCAAACTCCTGGTTCACACAATGTCAGTAAGTAAAAAAAAAGCAATGGCATTGTTAACAAGTCATTGCCTTTGAGTAATCACTGTAAAACATTTCGAACCGTTACTTGGCTTTCCTCTAGTTCAATGCACTTGATTGCATTCACAAAAGTTGAAGGTTATTTCAAATTAGTTTCAAGAAACTTAATAACAGAGCTGACATACAACTGATTGTCAAATGATTGTACATTTCTCGGGCAGACTACTGATTGTGCACTGAAATGTCTATTTTGCAATATTTTACAAAGCTTTGTGTGGAAACACTGTACAATCAAGTTGTATTTGCTGACATCAGTAAATGCAAAAGCTAACATAAACTAACAATGAACAATACCTTAACAGCATTTAGTAATCTTGTTTTGTTTTTTATTATTTACTAATACATTTTAAAACCAAAAGCTATACCTGTTAAAGGAATAGTTCATTCAAAAATGGACCCCATTGACTTGACCATAGTAATTTTTATTCCTACTATGGAAATGGGGTCCAATTTTTTGGGTTACTATTCCTTTAATTATTAATGCACAATGAATTAGCATGATCAATTGTATTTGCAGTAACTAACATGAACAAAAATGAATAAATGCTGAAAAACTATATTGTTCATTCATGTTAGCTAATACATTTACTAATAATAAAAAAATACAGTTGTATTGTAAAGTGTTACCAAAGTTTTTATCCAAGTAAAAACTTTATCCAAGTTATCCCTCTATTCAAGTTTAAAGGAATGGTTTACTCAGAAATGACAATACCAGTTATTTACTAACTATCATGTCATCCTGTTTTTCCAGTAAACACAAAAGGCAAATTTCCTTAAAGAATATACTACTTTCCATATAATGACAGTGAATGAGGACAAAAATGATGAAGTATTCCAAACTACTCACATTGTAAATTATCTAAATAATTTGCAGACTAAATGTAAATTGTGACTTAGTTATTAGCATAAATATTAAATATTAACATCTGTCCTAGATCTTTTTGTCCCATGTTCACGAAGGAAGTGAGTGTCTGATTTATGAACGAACAAGAATTTAGTTGGAGCTTCTTAATGAAAAAGTTCATACAGTTCACAGAAGCAGATTAATTGATTGATTTATAATTCATCTCATTTGGTTCAGTCAGACTTATTGAATTATCAACACACGTTTGAATATATATGACTTATATTAGTCTGTTTTACCAAACAACCCCAAACAGCCCAGAAATGACACACATCCGGCTTTAAATGAGCGTATACGAATAAAGTAGAATCACGCAGCTGTAAAGCAACATACAGACACCTGCTGACAGCTGAAATACATTGGAAAGGCCACTAGCTCATATAATATCTTTTGCATGCATTGACACCATCATTCCACGCTGAAGAACAGCGATTTATATGCGATATGACAGCTCACCCTAAACTTCACAGGAAAGAGTGCACGAGGAAAAATATTCAAGCTTTCCCTACCACAATACCATCATCTCTAAATCATTCTCTACAGGCACAGACCCTCACTCAAAATGATTTATAGACGAAGAATAACATCCCCATTGGCTATGGATTACAATTTCTGCCTCCCATGTGCAAAAATCATCAACTTTGTCATGAAAAATTAAGCCAGTTAGAGGAAAAAGTGTTTCAGCCAAGCTCTCGTCTGTCTTTGATTGTCTGACGCGGAGCTGGAAGTATAATTTCACGCAGCAGACCCTCCGCCATAAAAACCTTTTCAATGTGAGGCTTAAATAAGAGGCTCAAAAAGTAGACTCTCAGGTTTAATGACATCAGTCATTTCATTTTTGCTCAGACGAACACCTTGGATATGAATATTCACACGGGTTTTCTATTCTAGCAGTACTGTATGAGCATGTGTGTGTGGTATATTACTGGAAGCTAGGGGTGATATACTAAATGATGTAATCTATATTACTTTGTTAGCTATATAAAATGAATGTTGTAAATATTGTGATCATTTTAAATGTGATTTTTACAGAACGTGGCAGCAGAGATGTTCACAAGTCTCTCATCTGAAGTCTGAGTCAAGTCTGAAGTCTTTATCACTGAAGTCCGAGTCAAGTCTGAGTCTTTATCACTGAAGTCCAGTCTGGAGTCTTTATCACTGAAGTCCGAGTCAAGTCTGGAGTCTTTATCACTGAAGTCCGAGTCCAAGTCTGAAGTCTTTATCACTGAAGTCCGAGTCTGAGTCTGTCACGAGTCTTCTATCTTTATCACTGAAGTCCGAAATAAGTCTGAGTCTGCTGAGTCCGAGTCAAGTCTGGAGTCACTGAAGTCCGAGTCAAGTCTGGAGTCTTTATCACTGAAGTCTGAGTCTTTATCAGTCAAGTCTGGAGTCTTTATCACTGAAGTCCGAGTCAAGTCTGGAGTCTTTATCACTGAAGTCCGAAGTCAAGTCAGTCTTCAGCTGGAGTCCGAGTCAAGTCTGGAGTCTTTATCACTGAAGTCCGAAGGTCTGGAGTCTTTATCACTGAAGTCTATAAATCTGGAGTCTTTATCACTGAAGTCCGAGTCAAGTCTGAGTCTTTATCACTGAAGTCCGAAAAGTCTGGAGTCAATCACTGAAGTCCGAATAAGTCTGAGTCTTTATCAAAGTCCAAGTTTTGGAGTCTTTTGACTGAAGTCCGATTCATTGGATTATCACTGAAGTCCGAGTCAAGTCTGTCTTTATCACTGAAGTCCGATTATTATTTTATACATCCGAACTCTGGAGTCTTTTGTCACGAACCGAGTCAAGTCTGTCTTTGTCTTTATCACTGAAGTCCGAGTCATTAATGTCTTTCAGCTGGAGTCAAGTCAAGTCTGAGTCTTTATCACCGAGTCCGAGTCAAGTCTGGAGTCTTTATCACTGAAGTCCGAATGTCAAGTCGAGTTAATCAATAATCCGAAGTCGAAGTCTGGAGTCTTTATCACTGAAGTCATTCTGGAGTCTTTAACTGAAGTCTCATCTGGAGTCTTTCAGCTCAGTCCAGGCAAGTCTGGAGTCTTTATCACTGAAGTCCGGTCATAAGTCTGGAGTCTTTATCACTGAAGTCCGAGTCAAGTCTGGAGTCTTATCACTGAAGTCAAAAAGTCTGAGTCTTTACAGTCTCCGAGTCAAGTCTGGAGTCTTTATCACTGAAGTCCGAAATAAGTCTGAGTCTATCACTGAAGTCCGATAAGTCTGGAGTCTTTATCACTGAAGTCCGAACAGTCTGAGTCTTTATCACTGAAGTCCGAGTCAAGTCTGAGTCTTTATCACTGAAGTCCGAGTCAAGTCTGGAGTCTTTATCACTGAAGTCAGTCATGAGGCTTTGTCACGACCGAGTCGAAGTATGCATTAGGGGATAAAAGGTCTATTTAAAAATTCTATAAATACTCTCTTAATTAGACTCTATTCTTTTAATATTTTTATGAATATTATTATTATTAATTTTATTATTTATATATTATTATTATTATACATTAACAACTGTTTTTTTTATATTAATGGTTCCACGGTTTCAACAAGGCTTAAACCGAGCATAATTCAATATAACAATGCAGACAGTGGCAGTACATCTGTTCATTATGTTAAAAATCTATTGCAATAATCATCCAGGCAAATAACGTTAACAATTGCATAGCCACCTTTCTAAGTGGGCAAAAATGGCGACAGTCTCCGTCTAATAACAGTCATTATCAAGTTGTTCTCCCAAATGAACATATCCTTTTGTGATATAAACAGATGGGCTGGGAGCTGCGTTACCACATTCTTTCTATGTCTCTGTTCTTCTTTTTCATAAAAAGAAAAAAGTCACTGATTTTCTGTACCAAAACAACAACGTGATTTAAAGGGTTTATTTTTCGGCACATGCCAGGTCAGTCTGCCATCTTTGAGACTCTACCACATTTCAGATTTTACGCACAAGCACACGGCCAATACACGTCATTGAATTCTATAATAAGGGTCCGGTCCGATCCTATTTACTGCAGTACAGCATACACACAAACACACACACAAAAACATAATCCTCCTTAATGAAATCAGTAGTTAAGAATAAAAGACTCGAGTTGATTTTAAAATATTCACGAGTCTTTTATGTCGAGTCTGACGTCTGAAGTCATTTCAGTTCGAGTCTTAAGTCGAGTCTAAAGTCCATAAAAATGCGACTCGAGTGCGACTCGAGTCCAAGTCTCTAACTCGAGTGCCCATCTCTGCGTGGCAGTATAGATTAGTTTCAGACCTTATGTAAGTGTGAATAGGAATACAGAGACATTTTAACACCATCTCTGATTCAAACACAACTAAAAAATGTTAGAAAGTTTAGACAGTAAAGTCATTTGACTGTCTACTTTTTAAAAATGTTTGTTTGGACCGTGTTGAGCTACAAGTGAATCTCCCTCTTTGTGTCTACTTGGAAAAAGTAACAAAAAAATGTAAGCTATCTCCAAACAAATGCAACAAATATTGATCGTTACAATATTATCTGAATATACTTGATTCTGATTGGCCAGTCGCAATATGTTATTCCACAATAACAGTCACAGGTTCATCCAGGTACTGCGAGTCATCTTGACTTTAAAAACAATATACTTACAAAAAAATCAAATAGAAATATGCATAATTAATTAATTTCCTTGCTGAAGGCTGTACATCATCCCACAAAATATATACATTTACTTAATAGACTAACACTATCATCAAAGCAATTGTGAGATAAACAGATAAACAGTAAAGCTGGAAGCATCAATCTGCTTTCGACCCCAACATCCTGAGCAGAAATCAGACACCGGTTGCTGCCCACAGAGTTGCTGTATTTTTAATGCCCTACAGATCCACTGCCCACATTGACCTTCAATGGAAAGAAAACATCTCTAAGCTAATCTCCACTACACCACATCATCACATTAAGAAGACATAGGGCATATTTACACCTGGGTGCATATCTAACCTTTGGCTCAAAGACTGAAATGTTACAGTTTGCAGTAAATATTATTCAAGTATTTTACAGCGAACTGCAGTGCATGAGAGTTTAACCAGCAGTGGCTATTTGTGTTTTATGGAAAGAGTCTCACACATACTCAGCTGCAAGTTGTGTGTGTTTATTTAGCTACACATGACAAAATTTCCTTTGGGAAAAAAATCTATTTCCATTAAAAAGAACAATTAATAAAAAAAAGATTAATAACAATTAATAAAAAACAATTTGTGTTATATACATTTTAGGTGTTTCAACTTGTTACAATTTGTGTTATATAAAAAATTTGATTGTGGAACTGTCACCGTTCCACATTGAATTCAATTCTAATCATGACATACTATATAATGATGAAAAGACTAGCAAATATTTGACAAACCATGTAATGTAATGCATTATGTAATGCTTTTAAAAAAATACCTAAATTAAAAAAGAGATTAAAAAACGAAAAGAGTAGGTAAGTGTGTGTGTGTGTGTAACATACAGTACAGGGTCAGTGATTTCATTCTAGCATTAAATGTCCAATGCGGTTCACTTGGCTCCAGGATGTCTGTAACTGTGCTATTTCTGCCTCTCCACAGGTGTGTGTGTTTGGGCACCTGTTATCTGGAGTCTTCACTACCCTTTTATTTCTAAAAGCACTCGCTGTTGGAGGTGATTTAGAAAAAAACACTTCTTGATTTCTATGATTTATGGTCTCCTTGGATTTGGTGTGACCTTAAAAATATGCCCTGGAAATACACTTTTAGTGGATGATCTGATGATTCATTGCTCAGGCTGACGCTAAGGACTGTTTGGTGATATAGTCACGTCTTTAATTCAACGTCTGATCCAGGGTCAGCTTCTCAAGGCCCTGTTGACTTTAGAGACCGGACTTTAATATGCAACCTCAGAGTGGCTCACCGGTGCTAATTATACCAAAACCGTCATTGTTCAAGATGCTTGTCGCCCAAGGTGAAGTGCCCGTAATTTCTCATTTCAGATTGTGGAGGTATCAGGAAGGAGCCTCATAGTTAGAGAAAGGCCAGGACTGAGTCGCAAGGTTAAGGGATCGTGTCAAACAAGACGAAAGCGTCAGGAACTGGGCATTCTGTAAAGGTCAAGCTGTAGTAGTTGCATTTTGCAGATTCAACAGCAAGACATATTTCATTGTGATTTATCTGAATCTTCAAGTCCAAGGAGAGTGGAACACACCTAGACTGAAAATCTTTTAAAGACTGCTGACAATGCAGAGAGAACAAGAGGGCGAGAGAGAGAGAGGGCGAGAGAGAGAGAGGCGAGAGAGAGAGAGAGAGAGGGCGAGAGAGAGAGAGTAGAGAGGGCTTTTATTCTTTAAATTTTTTATTCTATCTAGAGATAGATTTTATTTTTATTTTAACTTTTTCTTTGTAGAGAGAGAGAGAGAGAGAGAGAGAGAGAGAGAGAGAGAGAGAGAGAGAGAGAGAGAGAGAGAGAGAGAGAGAGAGAGAGAGAGAGAGAGAGAGAGAGAGAGAGAGAGAGAGAGAGAGAGAGAGAGAGAGAGAGAGAGAGAGAGAGAGAGAGAGAGAGAGAGAGAGAGGAGAGAGAGAGATGAGAGAGAGAGAGAGAGAGAGAGAGAGAGAGAGAGAGAGAGAGAGAGAGAGAGAGAGAGAGAGAGAGAGAGAGAGAGAGAGAGAGAGAGAGAGAGAGAGAGAGAGAGAGAGAGAGAGAGAGAGAGAGAGAGCGAGAGAGAGAGAGAGAGAGAGGGCGAGAGAGAGACTAAATATAGAATCCATGAAGCAGGAAATTGTATGTCATAATGCATGTTGAAATGAATGATCAATCAGCAGGAAAGCTCTAAAACACGGTCACATTCATCTCAAGTGAGTATTTTGAAAATATTTACAAGGAGAACAAAACGTAATTTGTACTCAACGATGAATCACACAGGCCCCATGAGCAAACATGTCAACCCTTTGAGCTCTATGTTTACTCATTGTAGAGCATGAAACACATGAGTATTTTGTGTAATATTTAAGAAACAGACATCGAACACAAAACATATAAAAGCAAATGAGGAAATTCAAATTTAAAGAAAAATCATGATTACTATATCATAAACTGTACTGTATGTATTATTTATCTTAATAAATAGAGAGAAAATAGAGTTTGCTTCTTTTTAGACTGAAAAACGTTTTCAATAAAAACAAAATGGACACAATGTCATAAAAGTCCCCTGAGCTTTAAAAGACCAACTTCCAAGTGACAAAAAAATCCTCCGGGATTTCAGCAAGTCTTCAGAGAGTCGCTGAATGATTCTGCCTCCCTGCTTTGGTTGAAAACAAACCTCAACGTGTGAATAAAACATCTTTCATGCAGCGAGCAATCTCACACAAAAGAATTAAAGCTGACAAAACATGAAAAATGAAAGGCAAGTGTAGCAATTCAACGGACAACTGCACACTGTAACACAAGCTAAGCTTACAGTAAAAAGAAAATGACACGGTACAGTATGACATCAAACCAAGCTGAGATGTGGAAGGTCCAGGAAAGGCGTTCTGCCCTGGAGGTGATGAGAGAGAGGAGGCGAGTTCTCACACTGCCGGAGCGAGCGGAGCCCTCGGAATCTCACATTAAGTCTGTGATTTATTGGCTTTGTCAAGAGCAGCTGTTGCGGGGAAACAATAGGACTCACAGCAGCTTGCTTGGAGGAAGAAATCTCTCAGCACGTAATAAGACCAAGAACATACCTTCTACCTCAGAGCTCAGACCCAAACTAGTGAACAGTTTTAGGGAGGAGACAGATCCAGTGTGCTTACAAAGGATTTGGAGAAGGGCTTAAGATGTTCGTGGAGAAAGACTTCTGACCTCAGGCATTGAGTCTGATCCACTTTGCAGCTACTTTTGGCTAAAAACTGACTACTTAGAGTGACTGACATGTGAAGCGACCAATAAGAAGTGCTTTTGAAGAATGGGTTAGTTGAGATTAGTTCACCCGAATAAAAATCTTAAAATAATTTGCTCACCCTAATGCCATTCCAGATGTATATCTTTTCCTTTCTTTAATTTGAACTTTAATTTGAAGTTTATTTTATAAAATATCTTTTTATCCATTTTGGAGGCTGTATTGAAACCAAAGCAAACCGATATGAACACTAAATAGTAAAACAGCAACTTGTCGATAACTTCAAATCTGGTTCTTATGTGTATCATGACTAGTTGTCATATAATATTTCATCGTGAGACCCAATGACCAAAAAAATCTTTAAATTCAAAATGTTTCTGTTCTAAGCTTGTTTTGATTTCAACATGGCTAAATAAGTTCAAAATATTACTCATTTTAACAATTTAATAAGTTAAATAATGAATACTTTCCTTCTTTTAGAAGGCCCGCTAAAGTCATCTGGATTCCTTTCACTTTCAAATACAGTATTTGCTTTTTGAAGCTTTAAAATGTTGAGACTTCTATAAGACGACAACACTGCAGCATTTTATTATAATATAAAATGGTTTGTTTCTTTTCGACTGAGGAACAGCTTTTCGACACATCTGGAACAGCATTAGGGTGAGTAAATTATGATAGAAATTTCATGTTTACACATTTAATGGCACAAACTTTGGCAAATTTAGCGATTACTCCTCATGAGCAGTTTTTCTTCCATCCAGAATTTCTGCACCCGAGTTTTAAAAGTTGTCTTGAAACCAGCCAATTAGATTGGAAGTGCTGACTTGTCATTTTTGTATGCACAATGCACTAATGGGCGATGGGCAGGAATAAAGTTGAGAGTAGGTAGTGGAAGTGGAGGAGAGAGAGACGGGTAAGACTGAAAATGACAGAGTGTGTGACAAAGACAGTCATGATACATGTCTATCTTGCCAAAATGGATTTTTCCTCATCTCTCTTTGTCCTAAACAGCTTCTGACCCACACATATACACAAACAGAATCATGGGTCGCAGCTGCAACAAAGCTGTTTACAACTGCCGAGAGATATCGGAGACCCCGTCATACTGCCAGACCTCTGCCTCTGGGAAAACAGAAGAGATGGAAACTTGCTCAAGTTTCTGCTTAATTATTTGTTGGATAAACAGGGCACAGCACTTTTCAGCATGATGCGTGTTTACTTTTGTAAGGTCACTGCGTTCTAAGGTCCAAGAAAAAAACCACCTGACCGACACCTTATGGATGACATCTGTGACCCTGTCTGTGAAAACCCAGCTAAAGTCATTGTTTTGTGATTTACTGTTTTCTACATAAACTTATTCTACATAATGTAAAGAACATTCCTTGAAAATATAACCTTTATATCTTTAATATATACTGAGTAAGGCTCATAGTGAAATTAATAGGTGAAATCAAAGTTTTATCTCAAAATTAGATTTTAGCCTGGTTTTTAAAGACAGGGTCACATGTAGGGGCGGGGTTATCTGAAATAGATTTTAAACAATAATAACCCACCATTGAAAAAATAATTTACATAGTGACACAGCAGTCACAACAAACAATTTAGCTAAAAATAGCCAAAAATATGTACAGACTTTGTGATTAAACTGTACTGGTTATTTTAGGCATGTAACTGAATACATATACAGTTTTGCTTATAAATATCTAGTTTACTTTTCCAAAGAATCGTACACAAAAATCAGGTGCCACCAACCTTGCAATGTTTGAACATTTAGTGCTTTGGTGCTCATTTTATCATTTCTTCTACTTCTATTCTAGCAAAATCCATCTGCCAGTTGCATAAATACAAGATGACTGAACTTATAAAATGTTGTTGTTTGGACAAATCTGTCTTTCACTTTCTGTCTTTCTGATAAGTACACACACACAGCAAGTGGAACAACTTCAGGCTCTCTGCGCAACACCACTTCCAGTATAATGGCTCCGTTTCTCACCGAGAGAAATTTCCTCTGAAAACTCTCTTTTTTCAGTCACACTGAGTAGGATAGCGTGTGGGTGTCATGCTGTCCAGAAGAAGATCGGCAGAAGAGTTTTAAGTCGCTGTGAAAACCAAGCTGTCATTTCACTGTGACAAATACAGTATTCATGAGAGTCCCGTGGTTCCGCACACTGAATGGCTGAGATATTATGGCAGTAGTCAATGTCTGTCTTACTTCATATTTAAACATATCCCAGCTGTTTTTTGCACTTCACACTGAATGACACCAAGATGACAGCAAAAGGACACAAGAAAATAACACGAATAAAAAAACACCATTGGATAAAAAGAAGTAAAGAATCACAGTGGGTGTTAGGATCTAATCCTGCCCGCATTATGCACAGATGATATACTGTGCATTAGGGCACAAACATGATATATAAGCATTAGTAAAAACACCCATGGTGAAAGTGTTGTTTATAACAAAGCAGTGGAGCGGCAAAATTTTAAAGCTCTGGTCAAGCATCAATCCGCTCAGCTCTCCTCCGGTTTACCATTTTTCGGCTCCTAAAACTCCCTCCGCGCTCCTCCTAGCTTGTTCCCTGCGGCTCCATGTTCGGCTCCACAAATCTTCCAATTTTCCATTATTTTATTTTTATTTTTATTATTATTATTATTATCATTATAATTATTATATTATTATTATTATTATAAACCTCTGTTCCAGCTCTATCCCACTGTAAAATATAAGCAGTTGTAAAATTCCCAGCTGAAAGGCCAGATTGCTATAAACTATTAAACCACGGCTTGGTGAAAGTGTTGTTTATAAGAGGTGCCGGCAAAAGAAAACATTACGATTACCATTTCTTATAATTGGGGTTGTCAAACCATAAATTTTCACCTGCTGGGTGATATAATTGGCAAATAAAACTTTAGATTTAAACTGAAGAAAGGAAAATATTTGAAGATTTAAAATGTCAGACTTGGGGCTGGCAACCACATAGCAACACATTAACAACCACAGCTAACGGTGTAGCAACTGCATAGCAACAGAATAACAACCACTGAGAACAGTGTAGCAAAAGCATAGGAACAGAATAAGAAACACTGACAACACTGTAGCAACATTATGGTAACACAATAGCAACCACTGAAAACACTATAGCAACCGCATAGCAACTCCCTAGCAACGATTCAGAACACCCTAGCATTGAAGCAGTAAATCTGCATGGGCAGAAAAAACACTCAATATTTTCTGTTCTTAACCACAAAATAATAAAATGTTAACATAATTATAAAATATTAACTATGAAAAATAAATTATAAAAAGCTGGGACAAAACTGTGGAGAGACGTGACAGTGGTACCCAACAGAGGAGGTCTATGCTTTTAACACAGACGGATGTATTTAACCACACTCCCCTAAAAAAATGTTCATAATTAGAGTTGTTGTCAGAACGCAAATCAGAAACATAAAGCGCTGAGGGTTTAATATGGGCCAAAGGCTTCAGATGTGCAAATCTGGCACCCCGCCTTAGGTGGAAACGCCAGCTACAACTGCATTTTAATGAACAGCTGCTGTGCACTCTTCTCTCAATGATCTGTGATAGAGTGTGTAGGACATGCACTTTGACAGCCTTTGCTTTCTTGTTAGACCATTAAAGCAAGACATCTCAAAAAGCAGATCCACCGAACGCCCACTTCATCAATTTCCCAACATTTATTTTCGGCCTCTGGCCTTTTCACACACAGATGCACGTAGAAGAAGCAAGGTCACTCATTACTCATGGAAAACTCCTGAAACTTTTAAACAGTAGTGGAGGTCAGCTTGCACGTAAAGACGAGACAATAGGCAGATGTTTTACAGGGCAGAAGCCTTCGACCGGATGGAGGTGGAGATGTGTGAAGGAGGACAGAAGAGTCATTAAAGTGCTTGATGGAGGAGTGTTTAATGATGGGATAGATGTGTAACCGTAGATGTGGATCACTGAGCGTGCTGTACTTAAATGTGCTGTAAACGTTTTTTATACAGTGCATAAAAACGTCCTTTGAAAACTTTGCAGAGATTACTAAAATTGGTGTCACTCCTAAACTCAGTAAATAGCAAAGAAAAGTGTCTCCTTATGTCTGGAAGTTGTACAAAGACAAATTAAGGTATAATAGTACAACAAAAACTATTATGATATTTCATTGTCTTTTTACATTGAAGTAATGAGAAACAGTTTTTGTTGGAAGCATTTATTCTATCCTCTCTATCCTTTTCTGTCCTAATCATCTGCCAGAAACACTGTTGTTTTGATCTGAACAAAACCCTTTTTAATATTTCACACATTGATTGTCAGCATAACGCTTAAGTAATAATTACAAGTAATGCTAAGAGAAAATGTGCATGTGTATGATGACCAGGATTTCTACTGTGCTCGCTGAACTCGTGTACCGCACAGTGTCACAGTTTTCTCTGAGGTGGCCATCACCTTACATTCATAGTAATTTTGGAAGACATGGCAGCAAACCGTGCTGCGAGTTCCAGACCAGCGTCAAGGTTATAGGAGGTAGCTGCACTCAGACATTTTCTCTCACTCCGGTCTCCCCGAGGGTAACAACTGTAAAGTCCGTTTCATCCTTATCCTGCATTAGTATTCCACTCATAACCCTATAAGATCTGAAGCCATTCCCAACACAAAGCACTGCAACTCCACTGGATTATATCAGATCTGAGTGACTCTACACACTGCAATCATCCTATTAATCAATATCTCGGTTTCCAGTACATACATTTGACATTTTCTTTAAAGAAGATACATTTACATGCAAGCATTAATAAACTTGTTTTAAGAGATTATACACCCATAAAAGTAAAGGTGCTCTATGATGCCATAGAAGAATCATTATTGGCTAAATGGTTTGATAAGGAACCTTTAACATCCACAGACCACTTTTGTTTTACAAAAGGTTCTTTATAGTGGAAAAATGAAGAAAGAAAATGAAGAACAGTTAACAGTAGTGTTAATGAATGATTCTTTAGGGAACCAAAAATGTTTTTTCTATGGCATCGCTGTAATCCCTTTGTAGCGCCTTTATTTTTAAGAGTGAAATTTTTCTGACATTAAGTGAATTTTCTTACCTGTAATCATTGAACATTTACATGTCTGTGAGTTTTCTGCTTATTCAATATTTAAATATTCAGTAAGATTTAAACAAAAAGAAACAAATATCATTTCATAAGAAAACCGATCTCGACTCGGAGATGTTTAGATATTTTACTGTAAAACATTACGTTGCTTCTGCATAATCCCTCATATTTAAAGTGAGACAAACAGCTGTTATAACACAAAACCTATGCATTTCTATGCAGTACATCAATTAATTCAGGGTAATTTCTTTTCTTTTTCATTCGTGCAAGATGTTTTTTTTAATTATTACAGAACTGCTCAAACTCATCTGTGCTGAACTAACACACCTGTCTCTCCGATAGCGAACAACTAAATTGATGAGATTGATGATGTTAAAATGCACCTGTGGCAGGAAACAGAGCAAATCTCCGATTTTAATCCAAATAATTTTTTGTTGTACTTTTTTCTAACAAGTTTAAGTTTTCCAAAGTCATAAGAACATGTTTTACTATAGATGGATCTCCTCGGTCATCACTACAGAGATATGAGAAACATCTGTGGACGAGCTAGCAGGACGCAGGGATTTACGACTGAAGTATGAGGCCCATTACCAATGCGGAGACAATTTGCAATTTAATACCACAGGTATGGGTGCGTGGTGTGGGCTATATCATTTTACAGAGAGTGAAAGTCATCAATCACCGCTCTGTATGTTCTCACGGCTGTTTAAAATGCAACACGGAGCCCAGGGCTGTGACTGACGCCTGCACCGAATGGCAATCGCTCACAAAAACACACATTGAATAGAAAATAATTATTGTGTCATGTGACGGAATGAGAAAAGGAACATAAAACGCCAGAAAAAGATTTGGTCATTTTGACTACTAGTGTACAAGACTAAAAATCATACAAATACTGACAAAGAGGAGACAGAGACAAGAAGAAAGAGAATTATGGCACGAACTCGCACACCTACTCCATTGTACTCCCAACCACCCACGTCATTTTATTTCTGCTTGACCATGTACCACAGCTAATTAAATCTATTAAGAACAAATTAAGGTCGGCGAGAACTAGGCAGCAGGGGATCGAAACCCTATAATAGAGAAACACAAGCGATGACTGACCGCTAAGAGAACTGTCTTTTCATAAGTGCACTAGGGAGCATCTATCACCTGACGTTATTGACGTCATCGCTAAGCGGGACAGAATTCAGCTGTCCAATTTCACTCAATTTACTGAAGGGTGATGTAGGTGGGCGAGTTTAAGTGCCAAACCTCTCAATCAATTCATTTAATGACTAGAAAAACCCATTCTGTAATGGCTTAATCGATAAACAAGTTAGATAAATATACTATTAACCTAGAGATGTAGGATAAAACAATAATTAAGTAATAAATGCCAGACTCTGAATGTCTGAGAGCACCTGGAAAAGAGAGATTTAAAATACTATTTTAACCTGGAAATTAACATTAAAATAAAAAAATTAAACCAAAGAGAATATGATGTAAAAAAACTATAATAAATTAAAAAACATAAAATTATTCATTTTTTTTAACCTGATAACTGTGACAGCACAAATTGAGTATACACATGAAAATGCACTACAAATGTGAACTGTCATTTATTTCATTTGAAGATATTGATTTTTTTCAAACACTTTTAAGCCTTTTTTTTAATTCATGTTAGTTATTTTTATAAATTACAGTAACTTGCACTTAAATTACAGTACAGTATTTTTTATGGTTATTGTTATAAAAAATTTGTCTCGAGTCTTATACCTTTTATCATCATTAGATAAAAATGTAACTATCAAATATTAAAGTAAATAGGGAAATAGCATAGGTATTCCACAGTTTACAGGTTAAAATCAGGTATCGATATTTATCATATTGACCCCTATTTGTACTATTGGAGTATATAATAATTTGCAATACAATATTATATAAAGAAAAATCTAAATCTAATAGTCTTAGACTTGGCGTTTGCTGCACTATAGTAAAGCTGCTGTGACTCTTTTAACATTGGTAACACATCTGTTCTGTTTCTGTGAAATCATTCCACAAATTTCCACTAAAGACTCCACAGTAACTTCCCGTTGTGACCGAGATCAAAGCAAAAAAATTATATATATCAAGGCAAATGACACATCCAAATCTATAAATGTCTGAAACAGGCCTCCTCAAGTCCTTAAATTCCCACCCATAACAAATTTCTTCACTACAGCTGTTTAATTGATTTTGATAAATCATTGCACAGCCTCAAACATCAGAGCACCTTCTGCTCAAATCTAAGAAGAGAGTTCAAAAGCTCTCAGCAGACATCAATTAACATTCTGTGTCGATCTGAACCAGGGCGAGCATGTGTGAAGTTTTTCTTGCCACATTCTCTTACCCGAATTTCCAAACCACACATATGCAGCCGTGTCTTATCCAATCAATTGATGTTATGCAAATAAAGTTGGAGAAATCTTCAAATAAAAAAGGTGAGTCACAGCAGGTGATTCAAACACATTGTTAGCACATGTGCAAAAAGACATTATTGCTAATTTGGAAAAGCACCAGTATAGAACAAACCTTTAACTGAAGATAAAATCCAAAGCGCCACTATAGACCTGGCAACACAAGTCTAAATCCAGATTATTTATTTAGAAAATCTGAATCTAGCTCAACAACTCCAAATAAATGAAACTGCTCCAATATTATCTTTAAAGAAACATGCTCTAAAAAAAGGTTCACGAGGTTTAAAAAATGTTGACACTCGGGTAAGTTCGACTTGTTTTTAGGATTTTTAGATACCTTTACTGCCAAACAAGACGAAAACATTTTCTAAAGAATTATTATGTATTAACTGTATCAACATTTACCACATTATCTCTGCAATAAGTAATGTAGGAAAAGAACTGTTAATTACTGTAATTACATAATAGTGTTAAACGCCGGCCTAACAACACCTTCAACCACAAATAATTAATAATGAAATAATGAGTTTAATGACATGACAGAGATCTCTGGGGACCTCACACTCACATATTTAGCAGCTTGCGGCAAAAATAGTTTGTCTAAGGTAAAAACAGGCAGGTGGGAATCAAGTACAGAAGTGGGTGTCTTTTAAGGCAAAAAAATTATGCCGACCTTTGCCTTTACACAAACAAGAAACACCAAATGAAAGATTGCACGCTAGCAATCTGTAAGAAAGATCTGAAGGATGGTGACATTCACTTCAAATGACAGTACAAAGAGAAATTCCTTGAGCATTTACCCTCATTTGCCCATTTAATTGCAAATCCATTTTAATTCAATTTATTACAGATTAATTCATGCAAACGTCACAGGAATGAGAGCAGCTCAACTGGTTCACTTGAGGTGAAGTGATTTAAAAAGTGAATCTGGAGGCAGAAGGTCTGCGGCTCGTCTGTGGAGATGCGAAATGACAGTTTACAGTGATTGGACACGCAGTTTACTCGATCAGACTGTTTGCCCGGTGTCAAGCGTACTGTCGCTCGCCCTAATGTGCACTACTTTAACCACAGAAGCCCTTTCTAGAGAGGTGAACAGCTTTTTGATTTCATTCCAAACCTGTTTGATGGTTTCTCTTCATCTTTGTGTTTGCTCTTTCCTGAAATACTTAAGAGGAGTGAAATGCTTAGATCTTGCTGGAGTTCACGGTTTAAAATGCTATTTTTGGCACGATACAAACACTATATATTCGAACTGATCTCCAATCTGACATGTAATTACATCCTAGTGTATATGACTGTTTGGAATACTCAACCTGAAAAATACACAAAAAAAAAAAATATTTTTATTAAGAGACAAACCCAACTGCTGGGTTAAATTAACCTAGGAAATAAACCATGGGTTGAAACAACCCAGCATTTTGGGCTATAGCTACCTAGAATAGGTTAATTTACAACCCAGCGGTTAGGCTCGTCCCTTTTTGACCCAACTATGGGTAAACAACCCAGCATTTTGGGCTATAACTACCCAGAATAGGTTAATTTATAACCCAGCAGTTAGGCTTGTCCCTTTTTGACCCAACTATGGGTAAACAACCCAGCATTTTTTAAAGTGTATGGACAAACCCAACCGTTTCGTTAAAAGTAACTTACAGTCTGCATGCACTGTAAAAAAAAATTCTGCCTTAAAATAAATAGTTTTACAGGTCATTTCAACTGTTTTTACGCTATTTCACGTGATTTCAACTATAAAAATAAGTGATGAGTTGAAATGACTTGAAATAAGTTTAAATAATGGAAAAACAGTTGAAATGACTTGTAAAGCTAAGTTGATTGGAGTTTTAAAGGATGTTTTACAGTGTTGTTTTAACAAATACCTCGGTTAAATGTGTCACAATCAATCAGAATCAAGTATTCCAAAGTGTGTGTAATTTGTGTATAACCAACAAAGTAAAAACTTCCTGAAGGTTGTATAAGCCCAAAAAATGCACAAACTGAAAAAATTGTGAAATGAGGATCCAGAAAGGAATGCAGAGGTTCTGCTGTATATTTCAAGAACTGTCTACTTTTATTAATTACCCTGAAGAGCAACCGTCCAGTTTACAAATACACTACATCATAAACATGCAAATCATATGCAATATTTGCCTGCACCGGGATGAAAGTAACAGCCTCTTTAAAGGTGAAGTGTGTAATTCCTGCATCATTAGTATTGCCAAACAAAATTACAAAACAAGTTCCAGAACAATATCCTGGGCACATAAGTTAAACTAACAGTTAATCACACCCCAACAATACCGATGGAGCCAGTGGTTGGTATGGGTTTAGTGTAATACTATTTAACCCTTGTGTGGTGTTCATGTGTTTTTTTAAAAGTAAACCTTTATGGGAAAAAAGACTTTACAGATGTTTACTTTATCGCAATTACAAGTAACATAGACAGCATCATAGTACCAGTCAAAAGTTTAGACACAATGGACAAAAATGTTTCTCATGATCTTAAAAATCTTTTGATCTGAAGGTGTTTCAGTTTCAATGTTTAAATTGAACTTAAACGCAATTATCATTCTGCAAAGGTACTGTATTTGGTTAATATTTGTCATTTGCCTCCATTAAATTATTTATTTATTAATTATTATTAATTAAGGAAATAAAAAGAAACATCTAAGATATGGGTGTAAAAACATGTTTATCTTGAAAAAATATTAATGTCTTGAGGTTGAAAAAACAAACTGCATTTGTTTTTTCTTTTACTTAACATTGGAAGCGGGTCCTACAGATATGAACATCACACAGGGGTAAAAATGATTAACTGAAGCTTTAAGCTGGAATAAAACTAAGACTTTTAAAAATTCACACATTAAAAACACACATCACCTTTTACTGAGGACGTGTCACCTCAATCTATCTGACAGAGAGACTATTTTTTTTATAACTGTTCTCTCCCTGAGGGAAAACATGCTTTTAATCTCATCTGTCAGTGACCTTGCAAGACAAACACAAAAAACGCGCACACAGAGACAAACTGGCAAACAGACTCCTTTGCAAAAAACAAACACAATCTCGCAAACACAGACAGAGATATATGGATGGGGCTGACGCGCTGCCGAGTGAGAGCATCTGTGTTTGTGATGTTGTAGAGATGGAAATACCAACAGAGAAGCCGAACATGAATGATGAAAGATCAGCGTATTCCTCTGCTGCAGCAAAAAATTAAAGCAGGCGAATTTATCCATCTCCGGATCAATTCCGCCTAACTTCACTTCACCCTGAGTGCTGAGAGAAACTTAGGGCTCTAGAGAGCAGGAAGTGGGAGGAGAGCCGAGGAAGTGAGGAAGGAAATTGCACTGTCAGGTCTGTAGAGATGCCGTTATGGACTGAGACCTCCACTGAAGAGCATATTAAGGATAAAAATATAAACATTGGCGTTATGAATTTACCTTCGGTCTATAACGTCTTCGGTAAACAGAGTTGCTCTCCCTCTTATTTAGACTGCTTAATTCAAATCAGCGTTTCTGTAGAGAGAAAGAAAAAAAATCAATGGAAGTCAATGGAAGCTACATAACTCTTAATTGGACCAATCACAGCATGCACAGGCATAATCAAAGGCTTTGCTAGATGTAAATCACATCAAGAGATCCAGCCCATTAGTGTCACATCATAATGCTTAAACCTTAGTTTATAAATGCAGCCATAACGGTTTGCTAAAAAAGTACCATAAAATAATAAATAATAATTAAAAAATTAATAAAAAAGGACATAATTAAATTAAAAACAGTTTGCATAAAATCACCATAAAATAATACAAATAAAAAATAACTTTATTAAAATTTATAAAAATTAAGAAAAAAAATTAAATTAAATTAAATTATAAATAAATAAAATATCTGTGATGTTATTGGTTTTCATCATTGTATGTAGCAAAGTTTATAAATGTTGCCACACCAGTTTGCTAAAAATCAGGACTTACCTGATGGATATAATATTAAGTATGTGGACAAAATTTTGAAACAACACCAATAACAAAATTGTTACTTTGTAACAATTTGTCTCTCTCTCTCTACTTTCTCTCTCTCTCTCTCTCTCTCTACTTTATCTCTCTACTTTCTCTCTCTCTCTACTTTCTCTCTCTCTACTTTCTCTACTTTCTCTCTCTACTTTCTCTACTTTCTCTACTTTCTCTACTTTCTCTCTCTCTCTCTCTCTCTCTCTCTCTCTCTCTCTCTCTCTCTCTCTCTCTCTCTCTCTCTCTCTCTCTCTCTCAATTTCAATTTTCAATTTAAGTGTGCTTTATTGGCATGACAAAAATTGTACAATTGTATTGCCAAAGCAATTGCAGCTGGGCTGCATACAAATAGTGCAAATTATGAACAAAGAAAAAGTTAAAATAAAAGTAAGATGTATCTAGAGAATTAAATAGAATAAAAAATGTAAAGAATAAAAGCAAAATATACATTCAAGTAAAATAATACAGTGACAGTAATATAAGAGCAGTGTGATATAAAATGAGCATCAGTTTATCTACACATGTGTGAAACATCAGATCAGGACAGATGAAGTGTTTTCTCTTTTGTTATGACAGGCAGACACATATTGTGCTGCTAACACACAGCAGTCCTTGTGTTCTCTCTCTCTCTCTCTCTCTCTCAAAATATCTGCAATGGTCTGTTTTCCTACGCCAACCAAAAATGCAATCTTATCAGTTTAGTCTTTGTTCAAATGAACATTGTTTGAGGCCGCAACTGATAAAGTCCACACACACACACACATTTCTCATTATTGAGACTTCAGTGTTATTACATCAAAATCTCCCACTCGCAGACACACCACCTGGGACAAACCCTCGGTTTGTGGTCGGCGACTAAAATTGATTCAAAGAAAAATAGCCTGTTTGGCATAATACTATTTTGCGAGATTGCAGGGTAATGAAACAACGTCCTCGCTTGAGGTTAGCGTGGATTAATCTCCCTGCAGTACTCTATGAGCGATTACACTACAGGTGAGTGAAGCAGTCATTTAAAAGCCGCTTATTACAATAAATTAGGAGAGTTTAATGAGTGAGGCCTTTATCTAATGGATGTTGTGAAATAATGAAACGCGTAAGTAAATGGCAGAGTCCGGCGCAGGTTAAAATCAGACGTGAAGAAGTGAATGAAAGTGTGGGGTCGTCCTATAATCGCTGCTGGGTTAACAGGTCCTCAGCAGGGAATGAGAGCGATCTAATGACCGTAGAAAAAAAGTTCACTATTTAGACAACAAGTATGAAATTATTGAACCAAAACTGAACAATTTTCAATACCTTGACCCCAAGACACATTGCGCTACCCCTTTAAACAATATACATAAAAAGGCGAGTGCGCTATTTGTTTAGTAATGGCATACCGAGCGATCAAATTAATCAAAGTCTAAACAGTCTCATGATGAGAATAAATGATGCTTGTTTATAATTCAAACGTTCTGTTGACACAAACTTTCATTTATTTAATTGTGTGCCAAATGGCTCCTCTATGCCTGTAGTCAAGAGGGCAAAGTCACTTAATGGAAAGCTATTAGCGCTGTAGCCGGGCTAAATGACTCAAGAAAAATCAATCTCACTCTTTTCTTTAAAAGCTTTAAGCACGTTTTTTTTTTAAACTCACATCACGGTCTTTAGTCCCGTCAAAAGCGAGCCCATTGCAAACAGCATACTAATGGTTGGACATGGTGTAAAAGCAACAAACTTTATTACTAAAATCTGGTGGAGAGACCCAAATCTGCTGTAGATCAAAAGTTTAAATGAGATGAACGGCATTAAAGCTGCTATGTGCGCTGTAGTAACACTGCCACTTAGAAATATGTTTTATAATGTCCCCATCCTACATATTAAATAAAACAGTTACTAAGTCTGCTGGGTGGCAAGTGGAAGGAAATACTGTATTATTTATGCATTTTTGGTTCTATCTGAGATACGCTTCCTCAAACCATAAAAGTGTGACTCGCTGCCAACTGCTGAGATACATGATGAAATAAAACACAGTATGAAACAATACAAATACAATGTGTTTTATCATTAATTTCTTACAGTAGGGATGTCACAATACACTGGTCACAACAATAACAGCGATTTCAGAAACCACAATAATTAATGGGTTAGGGTTAGGTTTATATTATTATCATATATGTAGAACTAACACGATAGTTCTACATATATGATAATAATATAAATAATTCAGCACCCAGTTAAAATTTGAATGCACTGGTCAAAATAAGATTAATTTGACAGATTTTTTTTATTTAAATAAATCAAAAATAATTTGATAGTTTTTTTAAAAAACTGACATAAAATATATTTTAAAAATTACAAAATATTTTTTAAATATAGATATCGTGATAATACTGTTATCATGGATTTTTTTGGAGTGAAAATCTGATCTCATAACAGCCTTTTAATATAGACATGTACCACATGAGAAAAGACTACAGTGTATTATAGCATTTACTATAGTAAATTATAGTAAACTGTAGTATACTATAGTTTACTACAACAATTATATTATTGTATAGTGTAGTAGTATAGTATAATTACTATAGTATCCTATGGTACCCAGTAGTATTAACTATAGTGAAAAGATAAACTGTATTAAACCGTAGTATACTATAAATAAATAAATACTAAACTAAATACTGTAAATAAATACTATAGTATACCACAGGATTTAATAGTAGGTTTAAAAACACTACTACAGTAACAACTAACACTGTAAATTTTACTACACCTTACTATAGTAAATACTATAGTATACCATGTTTTTTTCAGGTGGGCTGCAGTCTTCTCATTTCGCTTCAGCTCGCCCCGATCACACCCCTCTTACCATGACAGGACCTGACAAGCACAACCTCATATCCTGATGAAATCTCTTATATACACTAGCAAAAACATGTGGACATGCAACAAACCCACCCACAAACAAACAGCCAGACGTTCACATCCCTTACAAAGCCATCAAGGTTACGTGTTTGATTTACAGTCGGCCCCCATGACTGTATAATGATATATGTGTGAGGCCTTAAACGTTGGGTCTAGATAAATTTTAAAGGTGCTGCTGGTTTATAATGTGCTCTCTGAGTGGGAGGACGGCAGGAGCGCAGCCGTTAAACCATTAGTTATAAAAATATAAGACTATTTATCAGCGGCAGCGCAAACAAAAGACGCACACTGGAGAATTTCAAAGGCGAGGAGTAAGGACATCCGCTCAAATTATGTAAACTGAGAGGTGAAAGAAACAACAAATTCTCCGGGGATGCCAAATGTTGACTTTTCGTTACGCTGAACGTATTCGCATTCAAATTCAAGCTGTTGCACAAAAAGGCCAAGAACGTCAATTACCCTTTCAATTTCCTGGATGCGGTAATTGTTACTTCTTGACAATAGCTCTTTGAGATAAGTGCAACAAAAAATAATGTTTTCGTTCCGAGGCCGGCGGCCGTTGACGGTGGGATTAAGTGAATAAAAAAGGGCAGGCATGGAATATAAATAGAAAAATAAAATAATAAAAAATCCCTTTCCAATCACAGCGCGCCAATATTTCCACCTCCCTGCACATCAGCGGTCCGATTAGGGGGCAAATCCTGCCTGTCAGCAACAGATGATAACCACGTTTCCACTTTAATGTCATAACACAGCTAATCCTTTTTGACGTATAGAGGCAGCAGACAAAAGCGGCTTGCGGCGTGTTTCTCCATCCTGCTCTCTCTCGATTCCTGTAACTTCACAACATTCCAGATGAAGTCTTCACTCACACTTTAAACTTCACTCCTGATGATCTAACTTTTATCCTCACAGTCCATCTGTTCATTCCTATCTATACAGCCGGAGTTTCTGACTTTGCAAGACATCTGTCACTTTCTCAATCACTGCTGGTGATGATTCTACCCTCGTCACTTCCTTACGCTATCTGTTTTCTACAGCAGCTGTACCCCATCATCTGGATGACAGACATAAAGACAGAAAGAAAGATGGACAGCAAACAGACAGATAGAAGGACAGACGGGTAACCAGACAGACGGACATGCAGATAGACAGAAAGACAGGCAGGCAGATAGATAACAAGAGAGAGAGAGCTAGACAGACAGAAAAACAGACAGGTAAACACACAGAGAGGTGAACAGAAAGATATCTAGATAGATACACACTATGGTGCAAACAAAAATATGTGGCAGACTTCAGACAAAGGACCCTCAAGAACAAAAAAGCTGATCAAAGCTTTAATTTATTTATAATTTCATAACTGAAAAAATAATCTGTATCATTACGTTCTATTAATGCCTGGTTCAGACTACACGATTTTAGCCCGAATCTGGCACGATCCGTTTGACGTAAGGTGTCGTAGGGATTCGTAAACGACAATGGACGTCGGGACGCGAGAATTGATCGTTTCATCTCGTATAGTGTGTCATAGTATACGACAACCGAAACCGCGTCTGCGATAGTTTACGACGTCACGGCAGAAAGACTAGTATGTTGAATTTTTTTGCGGTCCTTCACGATGGGTTCCGTCACATGGGTGACGCTGACCAATCGGAGCACAGACGTTTTTTGTACACAACTTTCAAACATGGCGAAACGCAATAGAGATGATCTTGCGTTTGTTACTGGCTAATAACAAAATATTTAATATGAAAAGAACGATATTTTACCTCAAGTTCTCTTTGGAGGATTGACAGCCCATACTGTCCTCTTCGAGCAAGCCAAGAACGTGTCCATGTTCGGGTTTTCTTTCTTTTTTTGCGCTTTTCTAAACATAAGACAGCCAGTACAAAACACGCCACTTCAGTCATTGTTTACGCTCTTGTTTCTCACGCGCGTCGTGACAACAAGCGACGTTTGGTCACGTAGCAACGTGTAGTCTGACATGTTTCAAGTCCAGGACACGACAAGATTTTTGGAGTCAAAATCGCGTAATAAGTGACTATCGTAACAGACAAAAAAAATTGTGTAGTCTGTACCAGGCATAAGGGGAAAAAGTCCCAATGCAATAACTCTTTTTCCTGTTAATGTATTATGTGCATGATATCTTAAAGACTTTTAACAGCGAGTTTAAGGAAAAACTACCTTTGGCCAAGAAAGACAAAACATGCAAATATTCACTACACTTCTGCGATTCCATTTGATATCATTAATAGCAAAACAGATTTAAAATTTTCCACATTTTGCATACCCTACAGTGTGAACAGAATGTAAATCTTCGCTCTGCCAATAAAGATTTACAGCACCATACACTATACAATTAACTACACAAAATGCAATCAGAAACAATGCAAGTGATGCTGTGCAATGGTAAGCATGCACTCAGATTACTGCAGAAGCTTCTCAAGCAGGTACATGCTCTGGATTCAATAACAAAAGGCATCTCAGAATGCCATTCTGGTCTGATACTCTCACAGAAAACGCTCTTACTATAGGAAGAAGCCATTACTGCCCATCTTACTTTAAGCTTTTCACATAAACCTCCTCTGATCGTGACTCTCAAATGCACTTGCACAAGACCTGCTTCAACCGATACAACGTCCTCTCTTACTTTGGTTCACTCCTCTTCTTTAGCTGTATTGGCTTTTTGATTTAACTTTGTTGCACCAGTGCATTCACTATTATTTCCCCTCTTTCTTTAAAGCCCTCATACTGTAACGGTGACATCTATGAGGCGGTGTGGGGTAATAGAAGAAGACAGATAAACGTCTAGCTGTCAAAAGAGAACAGATTATTGCCTAAAGATCTACAGTGTGCTTTCAGGATTGGATGGATACATTTAACAGCCACAAAATGTTCATTCACAAAGACACGAGGGAAAATACCGCCCTTGATCATAAAGTTTTAAAATAACCACCCAGAGAGCCATAACAGTGACTAAAGCATCAAAGCATTTAGTTTCTTTGATAAAAATACCCAAAAACTGCTATAGAAATAATTAGAATAAGAAATTATATAATATTATATATAAATATATGAGCAGTAATGTAAAACAAAGGATGAAAATCACATTTCTACTAGCTGTGCTGTGTAGATTGAAAGTTGAATTAATTCTACCAAATAACAATAAATTAACAGCATTTATACAAGCAACAAACTGAAGATTCATTTATATATATATATAGAGATATATTATATAGATAATATTACAAAATTGTGGCTAATGAAAGCATATATATTATATAATCTGTGTGGACCGCTGTGCTGGAGTGTGCCTCGGTCAGGTGCATTACCTTTAGTCACAGCAAGGGCGGCGCTAGCTGCAGACTCACAAAAACAAAAAGATGTTACTCTAAGCACATAGACCATGAAATACTTCACCAGACAGAATGATACTGAGAAACCTAACTAATCAAAACTAAATCTGGTCTGTTTGTGCACATGCTCCCCATCACCTCATCACCACAACAGAACGACGAGTCCTCAAGTGAATCTGATTACATGCGAGTGGATACCAAAGGCTCAACTTCATGTCCACCACCCTGAAAAAACAGCACCATCATAATGTACTCACGTCTTTCTTTTGTGGAACACCAAATATGTTATTTTGAAGATCTTCAAACTGCGGTTGTTTCCCTGCACACTGAGATCAGGGGTTGTTAAGCTCCACAAAATATCATACATATAGATGACTCCTATAACCATATTCCAGGTTCTCTGAGGACATATGTCACCGTTTGCTGAAAATCCAGCCTTGCTCTTAAATCCTACTTACAAATGCACATTTTCAGACTTGTCAGGTCAGGTTTGACTTTCCTGACACCAAACAGCATTTCTTGTCACACATCTTGAAAGAACATGATGTCAAGTACTGCATGACACATTGTTTAGAAGCCACAGCATTTCAACATTTACAAAACACAAGAAAACAATGCCGTTTTTTTGCTCAATAACATTGTTACATTTTAATAGCATTACACCGAACACTCATTTCTCCTTCATTTCAATGTATTTTGCATAATAAAATCTCCTCTGGGAGCTGTACCACAAATCTGCTACCTTACATTTTCAATGCGATTCCTTTCAAATTAAAATTTCAATAATGTCCTCTGCCTATCATCTGCCAGTACAAACGCAACCGTCCATCTGCCTGCACAACTCAACTACGTGACATCCAATCTAGCACATAGTCACAAAGCTTTAACATTCATTTTGAGTTCCTCTCGGGCTTCATCTCCTACAGTCACTTTGTCTGCTTTAACTCATTAATGCCCAGACATTTTCCTGAACAAAATTAAATGCATAATCTTTAAAAAAAATCAATTACCACACTGTGCAGTTCTCTTGCAATTAATAAGCATATTTTTATGTAAAGATGAGGATTGGGACTTGGGGATTCCACACCTTCACAAAACTTTTTGCAATCTGTCATAAGTTGCCAACTTTCACACCATTTTTAAACATGTGATATCATCAAGAATATGCAACTGTAGAAAAAGAGACTTTCTGCAACATTAGCCCGTGGGCTTATCAGGTTATTTCTCCAAAGTTTTGTTTGAGTATAAAAACCTAAAACAAATTTCTTTATCTTAATTTAGCGCTAGCACCACCAAGATTAGGGCTTAATTCCTAAGGGTACATGAGCAAAATGTAAATCTTTGCCCTTGAAAAAACGACTCTTATGTACGTGAAGGAGAATAAACTAAAGCAAACAAAACCTGATTTAAATAATAATAATGTTTTATAATATGCAGTTTATCCTTTCTTGTACCTCTCTGAAAGGTCTGGTTGACATATCACTGATCAGGATTTGTGGGAAAGGTGTGAGATGAGTGTCTGAGCTCAGCACAGGTGTAAGCGGTCATCTTACCGGTAGTCCAAAAGTAAGTCTGGCTAAGTGAGAAATGTCTCTTTAATGCACTTCTTCCCACTGTTGGTTATAAAAACTCAATCAGAACCCTCGGCAGGGACCGGTCACAGAAGCGCCTGTTATTTGATAGCAGTTATTGTTTTTGCTCGATCTCGACTGAATCTAATCCAACCGCTGGATTGAAAATTATATTACACATGCACAAAAGGCTCTTCCCTGATTCTCTGAAATATAATATAATATAAATTGAATTGGAAAACTTTTTTTAAACCTTGCCCCATCGTGACTTTCTTAACAATATGGTACAAAAGCATTTTTCTTGTTGCGTCAAACTGAGAATCAACGTCAAATAGATGCTCTATTATAATACGTACGGGGTAAGACTACTAATAAAAGCCATGGATGTAAGGCTGTGCCAGATCGATACAAGGCAAACTCAGTGAATGACAATGAAATTGTATCTCCCACACTGGGAATTGTGTGTGTGAGAGATTCACTGATCAGAAACTGCAGAAACAATGGGATGACACACAATAGGATCTAGTATGTATCGCCACACAAATACAATTCTTATGTCTTTCTAAAAACAAATATGTTTTGTTCTTTCAAAACAAAAATGCTCAAACCACACACATAGGAAATCAGTGACAAATATGTCTATGCTGCTGACTAAAGGCTTGGTAGACAAATGTTACACAAATATTGTCAGATGTGCCTTGTTGTCTTAAATACTGCCTTCAAAGAGAGTATGTTTCAGGTTTCAGACACAGCATTTTGTCCTTTTTAAAACGGTAGATTAAGATAAATAAAAACAAAACAGCACGGGACAGACTGAAAGCAGAAAGCAATTATGTGAATTAATGGGCTGAACATCTACCTACGTAAAAAAAAATATTGTGGGTGAAAACAAAGAATATTGTGCCATTTATTTTACTTCCAGACATGTAAGTTGCGGTACTTTAGGAAAACAGACGCACACAAGAAATTAACCTTCTGTTCCGCCTCAAATTACCCTGCAAATTTTTTAAATGCAAACAGACTTACAGTGAAAAAAATCAACCAGCGGATAAAGAAACTAATTTTTGTGAAGCTTCATCCTGTACCAACATCAAGGACATAATCTCTCTCTCTCACATATTAAGCACTAATTGCAATGAAAATTAACATATTAACATTTCGCCGTTTTTCCATTTCAGAGAAAAGAATGAGACGACACACAATAGGATCTAGTATCTAATATCACCACACATATACAGTATTTCAACACAAATCTTATTTCTTTGCAGAAACAAACAACTAAAGGCTTGGTAGACAAATGTTACACACAAATTTTGTCAGATGTGCCTTGTTGCCTTAAATTCTGTCTATTGGGGTGAAAAAAAGAATATTGTACCATTTATTTTACTTTAGATATTTCCCTGAAGAAGTTGCGGTACTTTAGCGAAACACAAAAAAGCCACATAAGAAATTAAGCTACTGTTCCGCCTCGAATTACCTTGCAATGTTTTTCAAATGCAAACAGACTTACAGTGAAAAATCATCTAGCAGATAAAGTATTAACAGACAAACGCTTCAGTTGTTTTGTCTGTGCAAGTGAACACTGACTGCTTAAATTATTCTGCAATGAGCATGACCACGCAAGCGTATCTGACATATCAGACTCCCAGAACAATGAGAGGAACCAATTTAGGGCTAAATTAATATCCTCGAAGGGCCTGACTGCGTTGCACACGCTTTTGTCTCTTTTGGCATTTTTCCTGCACGCACACACACAAACTTTACCCTTTCTCACCCCAGCCCCACTGATCCGAGCCATACAAGCCCCTGCATCTTGACTTTCCCAAATAAACACATCTTAGGAATCTTTAGCCTAATCAGGCATTCCCTCTTGCATCATTAATTACTCAGCTGTATAAATAAATGCCGGGCGAACGAGTTTTTCCGTCCATCTTTGTGTCCCGGGCCCCTCCGCAATTTTCCCGAGCGGTAATTCATTGTCTACCCCGCTGCAACACAGTCAATCAATACCCAATTAAACAGAGTCTGTGTTCCTCCCCAGAGCAACAACGGCCATGAGACTAAACGCTTTAAAGGGAAATTTAAATGCAAATAGCATCTAAGAGTATCCTGGTTGGAAGACCTTGTTTGGTTCTGCAGTATCACCGGGTTGAGTTACACACGACCCTCCCTGTACCGCGGCCGGAGCATGCCTGTGGTCAGGCCGGAACGAAGAGCGCAACGTGGGGATGGTGATATTTAAGTGACCTCCACTGTCAATATGCTGATCCACCAGCTGGACACGCACGCATGCAGATAGATACAGTACATACTCAGGCACATACAGGAAAAAATAGCCAGGAATCAAGTCTTTAAAGGTTCAAGTGTGCAGGAAACATACGTGCCAGCAATCTTTCCAAGTCAGTGGTTATATAGCAGACTCTTTTTACGGAGTCTCCCTGGAGCAGACTGGGGTTAAGTGCTTGTTCAAAGGCACAATGGTGATAGCTCATAGCCTTGCTTTCAAAATAGTACTGGAGGGGTGCTATGGCACATTGATGGGAAGGTTAGCTAATACCATGAAGGGTTTGGAAGAAAACACATTTGGCACATCAAATAAAACCATATCCAAACGGACTATATTTTGCACATGTGTATATGTGCAACTTTTTAAAAAGCAAACACACACAAGCATGCATCCCTAGCCACGCTGGCGCCTGACGGTTCAGCTTCGCTTTGATACGCTCCAGGTTATCCGGCCTCACACCAAGCTCGCCTTGATGTGCCCGCCCTCCAGGCACTTAGCTGTACAACTAGATCACCTCTACACACACACACACATAGCGGTTAAGAAGTTCCCAAGAGGTCCCGTTAGAACACATGCACTATTTTTACACAACGCAACGCTAGCAGCAGCATTATAAGCAAAGCAGCCATGTCGTCAAATATCAGCGGAAGGATCGAGAGATGCATGACTATCTATAGGGCGTTGAACTATTAATAGAGCGCAGGGAGGCAGAGGGAGGTGATTTAAAGACACATTTGAGGATCCATATAAATCATGTCAGCGTTATGTGGTCGTATGGGAAGACACCGTTTTATAGGTTTCAACGCTAATCAGAGAATTATGTGATTTATGATGCTTTGGGGCGAGACTGCTATATCTCTTAAAGCGAAATGGATGCTTCTCAATTTAGAGGAAACTGGTAATGTGCGCCATAAACTTTCAATAATGTCATCCCAGAATCTTATCGGCGGTATCTGAAGAGGGGAGAAATGCTGTCTTTGTAGGCAGGGTTATGATGGTGACAATGTCGGTCTGAAACAAAGCAAAGGCGCATCAGTTTCTGCTTATGTTATCCCACAATCTTAAAATGGTGGAAGGGTATAAATAAATTCTGATTTCATTTTTTTTACTTATGAAATCAATAAATATTATATTGTCTTACATAATGTTACAATACCCTGAAACCAGATTTTTCTAAAGAACGCTAATTTAACCAAAAGATACGGTTCAGATACATTGTGCATCCCTATTAGAATTCTTACTGCACTGTTAGAAACTGTGGCGTTACCTTTATGATTCACACCAATAGAGAATAGCCGTTGTCTGTCAGAATACAGGAAAAGGTCACAAAATACAGGTTCCTGAAACAAACGCACACACACATCCTTAACTTTCATCACTATGAAATATAAAGGGCAGAGCTATACAACACAAGGTAGGAAAGAACACGTAAAACAATTCGTCCTCAGGTCAGATTAAAAGACATCAATCAAATCTGAGACCATTTACTTCCTTTATAAATCTCTCTCGTCTTACAGTACATAATTCAGTGCATGTCATTCTGTAAAATATTTTCAGAATATTTCATCAAAATGTAATAAGTTTCTTCACCTTTGAAATAACTTTTCGACTGCCAAAGCCACCTAAGAAGGTAAAAACAATATTTACCAATAATAGCCTAGTATTAGGGCCGACCAAATCACAATGGTTAAAAATCAAGCTCCATAATTTCCAGGTAAATATCTTGTTTACAATGCAGAAGTAAATCGTTTTGCTGAAGTTTCACGCTGCAAGATTTCGAGCTAAAACAGAGCAGATTTAGGAGTCTCAAGTATCATGTTGATTTAGGAGTACTGTATACACATACATATGCGTGTGTATGTGACCTTCACAACATCTGAAACTTAAAATTATTGAAAAACCGAAAATCACACACAGGCATATGAGATACAATACAGTGAGAGCAATAAAGAAACTGTGGCAGTGAATATAGTGAATGATAGTTCTCCAACACAGCTAAGATGACTGGAGTAGATGTCTACAAGCTGATTTAAACCCTCAATTTTCCCATCCCTCTCGCTCAGAAAAGTGAGTTACAACAGCGACACCTCCGCATCCCATATCCCGCTTTGATGAGGAACATCTCGGCTTTTACTTCATCACTTAGCATGACCTATCTGAGACAGCAACAAATGCACCTGTACGGCAAAGATGCTCTGAATGTTTTCCAATTATTCCCCCTTGCCCTGCACTACACGGGTATCGGTCTAAAGGCCAGCTGCCAGAACATTCCTCGAATTTAGTCTTTCATCTGCACGGCCAAAACTGGATTCTCCACAAACCATACTGGATAATGTCCTTGTTGCAAAGCTGTTCCTGCTCAGCTAGCAACAGCAAGGTCATGGGTTCGATTCCTACCAATACTACAGATACAAATTCATTAAATGTATTGTGTAGACCCTTAAATGCACTGTTAATCTTTTTGCATTTAGAAAATTTCATGCAAATGTCAACCTTACCAAAAAAAGTTTTACCAAAGGTTTATACCATACTGATAGCTCAGATGTCAATATTTGCCTATTTAAAAACTTAAATAAAGCATGATTTGTTATATTCAGGATAGCCAACTGTTTTAAGAATTGTCATTATAAATGGGCAGTTTGTGCATCCTCTGGGATCGAAACATTTGACTTTTGCGTTGCTTGCAAAATGCTCATCCAATTGAGCTACAGGATAAAAGCATGAGCTAAATGAATAAATGTAAAGGTAAATGAAATCTTAAGTAGTACCAAACAGTTACTGACATTTAACATTTATGCGTTTAGGAGATGATTTTATGCAAAGTGAGTTACAGTGCATTTAAGATATATATTTAATCAGTATGTGTATTCCGAGTGCGAATCCACAACCTTTACTGCCAATGCAATGCATTACCAACTGAGCTTCAGGAACAATTTAAAATACAGAAACATAAAAAAAACTTCTTGCCCTTGAATGCTTCAGTTGAGTGCAATTTCCTCATACAAAGCAAACTAGCTTTAAAGTTGCTAAACAAAAACTTCTACAGTTATAAAGTAAGGGGTTCAAACATAAAAGCAAAGTAAATAAAAACCGTAAAAGACGCACAGTCTGCAATTAGAGTAAATGAAATTCACCTTGTTGTACCACCCGGCTAATACTCGATGTTGCCATGTAAACCCACTCAATCAATCCTGATCTAAAGACAATAAACATGGGTGGACTGTGAGACCATCATTACTCAGATTCAGTGTTATTCTAACCGTCTGCAGAACTCGTGGACTCTGTCTCTTTAAAAATTCACAGCACATGCGATATATAAGAGATGAGTGGGGGGGTGTGGAGGACGAGATTCACCGCTAAAACCACTCATTACTGAGAGGAAGATTACAGCCTCAAGGGTAAATATGAAACAGGGACCCATCTGACCTTTTCACAATGGACTAAAGTCTGATCTTCATGAAAAAGGACAAGGAGAAGATGAGAGGGACAATGAAAAAAAAGAAAGTTTGTTATCCAAATGTCATTTCAAACCTGAGCACAAAAGAAGAAATCTTAGTACTGTGCTTGTCTCTCTATCTTCTGTGCAATTACAATAAGAAGAGGCTGATGCTTTAAAACTTCAATAAGTATTACTAAAGTGGTCCATACTAGTCGTCTTCTAAATTGGTATGAAATCTGAAATTTAAGTCATTTGTCAAAGAAAATCTCATATCCACCTGAGCTCTATTTAACATGCCAATGGGAGTTCATGAGAAAAATAATAGTTAACAGTGAATACACACTTTCATTTTAAATCTGTCTATCATATGATCTTATGAATATAAGGTCATTCAAATCTGCGATAAGTCATGTCGTATCAAACTTCAGCTCAATAAAAACCAACTACCAGTACAATTTCTGTAGTTAAAGTTAGTTAAAAGAAGAATTACAGGATAAATTAAATTGCTTGGTGATAAATATAAAAAGCTGGGGATGCTGGGCCTTACTGGTGTCAAGTAGTTTAGTGGACAGTGGAAGACAGCAGCTGTTCTTGTCACATAGCACTAAAAGCTGTGCCACCATGTACCCGGGTAAAGAAGGGCGCTTCAGGACAGCTCTCAGAAGGATGTGCATCTGGTTCTGATACGGGTTAAAACTGCCGAGGCGTGAGGACATGAGCCAGAGACGGGGTGGCTTAGCACATCTGTAAGTGATATGTTCAGAGCTCTATTGATGTGGATGGGTAAGACTCATTGATTATGCTGTGAAAAGCTCCTTGAGCCAGAATCTGTCCAGGTCTATAGGGAAGCAGATCTACATGGAATCCATTCAAACAATGACGCTCTTAATATGACCTGCGGGGTATGTGTTAGGGCGGGGCGGTGTGGTGGTATATAATGCGCAATGGTGGAAGTGACCCATTATGTCTTGTAAAGACTGAAGGTTATTTATTTTATTAACCTGCACAAATATTTGCTTTATAATATAATATAATACATATCTGGTGTGTGTGTGTGTGTGTGTTTGTGTGTGTGAGAGAGAGAGAGAGAGAGAGAGAGAGAGAGAGAGAGAGAGAGAGAGAGAGAGAGAGAGAGAGAGAGAGAGAGAGAGAGAGAGAGAGAGAGAGAGAGAGAGAGAGAGAGAGAGAGAAATTAATAGCAGAAAAATTCTATAATATATAGACCCATTATGTCTTGTAAAGACTGAAGGTTATTTATTTTATTAACCTGCACAAATATTTGCTTTATAATATAATATAATACATATCTGGTGTGTGTGTGTGTGTGTGTGTGTGTGTGTGTGTGTGTGTGTGTGTGAGAGTAATTGAGTGAGTGAGTGAGTGAGTGAGAGAGAGAGAGAGAGAGAGAGAGAGAGAGAGAGAGAGAGAGAGAGAGAGAGAGAGAGAGAGAGAGAGAGAGAGAGAGAGTTTGAGTTTGAGTTTTCACAACACTTTATTAAATCATTTTACCTTACACAAAAAATAAGCTTATTGCAACATAGTAGTAAATATCAACACATCTTCAACAATAGTGCAGATAGCTTCATTATAACCCCATTTAAACAAAAAACCTTCATAATCATTCATCATTTTGTAAAATTTAAACTCAATCATGATTTTTGCTTTCACAGAATTCTTAAAGACAGTCACCAATTCATGCCCATTTTTACCATCAATCTTGTTTTTCCTAGTTATATAAATAGAAAGTTTCGCTTGCCCAATCAAAAAATTGAGCAGCTGACTTTTTGCCCTTTGAGCCACAGTATATTTAGGACCAAGAATGAAAATGTCAGAAGAAAAGACCTCTCCAAAATTCATGAATAAAAGGCTAAGAACACAAAACAAACTACTTAGTCTTGAACATTCTAAAAAACAATGAAAAATAGTTTCCCTCATTTTGCAAAACGGACAGTCACTTGATACATTAGGATTGATAATACTCACAAAAGCATTCACAGCAACTGCACCGTGTAAAACCTTCCACTGTATATCAGCTGTACGTTTATCTATTGGTGGTTTATATAAAACTCTCCAAACAGGTTTAACTGTATCCTCTATTGCCAACTTCTCTCTCCATACTGTATCCCTGTGCTCTTTTAAGTTAAGCTATTTAAAACTTTAACAAAACACTTATACAAAATTTTGCTTTTAACATCACACAACCTTACTTCTTCCAGACCCCTTAGTTCTAAAAGAGGTCCAGAAAGCCCAAAAGATTTGGAGGCAATAAATTAGGAAAAGGATCGGTATTATTGGGTACTATTTTACCATTATGCCAATCATTCAACATGCAGTTCTCTTCCCCAGTTAGTCTTTCTTTAAGAAGTTCCAGAACTTTTGCAATCTGTCTTTCAGACCTAAGACCCAAATGTAAAGCCAATGACTTAGCATTGTTTAAATCAGCACCAGTAACATCTAGCAAATCACGTAACTTTAAAATTTTGGTGGAAAATAAATAGTAAAACAGTCCAGGTACGACTTGGCCAGTCACATCAAAACGAGCTCCATAAATGAGAGGTTCTTCTAAAAGCCAGTACAATGAAGGAGCTGTATCCATCCTCCGCTTCTCCAACATGCCCCAAACTTTAAAGAGTCCTTTATAAAAGGGAGTTAGTCCATTGCACTGCAGTTTTCCAGAGTCCATTAGGAACAGGGCAGAATCCAAACGTAGTCCACCAGCCAGCTTAAAAATAAAATCAGCCACATTCCTCCACACTAAATCCTCTGGTCCCGTGAGATACCTCTGAATAAAAAGAAGTCTGAAGGCCGCTCCTCTACTAGCCAGATGAATAAGACCTTGTCCTCCTTCATCTCTGGGTAGGAAGAGCACGCTCTGAGGTATCCAATGGAAATTACTCCAGAAGAAGTCTACTAGAATGGCTTGAAGCTTGGCCAGAAGTCCATTAGGAGGATCCACACAGGCCAAGCGATGCCAAAGAGCTGAGGCCACCAAATTGTTAATGATTATCACCCTCCCTCTAAGTGACATTTTAGGTAGTAACCATTTCCACTTTTCTAAACGACCTTTAACTTTCTCCAAAACACCATCCCAATTTTTACTCGAGAAAGAGTCATTACCAATATAAACCCCCAAATATTTTAGCCCATCTCTTTTCCAGGACATGCCGCCAGGTAACTTAGGAAACCCCTCTGCCCATTTTCCACATGCTATTGCCTCACTCTTGGACCAGTTAACTTTAGCTGAGGAAATAATACCAAAACTCTTAATAATTTCTTTTAAACTGTTGACATCATCTTGTCCCTCAATAAAAACAATAATATCATCTGCATAGGCAGACAATTTAACTGATGTACCAGAGAGGGGTATAGACCAACCTTTAATACTCTCTCTAATTTTTACCAATAATGGTTCAATAGCAAGAGCATATAGCATTCCAGAGAGCCATTGGCAGCCTTGTCTTATACCTCTTTGTATTTTAAAAGAAGTGGTCAAACTACCATTAATTTTCAGTATACTCTCAACATTCTGGTACAAAACCCCAATCATGGCAATAAAACCAGGGCTGAACTCCAAATTCCTCCAGCGTCAGCCCAGAGGTAATTGTGCTCAACCCGGTCAAATGCCTTTTCCTGATCTAATGAAATGAGACCAATGTCTATTCCCAATAGCTTAGAGATGTCCACAACATCACGAATTAAATATATATTGTCAAAGATAGACCTATTAGGCACACAGTAAGCCTGGTCACTGTGAATGACTTGTCCAACTACCTCCCTCAACCTGTTTGCTAAAGTTTTAGAAAGCAGCTTCAAATCGGAGCAGAGAAGCGATACAGGACGCCAGTTCTTTAACTCTTTCAAGTCACCCTTTTTTGGTAAAAGGGTTATGACTGCTCTTCTGCAGCTCAAAGGTAGAAGCCCTCCAGCTAAACTATCATTGAGCACAGCCCGCAAGTCTTCCCCCAAAACAGACCAAAACACTTTATAAAATTCAACAGGTAAACCATCAATTCCAGGAGCTTTACCACAATCCATGCCCTGTAGAGCAACATGTAGTTCAGCTGCTGAAATTGGCCTTTCCAACTGAGAGTTAGCCTCATCAGACACCTTAGGTAACCCGGTAAAAAAGGAACTGGCCTGCTCATCAACTTCATTATTTTCACTTTTGTACAGATCAGAATAAAACGAAACAGCACTTTTTCTAATTTCTTTGGGATCTATCACCTCTACTCCATCTTTTGAAAAAATAGAATGTATAATTCTGCTTTGCCCATTCTTTTTCTCCAAGCCGAAGAAGAATCTAGTTGGACCGTCCATTTCCACAATGCTCTGAAAGCTGAACGCATAAAGCTCCTTGTGCTCTGATGCCTAACAGGTCATCCAATGCTTTTTTTTTAACCTTAAGGAGCTCAATACCTCCTTGATTTCCCGTGGATTCTGCCAAACATTGCAGTTCCACTATTTCATTCTCCAAGTCTCTCATTGATTGGGAAATGTCCTTAGAAATGTTGAAAGTGTACTGACGGCACAGTTGCTGTATCTGGATCTTTCCATAATCCCACCACTGTTGTATGGAAATAAAATCATTTTTCCTTGAACTAAAACTTTTCCAAAAAAAACTAAAAACATCCTTAAAAAACTTGTCTTCTAACAGGGAAGTGTTAAAATGCCAATATGCACTTTTAGGTTTTATGCTGGAAATAAAAACATTAAAAGAAACTAAACAGTGATCAGTAAAACCAACAGGCAAAATATCACAATTCTTTACAACATTAAAATGGTGCTTAAAACAATAAAACCCCTATCTAATCTAGCCATAGAAATAAAATTCTCTAGCTTGGGTCCAAGTATATTGTCTCTGATCTTTATGTATGGTTCTCCATATATCGTACAGATCATGTTCTGCAACTATTTTTCTTAAGGCACTTTGTGATGCTACATGTGGCTCTTTATGGTTTCTGTCTAGTTTGTCATTGACAGTACAGTTAAAATCCCCCCCAATAAACATCACCTCCTCCTGATTACCATTGGTCAAAACATCACCTAACTTGTTAAGAAAAATTACCCTATCAGGTCCAGTAGCAGGAGCATACACATTTAAAAGAACCAAAACAACATTTTCAAATTCTGCTTTAATTCTCATCAAATGCCCATTAACTATCTGCTCCACTTCATAGGATACAGGCTTAAAGCCTTTTTGAAAGAGCACGGCTAAGCCACCGCTGCAATTATTTTTGTGGCTGAAAAGAACCTCTCCATCCCATTCCATTAGCCAATCATTCTCATTGTGAATGTCACTATGAGTCTCCTGAACCATCATTATATCAATTCTTTTCTGTTTTATAAATTCATATAGTTTTGCTCTTTTAACACTATCCCGTGCACCGTTTAAATTAAGTGTTCCCAATCTTATTCTGCTCATAAAAAATAAATATAAGCAAACAAAAGACAGGCACTTCAGCATGATAGTAAAAGATCTAGGCTGTGTCGAACTCTTCATTTAGCAAATTTAATTTGATCTTCTGAACAATCTTCTTTAGCCTGAACACTTCTTGTTCTGTAAACGCTCCAGTCTCCCTCACTAAAGCCCTTACTGAATCAATAAACAGTTCTCTGTTTGGAAAATATTCTTCCACTTTAACCCCTTTCATGCCTTTAGTTTTCTGTAAAAATGTTTTTATTTTGTGCTGTGTGTAAGTGTTACGAGCAGATCGCCTCTGTGAAACAGGACTTGAAGAGTCTGAAAACTCACATTCACTATCCATAGCAGACTCATCAACATTACTTAGCTCTGAATCACCTTCCCTGGCATCCCTTTCAGCCTCACCAGTCGCTTTCTTTGCCTTTTTCCCCTTTCCTTTACCTGCAGTTTTCCTTTTTAATGTTGGTGTTTTAAAGATACTTTCTTCTTCAAACGTTACATCCATTTCATCAACATCCTCAGTTACAGGCTCAGAGACATTACCCTTATCTTTTTCTGCATTTTCATTTGCACTATTAGAGCTTTTATCATTTTCTGCATTTTCATTTGCACTATTAGAGCTTTTATCTTTTTCTGCATTTTCATTTGTACTATTAGAGCTTTTATCTTTTTCTGCGTTTTCATTTGTACTGCTAGAAGCATTATCACCTGCATCATCATTTCTCTCCTGGTTCTGAGCTTCACTCTTTTCAGGACATGCACGGATTATGTGACCCTCTTTCCCACAGCCAAAACATTTCATAGACTCTGAAGTTGCAAAGATAACATAATCAAAATCATCAATCCTAAATTTCAAAGCCAGATTCAGTTCCTCTTCATTTTTCAGTATCATGTATACCTGTCTCCTAAATGAGACCACATGTTTTAACTGTGATGATTTGCACCCCAGCGAAACTTTCCTAATTCCTGAAGTAAGTTTTCCGTGTCTTACCAACTCTCTTTCAATGATCTCATTTTTAATGAATGGTGGGACATTTGATAGTGTGATCTTTTCGGGGCTGCGCTAGCGGTAATACCATGTTAGCGAGTCATTGATAAAGACTCCCGACTGAACAACTTCATTTACTTTATCAACACTGTCCAGAAACACGACAACTGCGCTGTTCATCCTCGATGCAGATAAAACACTCGAGTGACCAACAACATCTGCGACTGCAATGATACAGTCTTCCACTGAACATCTCTCCGCGGGCATCATCCTGATACCATGACGCCGCGTGAGACTGTCCAAACTCGCGTGATGCTGCTGGGGTGCTGCCATCGTGACCAGCACACACTGATCAGCAGCACTCCTAACAAACACCAACAACTAACACTTAATCTTTCCAACAATATCACTATAAGAAACAAAATATAGATTAAAGATAGAAAACTCACTCGTACTGTAGAATTCCCTCCAAAACTCACGCACACGCTCCGCCCACTCACTCAGCACATGCGCACAGAGAGAGAGAGAGAGAGAGAGAGAGAGAGAGAGAGAGAGAGAGAGAGAGAGAGAGAGAGAGAGAGAGAGAGATCAATTAATAGCAGAAAAATTCTATAATATATACCATTACTGTGATATAAAATGTGGCATACCATGAGTAAAACGCATTAAGCTTGAGCCGGTCACTTCTCCCCTATTCAGGTCTGCACACACGCCCAGCACACACACCGATTCTCAAACACACAAGTTAGCATGAAGTTGCACATTGCACTTTCCCCGGAAGCCAAGCTGAGCGGTCAACAGCTGTTCTCATCTATCCATCTACAGTACTTGCATGCGGTCTTTCCCCTGCATGGACAAACACACACACGCATAAGCACACAGAAGTCAACAAGCACACACACACACTCATCCATCAGAGCCGTGGCTCGATCTAGCGAGTGTGGCGTAACCGCTATAGGATCTCTAAGGTTGTTTCTCCAGCTAATCCTGCTCCATAGGGAACCTTACTACACCCAAATCCCAAACAGCTGCCTTCACTCTCTGCTCTCAGGATGCTCAGAGCTTCTCCTTCTGTGTCCACACGCAGGAAGCGAATGAAGGACACAGGTTCAGAGTGATGATGTCATGCCTGAGGAACTCTTTATGGAGTGGATAGTAACAGAGATGGCTGGGGCTGTAACAAAGACACAATGATGAAGCGGTTGGTAAAATAAACAAAACCTGGAATGACCTGGAATGGAAACTGTTAGCGTTGGTATGTAAACTCAACATTTGTAAGCCAAACTTCTGTCCAGTGAAATACAAGAAGCAGGATAAAGTGTGATACTGTAAGGGTCAATATTTTCCTCTGGAATTGAGTATCAGGGGTATTGTTGACCTTCATGACCATAAATAAATAAATAAAAATTATTCACTGTCACCTGGCCGAATATGACTCTTTTTTCTGTCCAAAAAGAAAACATTTTAGGAAATGTGTCGGTGGTTTTGTGTCCATACAATAGAACTCAATGGGGTGCAATGTTGTTTACTTTTTTGTGTTCTGCAGGAGAAAAAAGATACCCAGGTTTGGAATGATACGAGGCTGAGAATTAACTTTCATTTTTAGGTGCCTATCCCTTTAATTCTGGATCCAAATAAATAAAATGACTAAAACCATATAAATACAGTATGCATCTACATTAAAAGGATCACATGACTAACACGTCCGCATTCCTATTGGTAGACGCCACATTGAATCATTACAGAAAACTTCTCAACTTACATCACTGACAGTTCACTCGTGTCACCTCTGTTCACCAACTATTATTGAAAATTAACGCCTGCTCTTGCTTTGTCACTTTAAATGCCAGTTAGTGTGAACACCACTTTAAATAACATGTCAGAAACTTCTCTGTGAAAGCATTTACTTGTTATTACAGAATCATGTTGAAAGTGTGCACAACTCCTCAAGCATGTTGCCATGTCTGCAATGAGAGGGATGGACACGCTGCACGCTGACTACTGGAGTACTGGACTGAAGCCAAAATCTGTGATGTGTTGAGAGATTGAAGACCGGCTCAGAGCTCATGGCTCGATAATCTCAAAATAACTGTGCTTTCTTCTTTCTTGTGTGCCTTATGCTGGTCACAGAGTAAAGTGAGCGCAAAAATATTTGGACACTTACAAATATCTGTGCAGTACCATATCAGTGAAATACCAAACTAAGCAGGTAGCTTTTCCTTGTAAGATATGCTGAGCTTAATGTTTTACAAAAAGGATTTGAAAGGATTTGTTGGATTTGAAAGTTTACTTTTAAAAAAAGTATTTTGACACTTTCCAGTTATTAATCTTAATCATTACATGGCGCTCTGGAATACTTGATTCTGATTGGTCGTTCCAAGTTATGGTATTCCCTGATAAAACCATTGCTTAAAAATATAAAAATATGCCTAATTAATAACATATATGAGATTATATTACAAATGATTAAACCAAATTGCATGTTTGTCTTGTTTAAACGTCATGTCTATAGCCGATAGAAACTGACTTTTTATTGCAAAAGGATTGTATTCATTACAAATAGCGCTAATAAAATATTTTGAATCAATATTTTGTGTCTATTAATTAACTTATGCAAGCTGTGTATTAAGTGGGATAAAGACCCATCACAACAAGTTGGATCTACTGTTATACAACCTGTTCGCAAATGTCCATCCATCCATCCATCCATCCATCTTCTTCCGCTTATCCGGGGCCGGGTCGCGGAGGCAGCAGTCTAAGTAGGGACGCCCAGACTTCCCTCTGCCCAGACACTTCCTCCAGCTCTTCCGGGGCAATACCGAGGCGTTCCCAGGCCAGCCGAGACACATAGTCCCTCCAGCGTGTTCTAGGTCTTCTCCAGGGCCTCCTCCCGGTGGGACATGCCCGGAACACCTCCCCTGGGAGGCATCCGAAACAGATGCCCGAGCCACCTCAGCTGGCCTCTCTTGATGTGGAGGAGCAGCGGATCTACTCCGAGCTCCCCCCGAGTGACCGAGCTCCTCACCCTATCTCTAAGGGAGCGCCCGGCCGCCCAGCCACCCGGCGGAGGAAACTCATTTCAGCCACCTGTATCCGGGATCTCATCCTTTCGGTCATGTCCCAAAGCTCATGACCATAGGTGAGAGTAGGAACGTAGATCGACCGGTAAATCGAGAGCTTCGCCTTGCAGCTCAGCTCCTTCTTCACCACGACAGACCGGTACATCGACCGCATTAATGCAGAAGCTGCACCGATCCGTCTGTCGATGTTTGCAAATGTCATTCTAAGCATTTAATTACTTTTTCAAATTCAGCAAAGAATTAGCATGTACGATTGCACTGTGCATGCATTTTATATCCATGATTCTGCATTTCAAATGTACAAATGTACAACATCAACTTCACGTGAAGCTCGATCAAAGGCTCAGATGGAGTAACAGTCCTACAACGCTACACAAACATTTCAGACAGGGGTCATTGCCAAACAGCTCTCAGCCCTCTCCACAGTCTCACACATCACACCAAAGCAGCACAACATCGCCACAGCATGTCAACAGCTTCCTTTCATAAAATATTCATTTGCAATAGAATGTTTTCCATTAACCAGCGCAGATCCTCTGTCGTTCAGAGCTGCTCCTAATGGACTATGTAAATTTCTGCTCATGTACTGTTTTACTATTATTGAGACTATGGAGAAGAGCAAAGGAGGATAAACCTGGAGAGCATTGTGAGTGACGTAGACGCAGCTGCAGGGATGCAATGAAGACCGTGCACGCTGAGGACACACCGCAACATTAAACCGGGAATGAGGCTTTATGTATGAGAAGCAATTAACAGTTTGTGGCGGCAAGTTCATGGATTTTTTTATTAGAGAGGAACATGATGAAATAAAACAGGACAATGAACAAAAGACAGAAAAATTAAAGAGCTGAGGAAAAGACTTTTTTACGGCTGAATAAACCAAAAAATCATTTCACCAAGAGCTTTATTGATTTTTTCTCTCCTTGCATTTCTTTGATGCTCCTCTTGTCAAAATAAGTGCGTTTCAAAAAGGACAAAAATCAAATAAAACATCTTTAAAAAAGAGCAGACAAAAACAACTACTGTCATAGCTATTGTGTAAACCCATCAGTCCCATTTATAAAAGCATTGTTTGGTGGAAAACAGCCCAAATAAAATGTGTCTCTCATGAGCAACTGAGCAACAGATGGTGGGCTGATTGAAAAGCCTCAGCAGTGCGTCGCAAACACGACAGTTCAGGAAAACAAAACATATAAGGGCTTTCTGCCTCCAGTGGGTTGAAGGTGATTATCTGTGATTAGCGATTTTGTTGTCACTGAAAAGATCGCACCCCGGGTTTATTGGGGGGGGGTTATCTTTATTAAGATTAACCCAGCAGTGAAGTGTGGGCATCAGAGGACAGGTGGTCCTTGTATTTGTCATCTGCTTTACAATTACGACCCGTGACATATGTTGTTGTATTTGAGCTGAAGTAAAAATATCTGTGCTTTTACAGAGATGATAATGAAGCTTCCTTACATGCAGTGAAGAATAAAAAAGCATGTAACATGTAGGATCATGTGTCATTATAAAAGAATGGGTTATAAAACTATAAATATTGATTTTATGATCATTTTTCACATCATGCTACCAGCATCCATTTTACATTTCGCCCTGGGCAAAATAAGCTTAACCATTTGACCCTGTAAATGACACACAGAGTGAATTTTAATCACATCAATAAGTTAAGCCTGTTAATGAATTAATGATGCTGTTCAATTAACATGCTTAACATTGGTGATGCATTTTAATTTGACATTATCACTTTAATTTTGTTCTGTGTGATTTCTGAAGACCGACTGGAACTAGCAGAGCACAAGTCTATATCAGAAAATGGTAACACTTTACAATAAGGTTGTATTTGTTAACATAATGTAAATGCATTAGCTAACATATAAACTAACAATGAACAATATAGATTTTCAGCATTCATTAATCTTTGTTCATGTTAGTTAATTCCAATACAATTGATATATTTTATATTTTAAATTTTATTATTTACTCACCCTCATGTCATGTCAAACCTGTATGACTTTCTTGCTTCAGCAGAACACAGAAGAAGATATTTTGCAAAACGCTGGTTACCGGCACCCATTCACTTTCATAGTATGGGTACAAGGTACAATGGAAATCAATGGGTGCCAGTAACCAGCGTTTTGCAAAATATCTTATTTTGTTCCACAAAAGAAAGAATAATATACAGGGTTTGAATGACATTTGACATAATTATGACATATTTTTTTTTTTTTAAGTAAACTATCCCTTTAACTAATGTTAGCAGATGCAACTTTTGATTTTAAAAATGTATAAGTAAATGCTGAAATTAACATGAAGATTAATGAACGCTGTAGAAGTATTGTTAGTTCGTGTTAGCTAATGCATTAACTAATGTTAACAAATACAACCTTATTATAAATATTACCCAGAAAATAATGGAAAGACTTACTTCATGGGTAACGTACTCATAAATCAAACCTAGATGGGTTGTTTAACCAAGTTATTTAATTCTGCATTACAGAATTCAATTATTAGAAACTGAATGCATTAACTAGAGTTTTTTTAAATCAATCGATAGCCCCTAATATGCAGTAATCACCCCAGCCAATAAAATTACAGCTCTTATCATTAAAAACGCATTCTATCATACTTTCTATCAGCTAAGCAAAATCAAGAAGACGTCTGAAAGTTCAACAGCCACACACCAGCCAACAACATCTACAGCCCGACCATCCATCCCGTTATATGAGAAATTTCCTTCCTAATCCCCCCATGCAATCGCTGGCACCTGAAATGGCAAGTTAGCCAAGATTCCCAACGCTGGCCATAATATGACAAATGTAAATGGTAGAAGGGCTGCTGCAATTCCAAATGGAATTGCAAGGGGTGTGCAGCAGCTGTAAATCCCATCCACCCCTCACCCATCCAGCCTGGGACAGATAGCCCTCTGATCCTGCTTAGACGCTCGTCGCGGTACTGCACAGCGGGCAGCGTGTATGGCATAACTACAGGATGAGCTGTCAGCGCCTTCCAAGAGTCCTGATCGAGCACATCATACGCAGAGCGGCATGACATCACCGCCCAAGCCTCTCTAAGTTCACTGATGCCGGATTTTCCCACGGAGCCGTTCCTCGGATAACACAGAAATGTCCTACAAGACATAAAAATTCTCCAGCTTCCCTTAAATGCACTAATATAGATTAATAATAGATTAAAGTGCATGAATGTTAAAAATTCAGGAAAAATGTGTCGCAATACGCATTTGATAATCATGATGCATGTGCAGAGAAAACATAATTAATCCCACCCGCTTGTGACATCGCTCAAGGACAGATTTAGAGGGTTATCTACATGGACACATCTCTACATTCACACATCAATACTGTTATTTAAAACGCCCCTGGAATGTGTAGGGGATGTACAGGACTATGAGTTAAATGTGCGGAGAAAAAAGATTATGAATAGGTTTATGTTCCTCTGATATGGGGCTTCAAGACATGAGACGTGAGACTATAAATAGCTGCTTTTTGGCTTCTGGTTCCATATGCTTCAAATATCCCAGTTTGGTAGCTTGATAGCTGTGTGTCACAAAAAAAGTGCAATACGGGTGAAACGAAGTAGGGGAACAGCAAGAAAAATAATAAATGCATGGATGTATTCAAAGACAAAAGGCCAGACGTGACTTTTAGCTTCTTCTTATTGTAATCTGAGTCGGCATATTATGCCTGGTTCAGACTACACAATTTTTTTGTCTGTTATGATAGTCACTGTGTCAGATTACGCGATTTTGACTCCAAAAATCTTGTCGTGTCCTGGACTTGAAACATGTCAGACTACACGTTGCTACGCGACCAATCGTCGCTTGTTGTCACGTTGTTTACGCTCTTGAGAAACAAGAGTGTAAACAATGACTGAAGCGGCGTGTTTTGTACTGGCTTATGTTTAGAAAAGCGCAAAAAAAGAAAGAAAACCCGAACATGGATACGTTCCTGGCTTGCTCGAAGAGGACAGTATGGGCCGTCAATCCTCCAAAGAGAACTTGAGGTAAAATATTGTTCTTTTCATATTAAATATTTTGTTATTAGCCAGTAACAAACGCAAGATCATCTCTCTTGCATTTAGCCATGTTTGAAAGCATCTGTGCTCCGATTGGTCAGCATCACCCATGTGACGGAACCCGTCGTGAAGGACCGCAAAAAAATTCAACATGCTAGTCTTTCTGGCGTGACGTCGTGAACTATCGCAGACGCGGTTTCGGTTGTCGTATACTATGACACACTATACGAGATGAAACGATCACTTCTCGCGTCCCGACGTCCATTGTGGTTTACGAATCCCTACGACACCTTACGTCAAACGGATCGTGCAGGATTCGGGCTAAAACCGTGTAGTCTGAACCAGGCATAACATTAACACATAAGCACATTATACATTTTATTTATAATTCTTTACCATGCCATAGAAGAAACATTTTGGGCTGTCCACATCCACAGAACCTTTCTGTTTCACAACAATTCATTTTAGAGGAAAAAGGTTATTTAGACTATTTAAAAAAAGTAGGAAAGAACCTTTGAGTAAACGGTTCCTAAAAATGGTTCTTGTATGTCATCGCTGTGAAGAACATTCTATAGCATCTATGTTTTTAAGAGCGTTTGTGAGTTCCTTTCCATCAGCTGCATTTTGTCTATTAGTAACAGAACACAAGAACACAACACAATTCCCCTGTGTACGCTTTGAAATTTTCATAGTGTTGAGTGCTGTAAATGTCCCATTAAACTTCCCAAAATATTTCCAAAAGCATGCTATAACCCATCACAAAACAAAAAGAAATATTTTTAACTTTAGAAAAAAGGTTTTGGTAAAAAGGTATTGTGCCTACAGAATCCATCATTTCCATCATTTTGCACAGTTGCCTGATGCTTTATCATTTTTTTGCACTATACATGCGTTTCCTGGGAGCTAAACTGGTGGCCTTGGCCATCGGTATACTTTACCAGTTTAGCTACAGGGGTTAGCAATAAGTACTAATGGGTGTACTGTGCATCAGGCATTCCTGCAGCTCCTATACTAGAAAACGGCACTAACAACATAAACATTATGGTTGATTTGTAAGTGAGTGTCTGACAAATGTATGAATGCAAAAATAAAAATCGAATTCATGTAAACACAAAAGGAAAAGGAACCAAACCAGAGCACTTACAGCACTCTCCCAGAACAGGCATTTAACCATCACGGACAGAGTTTATTAGTTGCCCTAATCCATTTCACCTGACCCCTGGCCATAACCTTGATTCTCCAGCAAGTCCCTTTACAGACTGCAGCAGACAATAAAACAGCCCCGTAACAACCCCTGAAACCCCAAGCTCAGAGCGTCCGACACAGCCCTCCGGTCTCCAGGGATGAATTAAGCGCTTGAGAACATGGGTCCATCTGGTTTGTTAGTGACTCCCCAGAGGTTTAGCACTAAGCGTTGTTAGGTCTAAATTGAGAAATTGCTACAGAAAGAAAACAGGCAGACACCCAGAGTCCAGGTAGACGCGTGCCAGTGTCTTACAGCATCCCTCCAGCGCTGTAATGGAATAAAGCCTGATGGATCACGAGACTAAGCCAGTTTAGAGGACAGAGAAAATGAATGAAAAGGGCAGAAACTGTTGCTTGCTGTGGGATAAGGAGAGTCAAATCAAGGCAATTTAAATCCATTGCATTTTGTACTGTTTTAAAGCAGCAGAAAAATATATTGTGAAAACCCAGCTAGTCATTTTTTTTATTTACAGTTTTACACATAAAAGCATCCTAAATAATGTAAAGAACATGATGTTTTAGTCATTTTTGATTGACTTGTGTATTCTGAGCCGAATAGTTTGATGTGATTTAATAACTGTTTACATTTTATTCTATTTTATCAATCTATTAAATCATTGCATCACATTATCATTTTTAGGTAAACTCTTTTTATGTTAAACTTGAACTTTATAAGAGCCTGTTGATTTACTTCTTCATTCAGTCCAGAATGGGGTAAAGTCTATAGCCGGTTATAAAATAGCCTGGGTCAGATTTCTCATGAGCAAATGGCATCAAATATCTCTCTTTATAACACGCATGCAAAAGCTACACCAGGACATGCCACTGGGGACAAACCCAACCTGGCTTTGATCAATCGAGTAGCAATTTGGTCTGGCCTGAAGGTGTGTCCCAGAACAGGGCATCTGAACTTGAGGTTGGGTCCCTAAAGCATCGTTGTTTCCATTTTCAGTCTTACAAAGGATAGACGTGAAAGATTCAGGGAAGGGCGGTATGCGGACACGGGGGGCGGATGATGAGCAAAAAATTGTTAATGATGTGTATCACTGTGCTTATTTTAACACAATCAATTCAGAGATGGGTGTGACCGGTCATCTCCGAGCAACACATCATAATATTTAGCAGCATTGTGAATGTCCTACTTTGACTCTTTCTGTCAGCACTAAACACTTTAAAGGTTAATTTCGATATGCTTTTTAATGTTATAATATCCAAACAAACTACATTTCTATGTGTTCCCTGGACAGAGTAAATATTTTGAAATGTTGAAAAAGTAAATATTTTAATTTACATATTTTATCAATATTGTAACAATACAGCAGGTTGAAAATGGACAAGGTTACTAAACACATGCACACGCATGAACACTTAGTGTTCTAAGCTCATCCTGTGCAAACAAAAGAAATGTAATCTTGGAAAACTAGCCAAACATTCAAAAGATCTATCTGTAACAACAGCCAGTAAGTCCAGACTAAATGCTTTTCCCATCTCAAAACTGCAAGATTCACAATTTAAACATGACTTTCATCATCGACTCTCGTCTGCATCACCCATAAGTCCTCCGAGCTCTCCGGCGTTACAGCGACAGCCCAGGACACCATAAAAGAAAAGTGATCGAGTGAATTAAGCGTGCAAAGTGCACAGAGATGGCCGTCAATCTTGCAAAGTGAGTTAAAATGTTCCTCTGCTGGATTTGCAGTATATTACAATACTTTGAAAAGTTAATGGGCTTTCAAAGCAGGCACAGGAGAGTTCGATATAAAGCGGCCAGGAGCCAGACTCCACCTTGAAGAAAAATGGGACACCAAATTAAATCAGCATGTCTGAATAACAGTATAATTTTAAATCCCCACCTTGGTATTGGACGGTAAAATCTAGGCACTAAATAATCATTTGCGTGACATAACAGATACCCGACAGAGTTCAAAACAGAGCTGGCACGTTGCAACTGAAACATTACATATGCGCACACGCAGTCAAAGCCATTCACTATAACACGTACTGGCATAGCCTCACATCCCCCGCTGTGCATAAAGATTATCAAAGGAGAGAGTATTGTCAGGTCCAACCGGCCACCCGGGGAGCGCTGCTCTCGATGGTTATAAAAAGCACAACACTTTGGCCTGCACATCACACAGAGAAAGTGAATACCTGCCTAGACTCTTATAGGGAATGAGAGAGCAGATGCATTAGTAAAGAGAGAATGAAGGTCATGAAAGGTTAGCGTGGAAC